>JANAVB010038819.1:1597829-1737829 GCA_029216955.1 Iris pallida | reverse complement strand
TATCGGTCGAGATACCCTATATCGACTTCTTTGCAAATTAGCCTATAACTTTGTGCACGTTTGTCTTCTTGAGACAGAACTTGCGCCATCAGGACCATGTCATTTTTTGGTCTTGTGAGCCAAGTTCGGTCTAATTCTGACAAGGTCGACTAGAACATTGTTTTGGCGGGCTCGCGACCCGATCCAACGGGTGAATTTGTGCACGGCCCACCGAAATCTAACTTGGGAATACATTGGGTTCGTATCGTCAAACCAGACCCGTAGACATACGTTTAATGACTTTAAAGACCGTAGGTACTCGCATACTTTTCGATACAAAATGGGTCCAACTATATATATGTTTCTGACCCAAAATTATGATTTTGCCCCTATATCCAGAATTAGTCTTTTGGTTATGCATTTTTAGACATTTATTTTATACCAAAAACATTATGATGTTTATTTCAGCATACGATGGCATTTGTAGGATTTGGCTTTCAACGCTTCACTGTTCGGACGGTTCGAGCTACTAGATTATGTCGTTTTGTGCACCACTTCAAGCAAGTATACCTTATCCATTATACAATATTTTCATGCTTTTTTTATTGTTGTTTCCTTTCAGTCATAGTTGGTTACTATTTCTCATATTCATGTCATTGCTTTTTTTTATTTATGTGCACGTACGATATTTTTTTATCCTATATATCACTGCTATTATATGTATAGATCATGATAGTGTTGCTTAGTCCTGTGCCTTGTTCATTTGGTATGTCATGACCCGTTACTTATATTTTTCTTGATTTGATTGATTGATCACCAATATAGTTTATTGAGATAGAGAGGACAGTTACTAGGCACGTAGGCTATATGATAGTATTCTGTTGGGCGATAGTTCGGATGAGCTTCGGTTGTGATGATATTCTGTTGGTCGTTATTCTCGGAGGGGATGCGATTGTGATTATTCTGTTGGCCATTAGTTTCGGATGAGCTACGGTTGTGATCGTACATGTATCTGTTAGCCCAAGTGTTGAATATTGTCCGTGATGTTGTATTTCATGTAGTTTGTTTAGAAGTAGACTGCCATATTTTTGTCATCCCCTTTATGCATGTTATTTACTGTCATATTAGGCATGTATATTATGTATCTTGCTACATCCCTCTGAGGACCTGGTGATTTCTCCAGGTATACTTTTATAACTTTTTACAGGTGCTTGTGGACATACATAAAAAAAAAAGAAGAAAACGCTGTCTTTTCTTTTATTGGCGCAAGGCACCACAAATCGAGTACGCCTAAGAGATCCTGTGCTGAGGATCCCCGAGTAAAAAAAGAATTCTGGAAAATGGGATGATGGAGATCGAGCGGCGATGCTCCTTTACTTCGTTGACACTCCGATTACAAAAGTGGAAGAAAACCTAAGAAAATTGCTAACTCTCGGCTCACTGGCAAGAAGTGCAACAATTTGGCTCTTAAAAATACTCTCTGTTCTCTGTTTTGAAGAGGGGTGAGACCCCCCTTTTATAGTCGTTCTCGAGCTGGAATGATGTTATACGCCCACATGAGAAAACATGCTGGTTCTTATGTGGGCATATAGTCCTGCTTTGGGCGCATAGGATGTAGGCACATACAGGCTACGAGATCGTGGGTTGGTCGTGGTGTTGACGTAGCCGCATGCTTCGGTGCATGACTGATCGTGGAGACTGATGTTGATGTGTGCTTCGGTGCATGTTTTGATCATGGCTTTGACTAAGTCAGGCTTGGGCGCATAGCCATGTCTCAGGCTATGTGCCCTCTTTTCGGGGGAGCTAGTCTTGGGCGCATGAAGCTTCACTGACTGGGCGCATGGAGCTACACTTGACTGGGCGCCTGGAGTTTCATTGAGTGGGCATATGGAGTTATACTTGACTTGGGCGCATGGAGCTATATTTGCTAAAAACATTCATGCTTCTATAAGACCCCCTTCAAAGTTTTCGATACTTGAACAAGTTCGAAATACTTTGAAAGAAGCATGGATCGACTTTTCATGAGACAATGGGCGTATAGCACGGCTCTCTCCTTGGGCGCATAGTATTTGGCCAGCCTGACAGGGAGATACAACTGTTGAAATTTTCCTCAAAATCCGAACTGACAGATTCATCGGAACGGAATTTGAAGCGGTCCATCCTTCATACGTCGTCCACGTCAGCATGTGACAGTCGCATAGTATTCAGAGAGCTGATCCTTCACGTGGGCGCATAGGCTGTAGTGGGCGCATGGGCGCATATAATAGATGGGCACATAGGAAGTGGGCTGTGCCCATAAGTAGACCCTGGAGGAGAGAGAAAGTTTATTATTCTTTTCTCTTCTGAATTTTTCAGAAACTTTTTGCCTTCTTTCTTTGAGAACCATGTCTCCCAAGGTCGCCAAGAGATCCGCGAAGGGCAAGGGGGCTGCGCCGAGTGACTCTCCTTCTGCGGCAACATCCTCTACAGTCCAGGATCTGATTCTAGGTGAGGGCATGTTTCAAAAAATGAAGTCTCGAGCGTTAATTTGCGACGCTCAGACTTTTCTTCTGCCTGGGCGATTGCGCCTAGGGCAACATACTTCTTTGAGCGTTACTATGTGCCCACAGAAGTCATGTGCCAATATTGTGGTGTGCTATGCGCCCACCTGTTGCCATGTTAGGCACTCTTTAAGCTGTGGCATGTTATGCACCCGTGTACTATCCGAGAGTTACGCGCCCACATGTCTTATTTTGGGCGTATATCCCTTTGGGCGCATAGCCCTTTTGACGCATAGGAGTCCTTCAGAACATAGTTTTTCCTGTTATTTTCTAAGTCTGACTGTCTTTCTGCCCCATATTATATTCTGTAGTGATCGGGCTAGCAAATTTCTCCAGGACCAGTATTGGCGATTCTGGTCATGGTGAAGATGCAACACTTGACACCAACATCAGAGAGCTCAGGACTCTTCGTGTTTTGGAAGGGTTTTCCTCAGATGGTAGGAAGAACCTTTATACATCGAACAGTCGGACGAAAGTTGGGCATTACCATAAAAGTTTTGCTTTCACATTTCTTCAAGTAGGCAAAAGCAACACTAGAGATATTGTTTTGAAGGTATGGTCTCTTGAAGAAATGGGCCCACAACGTCCGCAATATGGAGGAGAGGAGATCACCATTTGTAGATGTTTTAGCATGCTATATTTGCCCTCCTCCGTGTAGCTTCTTGAATGTTCAACAGCTTTGTTTGCTTGCTCAACAGTAAAATATGACCTCCTTCGACGAAAGCGTGGTGCTGCCAAACTGACCAAGCTATGTGTTGCTGATGAGTAGCGGATTCTCCCTTCTTTTGGACATCAATGTAATCTTTTACTTCTCATCCAAATGAAGGGATGAAGAACCTTTTATTTTGGTCATGAGATGTAGTCATGTGAATGTAACTGATTTTGAATAAACAGAGTACGTTCGCTCCATTCTCTGCTTATGGTATCTTTGGTGCTTTGTATCAGAGAGACGAATACCGTATTTGTGTAAAGGGTATCGCGTTGGGGGATCTCCCTCTTTTTTTTGTTTGGACCTTTAGTCCTTTTGTGCATCCAGAAATGCGAGCAAATAGATTGTAATGATACTTTCGTGGACCTATTACCCTTTGGCACACCAGCAGTGCGAGTAATAGATTTGAAACAAAACCCAGTAAAGGTAACGAGGTCGTGATAGGTTTTGTGATCTTAGCGTCGTGTCTTTCATCTCGGGTTGGGTACAGGCGTCAAGTTGGAAGACTATCGGTATCAGAGGTAATATAGACGTGACACGTGATAATCGAGAGTGGCTTTTGGTGGAATGGATTTACTTGTCAAGTTTGGCTTCTTATCAGGTATTCTTCCCTAAAGTGGAAGAAACTTTTCGAGCCTCTTCTCCAACGACTTCCACCGAAGATGAACAGACGGCCCAGGAAGTTGTCACAGTTTTCTACTCCGTGCTGAAGATGAAGCTTCCCGTAGTCTTGAATCGGAGCGCTGCCTTCGGTCCCGTGAAGGCTGTTGTTGAATGTCAGGTAGCGGCCCTCGAGAGCATAGCCGGTCTATGAGGAGCAGGCCAATATTCTGAGGAATGTTCTGAACGACCTGGAGGATCAAGTGGCCAGGTTTCGGGATGCCAAACAGCGGAGCCCGACGTCACTGTTACTTGCAAAGGATGCGACTTTGATGATAGCTCTTGCGGAGGAGAAGGCTACCTTCCAGGTAAGAAAGGATGCCCTAGCTCGGGAGATCGGTGAGCTGGCTGACCAATACAGCAAGTTCAATACTGCAAGTGTGGCACGTGCTGCCTCGAAGAACAGGTTGGCTATGCAAATCACTGAGAAGCACAAACACATTACGCAGATCAGGAACGAGATCGCCCAGTTGGAAGCTGACTTGAAGGCGGTGTCATCTGAACAATAGGATTATCTGTCCCAGGCTGCCATGACTGCCACCGCTTATGCCTGTTTAGAAAAGCAGCTGGCGAGGTTGGAGGGGGAGCATCAGAGTCTGATCCTCTTTGAAGATGAAGCCGTTCACCAAGAAGAGGCACGGCGCCGAGCTGCTGTAAAATCTGAAGCCGAGATTGTTGCTCTGAGGGACAACATAAACCGCCTGTGTATCTCGTAGATTTTTGTAATTCTTTTTTTTGGCCGTCACGGCTCTTGTACCTTTTTTCCCGTCTTTTGATAGACGTTTAAGTACAAAAATAAAGAATCTTTTCAGAAGTAAATGTGGTTTTGTGAAATGTCGATGCTAGAGGTAATGTGGACGTAGCAAGGATATTTCTGGTGGGTATTCCGCTGGGGAATTTTGATGTGGACCTATTATCCATTTTATATTCGAATAATTCGAATATAGATAATAAGTTGAATGAAGCTGCTAGTAGAGGTAATATGGACGTAATAGTAGAGGATGTTCTATATCTAACCAGAGGTAATATGGACGTGGAAAGATATATAGCATTAGGGAGAAGTAGATAGTTCAGAGGTAGTGTAGACATGACTATCTTTGATGAATGCTTTGCTCAGAGATTATGTGGATGTGGTAAAACATTTGATCATTCCGCTGGAAAAATAATTATCGGAAAACAATTCAAAGTTAATAGGGACGTGACTTGTTTTCGTCAAACCGAGTTTAGACGGAGTCAAAAAATGGAGATGATTCCACTGGGGAAATATTTAGAGGACCTATTATCCAGGGCGTATTCAAGACTCTTAAAATACAGATAATAGTTAGATAGTTTTTTTTTGAATCATAAAAACATCGTACTGTATATTTACATGACTGAACATATGTGAACATTATGTAAAAGAGGTTACACATAGTATTTCTTCAGGAACTTGCCGTTGATAGGCATCATGAGCAAGTCACTGTCAGGCTTGGTCAGCCAGTACGTACCGTTAGAATATACCGATTCTATGATGAAACAACCATCCCATTTAGGCTAGAATTTCACTTTTGTATTGTGCGTCATGACCATCGGTCTACTCACTGCTAGGACCAGATCGCCGACTTGGAAGATCCTTTCCTTCCCCTTTTTGTTGAAAGCTCTGGAAAAGAATACTTGGTGTAGCTTAATACGCTGTTGAGCTAATAAGCATTTTTTGTCTAGCGCTTAGAGCTCTTGGAGTCGCAGACGGTAGCCCTCTTCAGTAGTCAGTTCATTGGCTGCACTACCCAAAGGAAAGGAATCTGGATTTCTAAGGAAAGAACTGCTTTGCTCCCATAAACCAGAGAGAATGGCATACTATATGTTGGAGTCCGGACCGTTGTACGATAGGCCCATAGACATTCATCGAGCTTCTCGTTCCAATTGTGCTTATTTGAAGACATGAACTTCTTGAAAAGTTTTATGATGGTTTTGTTGAAGGCTTCTGCTAGCCCGCTAGTCGCTGGATTGTAGGTAGTAGAGGCTATGTTCTGGATTCAATTCTTGTCGTAGAACCGATAAAATGCATGGCTTGCAAACTGTGGACCATTATCCTAGATAATCCTGCGAGGTAGGCCGAAGCGGTAGATGACATGATGTATGATAAAACTGATCACGTTTGATGTCTTCACTTCGGTGAGCGATTTAGCTTCTGCCCATTTGGATAAGTAATCTGTTATAGCTAGGATGAACTGATGTCCTTTGGAGGATGGCGGGCTGATTGGTCCTATGACGTCCATGTCTCAGGCTTCAAATGGATAAGATGCTGCCGTCGGGTATAGAAACTCCGAAGGTTGATGAATAAAATTGGCGTAGAACGGGCAAGCTCTACACTTCTTTGCATATTCAACAGCATCTGCTATCATTTTGGGCCAGTAATAACCTATTCTTTTGAGGCGATCTTGTAATTTGGGGCCTGGTTGATGAGCACCACAAACTCCATCGTGAGCCTCCCGGAGTACATGCTTGGATTCTGTGTCTGATAAGCATCGTAACAGCAGCCCGTCGTAAGAGCGTCGCTACAGCATCTTGGTAGTTGTGTCGTAGTAAAATCTGAGGGATTACCTTTGGATGGATACTGCTTCCTTCGGGTCCTCGGAAAGGATTCTATAGATAGCGTAGTCTATGAAGGGAAATCTCCAGTCTTTAGCATCGACGTTTGTTTCCGCTGCGTAACTGTGATGAATATGCAAGGTATCTTTCACAAAGAATAGTTCTCGACCAGACACTGTGATCGACTGCTGTGTATTGATAGGAATGGTCAAGGAAGCAGCGAGACCGGCTAGAGCATCTGCTTCTATATTCTGTAGTCGAGGTACGTGCTCGATGAAGAATCCAGCAAAAGTAGACGCCAGTTCGATTGTTGCTCAGTGGTAAGGGATGAGATCTTCGTGGCGAACTTCATAATCCCCTCGGACCTGACTAACTATTAGATTGGAATCGCCGTAAGCCTCTAGATAGTCAACTCCCAATTGCTTTCCAGTTGCAGGCTGATTAATAGGGCATTATATTCGGTCACATTGTTGGTGCATGGTTCTACGAGAGAATATGCACTGTGTATAACCAGATGATCAGGTGACACGAGCACGACACCTACTCTGGCCACGATATTCCCTTTGAGTCCTGTTCTTGATGCACCGTCAAAGAACATTCGCCAAATAGGGATTTCTTCAGTTGCAGCGTTAGACTCCACCACTTCGTCGGGGATTTCGTCGTAGAGTTTGGACGACTTTTGCACCAGATGAAGTGCTAGGAAATTAGCTAATGCTTGGCCTTTTACTACCTTCTGAGGAACAAAGATCATATCGTATGGAGTCAACAACATTGCCCATGTAGCTAAACGGGAATTAAGAGAGCCCAGTTTAGTCATGAGTATTCTGAGAGGGTTGAATTTTGATATAATGTGGATAGTCTACCCATACGCGTAGTGGCATGTCTTCTGGATGGCAAATACTAGTGTAAGGCATTCTTTCTCCACCGGTGTGCTTGTTCATGGCCTCCTTCGTTCTTCTAAGCTAAGAGGACGCCAAGGGAATGATCCATAGCACGGACATATAGTAAGAAGGGCTTCCCCATTATTGGAGCTACTAATACTGGAGGGCTTGTAAGATACGCCTTGATGTCGTCGAATACGGGTTCACATTGTTCAGTCCAGATGAAAGATACGCCTTTCTTCATGAGCTGAGTGAATGGTTGACACCTTCCAGAGAGGTTTGAAATGAATCGTCTGATATAGGCTATCCTTCCTTGTAGTCCGCATAGCTCTTTGAGGTTTCTTGGAGGATGCATGTCGAGGATAGCCTTCACTTTCTCTGGGTCTAGATGTATACCTTTTGAAGTGATAACAAAACCAAGGAACTTGTCGCTGGAGACTCCCAAAAAAGACTTGGTTGGATTTATCTTGAGTTGGTGTGCACGCATTAGTTCGAACACCGTTCTCAAGTCTTGGAGGTGGTTGCCCTTGAGACGACTTTTGACTACGATATTGTCTACGTAGCACTCTACAGTTTTCGTAAATGATCACAAAAAATTGTGTTCATGGCCCGCTAGTATGTTGCCCCTGCATTCTTCAATCCGAAGGGCATCACCGTATAGCAGTATACCCCCAACGGTGTTCGAAAAGATGTGTGCTTCTCGTCGTCGGAGAACATCTTGATCTGGTTGTAGCCTGAGAACCCATCCATGAAGGACACTCGCTCGAAGCCGCAAGTATTGTCGATCATTACGTCAGTGATCGGTAGGGGGAACTCGTCTTTCGGGAATACAGAGTTCAAATCACGGTAGTCGATACAGACCCAAACTTTTTTGGTCTTTTTCATGACTGGAACGATGTTGGCAACCCAGTCGTTGTTCCTCGCGAATGAATCCACTAGCAATGAGCTTCTTGACTTCATTCTCGATGGCTTCCATGACGTCTATTCGAAATCGTCGTTGTTGCTGCTTCACTGGCTTATCTTTAGACGAGATGTTCAGGCGATGCATGACGACTTTAGGGTCCAAGCCTGGCATGTCTTCATAGCTCCATGCGAAAATGTCGATGTATTCTCTTATAAGCTATATAAGAGATTGGCATTCATCGCCAGATAGGCTTTTGCTGATGAAGATTGGTTTGAAGGATGTTTCATCTACTAGATTGACTTGGATGACTTTGTCTTCGGTAGGTGGTTCCCATTGTTCGAAGTGCAGCTCCCACCTGGTGTCCATCTTTTAAGCCAATTGTTCGAGTTCGATTGATTGGACATCGTCTGTAATTTGGTCGACGGAAACCATCTTGACGGACAAAGTTGTTTTGAACATGTCGTCGATGCTGGAGTCTGAGTCCCAAATAGAGGAATCAGAAAAATGAGAACAATGATATAGTTCATTATCTGATCTTTCGGGAGTTGTTTGAGGAGAGACATAGCCCAAACCAACACCGCTTCGTTGATAGTAGTTCTCGGGTTTGCCGGGGGGAGCAAAGTATCGTATTGGCAACCGTCGCCCTCGGTCGTAATTTAGCCCCTTTGTCGCTTTTGATGTCATATCCCATATTCTGGATGATATTCTTGGCCTGCCAACTATACCAAAAAGTTGCATTTTCCAGGAGTCATAGTCAGCTTCTGTGTTGTGCTTGGGAGAAGTAGAGTCTGGAATGAACTTTCTCTCGCCAATTATACGATCGAAGATGATTAGCTCTTCATCTTTCTTTCTGGCTGGAACAATGAAGTAGAGGATATCTTCAGGATAAACTTTTTCCCGCAGGTGAGGTGTTGTGATCGGCATGCAGAGGTGTAGTCCTATGCCGTTCTCTAGAACGTATATCGTATCTATGTAGTGGTTTACAGATTGATAGACATCGGAGTAATTCAAAGATAAACCTTTACTAAGGAAATACGTAAGTTCTTCTTCAGGGATAACATCATCCGCTGAATGCAAATTATTATGAGTATTGATATACTCATTAAGAGGATCATCTTCTAGAAGAGGAGCCACAGTCTTGGCCGAGTTCACCACGTAGGGTAATTTTTCAGGATTGGTGGGATGGGCATCAGTAGGTTCCTCCTGGGGTGTCTTGCTGAGAGTGATGGTCAGTGGCTTTTCCTTGTTAGGGTATTTCTTTTTTACCTAGATTGTGAGAGGCTTCGGAGTATATTTTAGAGTAGTATATCCTTTGACTCGGATAATCAGGGGACCATCGGAGGATGGACTTGCTTAAGCTTTATTGTCAGCTTCATTGCCATCATCCTTGGGGGGTTGAGATTGGTAAAGTACCAAATCTCCATAGTAAGCTTCGATGCCCTTGAAAGGATCGACATCGGCAAACTCCGTCTTCACGATACCATTGTTATTGACGTACTTAAAGCACTGGTGAAGTATTGAAGGAATGGTCATGATCTCGTGTATCCATGGACATTCCAACAAGACGTTGTAGGATACATTGGCATCGATCACATAGCAAGAAACCTCCGTTCGGAGATCACCGATATGACATTTGAGACGGAACTTGCCCAGCGGATGGCTTCGACTAGCATTGAAAGCCATGATAATTGTGTTGGTTGCGGATAGCTTGTGCGGAGGGATTCCTAGAATTTAAAGCAAACTTCTAAAAATAATGCTGAGGGAGGATCCTGGATCGATGTGCATGCGGTCCACCTTGATCGCCTCGATATACCCTGTATAGTACAGGGTTCTATCATGACGATTATTTTTGAGTAGCATGTCCTCCTGTGAGAAGGTGATGTTGGGCACCACTTCCATAGTACTGTGGCAGTGGGGACATGAGACAGGATCTTCAACGGGGGCTTTGACTTCAGCGAGGTAAGAGTCGGCGTATAGTAATGCCTCACTTAAGGCCTTTCGCGTTTCTTTGGAGAGTTATAATAGATCGAACAGAGACAACCTGGCAGGTGTATTGGCTAGCTGAGCCAGTATGTCAAAGTTGTAGGGCCGATCCATGCCTTCGGGAGCTGGCGCCTTTAAAGATTTGTCAAACCACGTCTCCTTCTGCTTGGAATTGTCCGTGGTTTGAGGCTTGGACGGGCTGGCTTCTGAGCTTGTGGGGGCAGCAGGAGCTTGAGGAGGTACTACTTTTTCTTGTACGGGATCGTACGTCCGAAGATAAGTCTTCCCCGATCGCATCTCGCTAGATAGAACCTCGTAGATGGGGAAAGTTGGACAGCAGGAGCTTGAGGAGGTACTGCTTCTTCTTGTGCGGAATCGTACGTCCGAAGATAAGTCTTCCCCGATCGTGTCTCGCCAGATAGAACCTTGTAGATGGAGGAGGATACCATATGGCATGGCTTGAATTTCTTGCCCTTTCTTGCTTTGGAAGGTTCTACCCCATGCGTCACTTCTTGGACAAGGTCTGGGTGGACCAACATGATCTCGCCACGTTCAGTTGTGAGTGGGACCAAAGTCGAGTTGTGAGCTGGTAGTAGGTTGACGACTTCCATCATCGCCTTGGGGATCGGGACCACGCCGTCTGGGACTTCTGTAGGAGGAAAGTCGCCAAACTAAAGAGAGATCATGTTAGCAGATACGACCTTATCTTCTGCTTCGAGGTTGATCACTTGACTGTTGATAAGCTGTTGTATCTTCTTCTTTAGGATGATGCAGTCCTTGGTGGAGTGATGCACATACTGATGATAGAAACAGTACTTGGAATCATTGAGTTGGCTTGCCTCTGCAGGACGTCGTGGTGGAGGCAATGTTAGCTTATTACCCTTCGTAAATGTGTGGAAGATGGTGATGACATCATCCTCGTCGAAGGAGAAAGTCTTCTTAGGCTTGTCTGAGGTGCCCTGGGAATTAGAAGATCCTTTGGATGTGTCGACTTTCAGGACTTCTTTTCCTTTACCCCCACGAACAGGGATAGTTTGAGGATGCTTGCCCTTGTCTTCGGATTTGGGTGTCTTCAACCCCAGTAGTTCTAAGTTAGGAACATAGTTTTCAGCAGCATCAGCGGCCCCAATAAAAGTAGGCCATGTATCATATTTATGTATACCCAGACAAAACTTCACTGTAGGAAGGAAGTTACGTCGACAAGTATCCATAAGTTCTGAGTCTGGTATGCCGAAGGGCATCTTCAGTGGTAGCCGTCTGAAGCGTTCGATGAAGGAAATGACAGACTCAGTCCTCCTATGCTTGGTCTCAATGAGTGTGGACATGCTAACATACATGCCGCTCTCGTAAAACCTATTGAGGAACATCCTCTCCAAGTCTTTGAATGAATTGATACACCCGTCAGGCAGACTACAGAACCATTTAAAGACTACCCCCTGTAAGGTGCTAATAAACAGCTTCGACAGGAACGGATCATCTTTGGGCAAGTGCAGAGTCTGCGTGTTGAAGTACGTTATGTACTGACTAGGAGAAGTCAACCCGTCAAATGAGTTCAGCATCAGTGGCTTGTAATTATAGAGGCAAGTAGCGTTCTCCCATACAGAGGAATACGGTTGAGATATCCCAATCTTCTGAAGCCCGTCTTTCTACGAGATGGTGTCGAGGCGAGCGACCAAGGAATCAATTGCATCATATTGATTGAGCAGGTGTTGGAAAACGGCTGCTGAACGGTTTTCAGGTAATGTGGGCAAAGGACCCCCCCGGCATTCATAAGATTTAGAGGAGGCACAACGGAATGATACTCCTTTTGTTGTGAAGGAGGGTTGTTGCTGTGAGCCGGACTAGCGTAGGCCGTGACGTTCTGTTGAGATGGAGGAACAGCCCCAGCAGCTTGAACTGCCATGATGCTGGTAAGCATATCAGTGATCTTGGCGAATGTTGTTTCAAGACCCGCTAGCCGTTTGCTAGTCTGATCACTGGCTTCTTCAGGTCTTTCTCCATCCATCATATATGTAGATAGCATACGAGGATGAACAGAGGAAGTAGTGCAACTGGTGCTGATACTGTCTGTCTCCGAGTGGATAAGTCCTTCATCTTCAGGTAGAGGAGGTAGATAGTCGCCATCGGATTCGGAGGGATCATAGTCCTCTGGAAGGCTACCCCCAATGTGGGGGTCATCTGCTTTAGATTCTGAGGGAATGCTACCCCCTGCTTGGAAATCATTATTGTCCATACGTAATCTCGCCTTTGATCGAGTGCCCATATAGACTCCTTCGGATGTGACAGCCTATTGGCCATCTATTGGTAGACTTCTCCTTCTTCTTCTCGCGGAGCTAAGAGAGAAAGTTGGGCTCGTAGTCCACCATCTTTGATTGGGGCTTCTGTAAGGGGGACCCTACGAAGCCATGTTGGATGAAACACATAATGGCTTCTCGTCGTCAGAGAAGTGCAGCCGTCGAAACACGAACTTTCTCTGAGGCGCTTTTGTTGTTTTGGAGCAACAACAGTTGATAAAAATACTGGTACATGAAAGTGCACTATGAATTGTTATGTTCTCCCTCGCTTTATGCTTATGATTTATCATGTTGCGCAAGTCAGCGGAAGGAAGTTTTGCCTTACAACCCATGTTGCATGCAACGTCGAGCTTTGCATGCGGGTTTGTAAGCAGAGTAGCCGCATCCAGACTTAGTTCGTGTGCAGGGGCAATACCCACACCTAAGTTCTGTGATGTCCTTAAAGATAGCCCCGTGTTATACGCGTTGGGACCTGTCTTTTTGTTATAGGCGCATAGGCCTTGGAGACTGGCCTTGGGCGCATGCTCCTTGACAACATGTCTGAGCCTCCTCGATGTGGGCGCATAGTATGGATCCAGATAGCCTGGGCGCATAGCCTTGGGCGCATGGCTTTGGATGCCCAGCCTGCTGAAGACAAAAGTGTTCTGGTTAGGGCTATGTGCCCAAACACTCCCTTGGGTGCAGCCTTGGGCGCATGCCTGGTGGAGCAGTGCTGTTTTCTCCCAGTTTGGCCTCCTTTATTTGTGATCCTCGCCGGGTTCGGCCAGAGTGTCGCACACCCCGATTTTTGGCATCGTAGTGTTTTCCTTTGCCAAGTCTTGGGTGTTGAACACCCTGTTGTTGGTTGTGCATGAAAGAAGTCATTGGGCTAGTAGAGCCCGGAACAGTGTGAGCCTTCTCCGTTTGGGAAACTTTTGTGGCAGAGTCATGCGCCCATGTGACAGAGTCCTCCAGCTGCATATCTGCAATGACACTAGCAGGATATGCACAGCGACCCTTCGGAAGCCAAGTCGTGCGAGACTTGTTTGGCTTCGTTGATTTTGAAGGAGTAGAGCCGTACCTTGAGAGCATCTCTTCGAACGCCTGCTGATCGAACTTTACGATCAGCATCTTCTGAGTACTCCCCACTTTATCGGTATCGAATTGCGTCATCACCTTTTCGTCAGAAGAAAAGGTAGTCTCCGGCAGAGTCGCCATTTTTGTGGACACACACAAAAAAAGAAAAAAAAATGCTGTCTTTTCTTTTATTGGCGCAAGGTACCACAAATCGAGTACGCCTGAGAGATCCTGCGCTGAGGATCCCCGAGTACAAAAAAGAATTTTGGGGAATGGGACGATGGAGATCGAGCGGCAGTTGCTCCTTTACTCCGTTGACACTCCGATTACAAAAGTGGGAGAAAACCTAAGAAAATTGCTAACTCTCAGCTCACTAGCAAGACGTGCAGCAATTTGGCTCTTGAAAATGCTCTCCGTTCTCTGTTTTGAAGAGGGGTGAGGGTCCCCTTTTATAGTCGTTCTCGAGCTGGAATGATATTATGTGCCCACATAAGAAACACGCTAGTTCTTATGTGGATGCATAGTCCTGCTTTGGGTTCATTGGATGTAGGCGCATACAGGCTGCGAGATCGTGGGTTGGTCGTGGTGTTGATGTGGCCGCATGCTTCGGTGCACTACTGTTCGTGGAGACTGACGTGGTCGTTGCTTCGGTGCACATTTTGATCATGGCTTTGACTGAATCTGGCTTGGGCGCATAGCCATGTCTCAGGCTATGCGCCCTCCTTTCGAGGGAGCTAGTCTTGGGCGCATGAAGCTTCACTGACTGGGCGCATGGAGCTACACTTGACTGGGCGCATGGAGCTTCGTTGAGTGGGCGCATGGTGTTATACTTGACTTGGGCGGATGGGCTATATTTGCTGAAATTTTTTCATGCTTCTACAGTGCTCTAGCCAAGGCCGCGATCTTGTCTATTCCATCGAAGATAATTGCTCTTGGATCGTCCTTGCTATTTTTATAAATCTTTTTTCATGTATATTTTTCTCACATTTTAAATATTTTGTAGTGGATTTGTCTCTACCCAAAGACTTGTGTAAAAGACAATTTAAAGTTGATTTATGATATCTTATTTCTTTCTTTTATGGATGAGATTAGTTATTATGGTTATATCGTATTGCAGCTTACCTATAATTACTATACGGCTGGCTTGTCTACGTACATAATTCTCTGTATTTTGGAACAAGGGCATGAGAGACTGGCCCATAATACGAATACCAATCCTCTCTGTTCCCCTTCCTACTAGAGAGAAAAAAACTCAAAAGAAAAAAAAGAGTAATAAGAGGAAGCAAACAGTAAATAGAGGAAGCAGTAGCTCCCTCGATCATCGGGAGGGCAGTTCCGATGAGAGGAAGTGTAGGAACAAAATCGTAAAGCACAATACTCTAAAGGGGGGTGAATAGAGTTGGCAGCGAAATAATGCTAATTAAAAATTGTTAGCAGCAAGATCACAGATTAATAATCACAACTAAATAATGTAAAGGCAGAGATAAGAAAACAAACGCAATGACGGCGATGTATACTTGTTTCCCTCTGTTGAAGACTATTCCAGTCGGCAGAACTCTTGCTACCAGTTGAATCCACTATTGGCAAAACCGTAAGTTTTCTTACGAAGTCCTTGCAACTTCTACAACGTGAGCTTTGATACGAAGAACTCGTCCATCTTCAATTGTGAAGAGGTATTCTTCTATCAAGCCTTCTGATTACAATCATTCTGAAACTTCTAGACCGCACTGCACTGGCAAATCAACTAGAGGATTGTAACTGGCTTGGGATCTGAAAATTAAAGCTCGAGAAAAACTCTTTGGAAGACAGTAGGCTTTAAATAGAGAGAAGATTGAAAGTGAATGAGTGTGTTAAAAAGATCAAAATCCTTCTATATTTATAGGAGTTCCAAAGACAGAATTCTGGCAGAATTCAGGCAGAATTCGGGCAGAACTCGATTAACAAATCTCGGTCAAATCCGCAACTGCATGAGGACCAAGTTCCAAGGAATTCAAAATTCAAAACGGCCACTAACCGAACTCTGGCTGAACTCTGGCCGAGTTCTGTCAAGGTTTGTTTAGGATTTTTTAAAATAGATTTTGTGGAATTTTGAAAACTTTTTTGGAGCTTTTGTAAATACGAATGTTTTTCAAAACTAAGGACATTTTTAAAAACATTTTGAAATCATTTTGGAATAGCCTATTTGCCAGTACGACTCGGTGTACAATGTATTTCTAGACTCAATAAAATAAAAGATTACATTGCTCAAAGAAATACATACTCGAACAGGCAAACAACGCTTCGGACTTGAACTGAGTAGATAGCCGTTCTTGATCATGTCCAAGAGTCCGAGATATCCTGACTAGCTCCATATATCGAGACAGAGTTTGATCAATTATAAAAATCAGTTTGACCATATGACCAATGGGCCAACAATCTCCCCCATTTTGATAATTGACAAACTATGAATAATATAACATCTTTTGAGATAAGATACCCCAAAAATTGTTCAAAATTGTTCAATCCCGTTGTCACTTAGCAAAATAATTGTGAAGAAATAGGCTCCCCCGCAATTAATGCATAAGCTACAACAGTGAAGAAACACAAAAAAACAATATCTCATGCAGTGAGAATATACAAGACATAACAGAGAATTATTTCACAGGCAGTTTATAATATAGAAGCAGATAAAGATGCTATAAAGAATAAATAAACTGATATGAAAGATAAACTACGCATCCCATAAAAATAAAATGATGTTCAAGAGACATCAAAAAATATCCAGTACAAAAAAACTGATAATAAACGCTAAAAGAAAGAAACTTGGAATGTCGGAGCATTTCCAAGTGTACAGTAGACAATAACTAAGTCTCAAAATTAGCTAATACATCATCATCACATCTCCTCATCAACCTCATCATCATCATCAACAGCATGACCGGCATGTCCAGAAGGACCAGCTCCAGAAGTGTGAGGAGTAGCACCAGAACTGCGATACCAATCATAAGCGTTACCGGACTGAAAGTAGGTATGAACAGCCTCATCCTCACAGCGGTAACCAGAAAAGGCTGGATCTCTAGGAATAGAACCGGCAGAATATCCAGTCTGAGCAAATCGGAGATCAACTAGAGAATTTGCTATCGCCTGATAACGAGTGACATCGCGGAACTCACGTTTGCGGGCCATATCCGTCATTGAGACGTGCAAATCAGAAAGATGCTGGTGTATGCCATCAAAGGTCATGGCATACTGCTGAGTAGGTGGAGGAGGTGGAGTAGTAGGAATAGCAGCAGCAGTCATACTATGACGAGATAGCTTAAGAAACTTGGGCTCAGGGTCTTGAGTACAAGTTGACAGATCAATATCAAAACGCTGGAAGATGCGTGGGAGAATCATCGCATAAGAGAGATTTCTATCTCTTGCACGACAACGTCCAATCATCTGGATAATAGTCTTAGGGGCAGAAAAAGGAATCCCCTTAAGAATATGATACATAGCAGACAGCACAAGTGATGTGACATCATCCTTTGAAGTAGACTTCGGAAGGAGACTGGAGTAGATGATGCGATGCAATTCATAACTAAACAAGTTCAAGTTATTTGCCTTGAACTTTCCAGAGCGAACTCGATCAGGGGCACAGAATTCAGCTTTGAAACTAGCAAGTGTCGTGCCGTCGGGGAAATCAAATTTAGTGATATCATCAAGCGGTGCACCTTCGTTAGAAATACCAAGGATTTCCGCTAAGAGGACATCATTGAACTCGATATCTAGTCCACCAACACGAGTACTTACGTCAAACGTGTTTAGTACGATATTGCAATAGAAAAGTCTAATGGCATTAGTAGCTACCGAAAAACAAAGTTCAGCAAAGTATTGTAACTCTAATGCCTCAAAATAAGGGCGGTGATCTGGAAACACAGTCCATTTGATAGGAGCGCTTTTGCATATGTATCTCATAGAAAAGTCTCCATACCACAGAAGGGCTTGATCTAGGGTTTGAAAAGAAAACCCATCGAACGCACCATCGCTCGATTGAACTGGCAAAAAGAGGGAATCCGTGTGTAGATTTGAAGATGATCCTTCCTCACTAGGATTGGTCGTCTTCTTCCTCTTAAAGGGGTTGAATCCCTTAGGCATTGTGCAAATAAAGTAAATATGCATGAATTTGAAAGGAGGAGAAATACGGAGTTATACCTTCCGAGATCCAAGTATGCTGTAGAGGACAACGATCTCCGCACGAATCCAAAATTTGGATAGATTTTACCACGTAGATTGGGAGAAACGAAGTAGTGAAGAACTAGGATTTGGAGATGTTCGCGCGGCTGCTGTTGCTGTGGAAGAGGTTTTAGAAGCAATGAAGAAGAAGAGGCTCTCGGGTTCTGGTTATATAACCAGATACCACTAACCGAACTCGGGCCGAATTCGGTCCGAACTCTGGCCGAATTCGCCTAGAGGTTCTGTTAGTTGGTTTGGGCCACTTTCTTTTTCATTGACTCATTTCAAAAATTTAATTCAAAGATTAGTAATTTCAACCTTCAATTAATATAATTAATATTATTTTATAGATTAAATTTCGTTACACAACGACTGTCTCAAATTAGCTGTAGGAGTATTGTCTCAGCTGGCGGAGGTTCACCGGGGAACTCTTAAGTACCTCTTCGCTTCAACCGTAGTTGTGGTGACAGACATACTCTTTATTGGCTTGTCTTTAACACAATTTTTGCGTATTGAAATATAATCATAAAACAAAATTAATTAACATTATTAACGTCCAAAATTCCTAATTTTCGACGTAAATAATTGAAACGATCTTCTGCTAGAGGTTTTGTGAAGATGTTAGCTAATTGATTCTCAGTGTCTATGTATACAAGGTCAATATCTCCAATTTGATGATGATCTCTAAGAAAATGATGTTGGATCTCGATATGCTTAGTACGAGAGTGACATACTGGATTCTTAGTCAAATTATTTGTGCTCGTATTGTCACAAAAAATGGGAATGTGTGTGAAAAATAAATCATAGTCTTCCAAGGTTTGTTTCATCCATAAAATCTGAGCACAACAACGTCCTGCGGCGATATACTCAGCCTCTGTTGTTGATAGGGCTACAGAATTTTTCTTTTTACTAAACCATGAGACTAAAGCCTTGCCTAAGAAATGACATGTGCCGCTGGTACTTTTTCTATCAACTTTGCATCCAGCAAAATCTGCATCCGAGTAACCAATAAGGTTAAAGGACTTAGTTTTGGGATACCATAAGCCAACAGAAGAAGTGCCCTTAAGGTATCGAAAAATACGCTTAACTGCGCACATATGTGATTCCTTTGGATTAGCTTGAAAACGTACACACAAGCAAACACTAAACATAATATCTGGACGACTAGCAGTTAAATAAAGTAAACTATCGATCATACCTCGATACTTACGTGTGTCGACAGGCTTGTCTTGTTCATCAATATCAAGCTTTGTTGAAGTTGTCATCGGAGTGCCAATGGGTTTGACATTGTCCAGATCAAACTCCTTTAGCAAATCTTTTGTGTACTTGGCTTGATTTATGAATGTCCCATTGTCAGTTTGTTTGATTTGCAGTCCGAAAAAAATTTCAGCTCTCCCATCATGCTCATCTCAAACTCATTCTGCATACACTTAGAGAATTCTTGACAAAGAGGTTCATCAGTAGATCCAAATATAATATCATCAACATAGACTTGTATTAAAAGAATATTATTATTCAAAGACTTAATAAAAAGTGTAGTGTCAACCTTGCCCTTTGAAAACCCGTTATCAAGTAAAAAAGAGCTTAGACGATCATACCAAGCACGAGGGGCTTGTTTCAAACCGTATAAAGCTTTCTTTAACTTGAAAACATGATCAGGGTTTTTAAAATCTGTAAAACCTGGAGGTTGTGCTACAAAAACTTCTTCTTTTATAAAACCATTTAAAAATGAACTCTTGACATCCATTTGAAATAATTTTAAAATTATGAAAACATGCAAATACACATAACATGCGAATGGATTCTAATGGGCATAAGTCTTATCGTAGTCGATACCTTCTTACTGATTATATCCTTGAGCTACGAGTCGAGCCTTGTTACGAGTCACTAAACCATTCTCATTAAGTTTATTTCGGAATACCCAACGGGTGCTAATGATCAGATGATCAATAGGCTTGGGAACAAGTTCCCAAACTTGATTTCGTTCAAATTGGTTTAATTCCTCATGCATAGCATCTAACCAAAAATGATCACTCCATGCTTCATCAATAGTTTTGGGTTCTAGCTGTGAAATGAATGCAGCACTAGAAATAATATCTCTACTGGATGTACGAGTACTTACACATTTGGTAATATCACCAATTACCAAATCCTTTGGATGGTCAGCCGTAAATTTCAATCTTTTTGACAGACTCCGAAGGTAGCTACTTCCAGGTTCTTCTCTTGGACAATCAGCTGGTGTTGAACTTGGTACAGTTAGATCTTCGTCATTGTCATCGATAATCATTTGATTCAATTCATCAAAGGTGACGTTGATTGATTCTTCGATGATCATAGTTCGTTTGTTGAAGAGTTTGTATCCTTTGCTCTTGGCCGCATAACCTAAAAATATACCTTCATCGGCCTTTTCGTCAAACTTTCCCAAATTATCTTTTGTATTAAGAATAAAATATTTACAACCAAATATTCTAAAATATGAAACTGATGGAATTCTATCAAACCATAACTCAAATGGAGTCTTCTTCAATTTGGGTCGAATTAGAACTCTATTGAGAACAAAACAAGCTGTATTGACAGCTTCAGCCCAGAAATATTTGGGTAGACTAAACTGGTTTAATATTACTCTGGCCATTTCGGATAGAGTTATGTTCTTACGTTCAACAACTCTATTTTGCTGTGGAGTCCTAGGGTAGGAGAACTCGTGTACAAAACCGTATGTGTCACAAAATTGCTCAAACTCTGCATTCTCGAATTTGCCTCCATGATCGCTTCTAATATGAGTGATCATATAACCTTTTTCATTCTGTACTTTCTTGCAAAAGACGAGAAATTCGGATAATGCATCATTCTTGCGTGTCAAAAAGTATACCCACGTGTATCTAGAGTAATCATCTATAATTACAAAAGCATATAACTTACCTCCGAGGCTAACAACTCTGCTAGGACCAAATAAGTCCATATGTAGCAATTGTAGAGGTCTAGTAGTACATACTGCGTTTACTGACTTGAATGTGGATCTGGTAGCTTTGTTCTTTTTACATTGGCTGCATACCGAATCCTTCTTGAATGTTATGTCTGGTAAACCGCGTACTAGCTTCTTCGTGGATAATCTTGAGATTGTGTCCATATTTGTGTGATCGAGTCTTATATGCCACAGATGACTCTCATCACTTTTAGCCATTAAGCATCTACTTGAAATGTTAGTTTCTTCCAACAAATAGAAAACATATATGTTGTCTTCCCTGATACCTTCAAAGATAGTACAACCAGTTGAGCTATCAACTATAGTACATTTGTCTTTGCCAAAGTTGATGCCATAACCATGATCAGCTAAATGACTTATGCTGAGTAGATTATGTTTCAACTCGGTAACCAGACAGACATCCTTAATCACAGGATAGGGAGACTTACCAACATCACCGATACTAATGATATATCCTTTCAAGTTGTTACCGAAGGAGACATAGCCTTCCTTCTTCTTCTTCGACAGTGTTGCAAATAATATAGCGTCACCGGTCATATGCCGTGAACAACCGCTGTCGAGGATCCATTTGCTTTTAGCATGTGAAAGGTGTTCCACCTACAAAATAATTTGCAGATAAAACTTTCGGTACCCATTTCTTGTAGGGTCCTGAGATGTTAGCTTTTGGTATCCATGCATAAATATTTAAATCAACAAGCTTTTTGATTCTACATGCAGGAGAAATATGACCAGTGTGGCCATAATAATGACATTGTGCATGTTGAGTGTTGAAAGTTGAGTGGTATGCATGGTTGTTTCTAGTATAGAAGAAAGCATACCTATATTCCTGTTTGGGCTTAACCTTTTGGGGTAAAGGTTTGATATGGTTAGGTCTGACAGTGTTTGGTTTGGGAATGTTCCGATTATTCGGTAAGTGACACGTGTTAGGGTAGGAAGCAGCAGTCTCACGCTGTTTTTCTAACCTAATTTCCAATCTTTTGGAAGTGTCATACAACTTAGTATAGTCAGAAGTGAGTGCTTCCATATTGACTTGTGCACTTTGAAGACTTTTCTTCTCTTTAGAAAGTACTTCTTTCAGCTGGTCAATAACCTTGTCTTTTTCTTCGGATGACTTGGTAGTCTCGTGTAATAAGAGCTTAATAGAAGAAAGCTCACCAGACTCACTAACATTATCTTTAACCTCAGCTAGTAGGTCGGTAAGTCTTCCTATTTTACCTTTGTACTCTTTGAGTACCTTCTTAGAGGTCTGATATTTGCTACACAGTTTCCTGTAATCACTTATCAGTACACTGAAGGCTTCTCCTAATTACTCAAAGGTGAAGTCATCATATGTATCAACTATAGGTTCAGAGAGTACCTGATAGGATGCCATAAAGCATACATTTGTAGCGTCTTCTGATTGTTCATCTTCTGAGTCGCCGGCTTCACTTTCATGCCATATGCTGGTATTGGCATACTTCCGTGATGTTGATCTCTTTAGGTTCCCTTTCTCATACCTGTTGCTCTTCTTGCTTGATGATGAGTTTGTAGGACAATCCTTCTTCATGTGTCCCTTCTTCTTGTAGCCATAGCAGACAGCATCATCTTGATACCAGTTGTTGCTGCTTTTTTTTTGGCTTTCTTCTTATATCTCATGAATCTTTTGAATTTCCTTGCTAGGAGTGCTTGATCTTCAGCATCAGATTCACTGATATCTAAATCACCTTCCGCAGCTTTTATGTGCTGAGCCTTGAAAGCGATCGTCATCTCCTTTGGTGTAGGCTCTTCAAAATCTTGTAGCTCCAGTTCATGAGAGAGTAGCTTACCCATGAGTACTTCGAGTGTCATGGTAGTGAGGTCGTTTACTTCAATGATTGCAGTAGCCTTTGGAATCCAGTTCTTTGTAAGTGCTCGC
This sequence comes from Iris pallida, assembly GCA_029216955.1. Lineage (NCBI taxonomy): Eukaryota > Viridiplantae > Streptophyta > Magnoliopsida > Asparagales > Iridaceae > Iris > Iris pallida. Next base: position 1,715,181 of record JANAVB010038819.1, on the reverse strand, counting down.
AGGAGTTTACGAATCTTTTCATGGTTACTGTAATCTTTGCCTAGGGAGGATAAAGGATTTACAATTTCCAAGAATCTCTCGAACATCTGAGCAACTATTTCGTTGGGCTTTATCTTGAACGCCTCGTAATCCTGAGTAAGTCTGCTGACTTTTGATTCTTTGACTTGAGTCGTGCCTTCATGTGTGACTTCAAGAAGCTTCCACACTTCATTTGCAGTTGTGCAGATAGACACCCTATTAAATTCAGTTATGTCTAAAGCACAAAATAAAGCGTTAATAGCATGTGCGTCAAGACTGGCCTTTTTCTTTTCTTCCTCCGTATATCTGTTATGGGGTTTTTCATTTAAAACTCCATCAACATTTATACGATGTGGCTTTTGATAGCCATCAATAACAAAAGACCATAAATCAAAATTAAGAGATTTCAAGAAGAAACACATCCGTGTTTTCCAATAGGTATAATTTGTACCATCAAACAGTGGAGGTCTGTTTGTGGCCTGGCCTTCACTTGTGAATTTCACAGTTGCCATGTGTTGTGCTGTGATCTATATAACAATTAATTAAATGAATAAATAATTGTAATGTTACCTTGCTTTACTTGTAACACCCGCTCTGATACCAATTGTTGGAACGAAATCGTAAAGCGCAATACTCTAGAGGGGGGGTGAATAGAGTTGGCAGCGGAATAATGCTAATTAAAAATTGTTAGCAGCAAGATCACAGAAAAATAATCACAACTAAATAATGTAAAGGCAGAGATAAGAAAGCAAACGCAAAGACAGCGATGTATATTGGTTTCCCTCTCTTGAGGACTAGTCCAGTCGGTAGAACTCTTGCTACCAGTTTAATCCACTATTGGCAAAACCGTAAGTTTTCTTACGACGTCCTTGCAACTTCTACAATGCGAGCTTTGATACGAAGAACTCGTCCAACTTCAATTATAAATAGGTATTCTTCTATCAAGCCTTCTGATTACAATCACTCAGAAACTTCTAGACCGCACCGCACTGGCAAATCGACTAGAGGATTGTAACTGGCTTGGGATCTGAAAATTAAAGCTCGAGAAAAACTCTTTGGAAGACAGTAGGCTTTAAATAAAGAGAAGATTGAAAGTGAATGAGTGTGTTAAAAAGATCAAAATCCTTCTCTATTTATAGGAGTTCCAAAGTCAGAATTCTGGCAGAATTCGGGGAGAACTCGATGAGCAAATCTCGGTCAAATCCGCAACTGCAGGAGGACCAAGTTCCAAGGAATTCAAAAATCAAAACGGCCACTAACCGAACTCTGGCCGAACTCTGGCCGAGTTCTGTCAGGGTTTGGTTAGGGTTTTTTAAAATAGATTTTGGGGAATTTTGAAAACCTTTTTGGAGCTTTTGTAAATACGAATATTTTTCAAAACTAAGGACATTTTTAAAAATATTTTGAAATTATTTTGGAATAGCCTATTTTTCAGTACGACTCGGTGTACAATGTATTTCTAGACTCAATAAAATAAAAGATTATATTGCTCAAAGAAATATAGACTCGAACAGGCAAACAACGCTTCGGTCTTGAACTGAGTAGATAGCCGTTCTTAATCATATCCATGAGTCCGAGATATCCTGACTAGCTCCATATATCGAGACAGAGTTTGATAAATTATTAAAATCAGTTTGACCAAATGACCAATGGGCCAACAGGAAGAACTCACTAAAAGTTGCGCGGCACTGGAGGAGGCTGACTCCAAGATGGCAGCAGAGAACCAGTGCAGAGATGGCACGGAGGCATTGTCGTGCGATGCTCTGGAGCTCAGTACTCGAGTAGGGCGCACATGCGTCGAACATATAAAATATTGGTGAGGTGCGGCTCGTAGGCTAGTTATTGGGAGGAGGTCGACCCGCGGCGGCGGCGTCTCGTTGAAAGAGCGCAGGTATGGGTGGATCTGGAAAATTATGGATCGGATAGAGTAGCGGCTCTGAAGTAGCGCGCGACGACGTCGGGATGAAGCCATAGGTGAGTGGATCTGTAGGGGTTATGATGGTGTTAGTTTTGGTGGCGAATACGACGTCGGCAGCGGGAATGGCGTATGGTGGTGTTGGCTAGGGTTGGCCACCAAAGATGGTGACGTCGGGGATAGAGGCCCCGTGGTAGTGACGGTTATGGTGGTGTGTTCTCCGGCACATAGATGTGCAGGGACATGGTCGACGAGCAGGTGGTCGTGGTTTGAAGGCAAAGAATAGAGCTGATGGTTGGGGAAGAGGAGATGAGGGTGATTCTGACAGAAAGAGGGTGCTCGACGCGGCTGTCGTCGACTGCGGAGACGACGAGAACGATGATGGTGGTGTATGTTTGCTTATTATCATCGAAGACGGCAGAAAGACAGCGCCGACGAGCAGAAACTAGGGTTAGGATTAGAAATTAGGTTAGGGGTTGGCTGTGTCGGGGTTGTCCGATACAGCGGGGGAAATTTAGGAATTATGGTTAGGGATATGGAGATTTGGGGACTTGTCCGGTGTATCCGACATTGTAGAAGCTTTAAAAATTCTAAAAGAATGTATTACGCATTCACAGATGACGCGAAACTATATCCATCAAATAGCAACCAACATTAAATGGCACCCTGCATCAGATGGCTCATACCATCAAATGGTGCCCATGTGTGAGTTTCCTTGAGAAGCTAAGCCATTAGTCATAATGACTGACAACACAACTTTCGAGAAAAATCCTTTCGAATCCGAAGTGCGTGACGCTCGAAGAGATTGTGTTAGATCTGTCATAATGATGGTTTTTAGTTAATTCGTGCCATTTATCATTTGCGTGAAGTGACCAACTCCTCACAGACTTAATGCTTACTGTGATTTATAAATTGGCGCTCCTTAACAGTATGTGCCATTCATCAACTGGCGCTAATTAATTAACTATCATCTAGAAGCAGTTAAAGATGACGTGACGCACATGCCACTAATCTTGAAGAACGTACATGCAATACTGCCCACGACCAAGCACACTTCTCTCACATAATGCTATGTGTCCCATGCAGGTTAGCTAACCGTTCGCACAAATCAGTAAAACATAATATTGTGTGCCAAACAGTATATTTTGTACTATGTGCCAATCATTGCAATTGACTGGCAGTTATCCCAAAACTCTATAAATAGGGTCAAAATCACTTTTCTAGGCATCATTAATGATCATAGTCTTCTGATAAGAATTCTTGGTAATCCTCTGCAGCACGTTCAAGAGCTTTTCTTCTTCGATATCGCATCGTCAAAGGGATAAAGTGATCGTCTTTTGATTAGATTCCTAAAATTGTACTTCCAAGAATTAAATTATACTTTTTGTACTTCTCTTATCTTAGTTTGTAGTAAAGTTTTCTCAAAAAACTTTTGTTCTTTAAAACAAAATGATGACTCAATTGGGGACGACTTTTTCCTCCGATGAGAAGGTAACAACTCAATGTGATATTGCGTCGGTTGGCACAACGCAGGAGACTTTCGTCGTTGAGTTTGAGCAAGTTGCTTATGAGGAACTAATTGGTGCTGGGGTGCCAAGCGAGCCACCACTGCTTCTGCCTAGAACAAAGCACGTGCCATCTAGATTCCAATGTCCAATGTTGTGCCAATTGTTGCTGATGCTACTCAAGACAAGGGAATTCGCCCAATGGCCACTCTGAACTCTTCTTCAGTCCTGGACTTGGTAGAAAACTCACTCGATTGCACCTCTGTGCCAATCAGTTCCAAAACATCTCTCAATAAAAACACTACTTATGTTCAAAGTTCACTTCCTTCTGCACATAGGCGCCGTGCCAAACACGCTGTGCATGTGTGCATGGAGTACCAAGGCATCTTTCTTACTCCACACCAAACTAGTTTGCGTCAAGCTATCATGTGCCAATTAGGCCAGTGCCAAATCTTCCTACTCTGTGCATATCAACAACAGAGCTGGGGAAGCTAAGGATGTCACAGACTAACAATCAAGTAGTGCTAGATGCTGACATGTGCACCTATCTTAATAGGCGCAGAGCAGAATCAAATAAGTCGGATGGTGTACCAAAAGACTTTAATATAGTCTGCGCCAACCACTAACTCGCGCACAATAAAGGCTTCTAAGAGCCAAAACCCACTCACCTATGCCAATGAACTTAGTACTGCCCTGTATACGCAGGGAACTCAAATGTTTAGGAAAATGCATCATATTCCTAATGTAATCAGGCAGAGTCAGCCTTCTTCTTTTTCTTCTTCTTGTTTTCCTGCTACTGTACTAGATCTTCGTAAACACCTTGTACAAAAGTGAAAGACTATGAGTTCATCCCATGCAACGATGACTTCACAGAATGAACATCTCTATAATCAGTATCATGAAATTGTAATCAAGTGCTGCTGTAAGACAGACAAACATTCTGTGATTGACCGCTTGAATTACCTTGGCTCTCCTGATGTGGTTCTGATAGATGAGGATAACTTACTTCGTGCATCAACGACTGCATACCTCAAACGTCATTGTCATTCACAAGAAGTTAATGTCAAGTGCTACTGCAAGTCAGCAAAATGGTCTATGTTCAACCGTTTGAATTACTCTTGATTTCCCGATTACTCTCGATCTCCTAATGTGATCTTAGTGGATGAAGAAGAATTGCTATTTTTTTCTGCCAATATGACATCTCATAGCACTGAGGATAGAAGACACCCGAGGAGTAATTTATTATGACTTTCGAGCCGACAAATTTGCAATCAAGCTCTTGACTCCTCTGAAGGAGTCTACCAAAATATACCATTAAGAAGCCGAGACCTCCTCGGTCAAAGGAATATTCCTAATTCAAATTCTGGGGGTAGCGGTCTACTAGACTCTGATGCCAATATCGAAGACTCTGATCGGACTATCCTATCTACCAGTTCATCTTTTGTAACAAGGGAAGTTTCTGCTTACGTGGTAAACAAGGAGCAAGACGCTTCCAGTTCGGCTGGCCAAGAGCAACAAATTATTGCCTTAAAAGCTAATCTAAAGGCCATAGCTGACATGGTTACAAGCATGCATACAATAATCATGATACAACATGTTGTTCCACCGGTTGTGAACCCAGTTCTAACTTAAGAACATGCAGCAGGTTTTGTGTCTATCAATACTGGACATGGAGTATAGCCTCCTCTAAATACTACTGTCTCGGAGGTCACACACCTTCAAGCACAGGCTACTCCAAGTCATTCCGGTACTGGGGATGGTGCTTACCATGCTGTAACGCCCTAGTCCCATAATACATAGGACTAAGTACGTCAGCATGCCAGCTGCACGTATACGAAGAATACACCATTATGTGGTATTCTCGTATTTGTACATAAGCTGTAAGTAATAATACATGATAAGCCACAATATAATAACTATATCTCATCCACAGCTCAACACAGAATGAATAAATAAGTCTCAAGGATAATAAAAGAAGTCAAGAGATAGCCGGGTGGTCATTCCCACTCCAAACAGCTATGAAACATAGTCTCAACTAAATGGAGTCCAACCTCCTCATAACAGAATAATGAAGATAAGAGATGTCCACTACATAGTCTCAGATAATAAAGAAAAAAACTAAGTATCAATAGGAGATGCCTCGTCTTCAACATAAGAAGGATCCGAAGCTGCTCCGTACTCCTGGGATAGTCCTGCTCGTCTAATCCTGGAGAGATCACCAGGTCCTCAGAGGAACGTAAAAGGATACAAAAAATATGCCGAAATAATTGAATGTGAAAATATGCCACTATGACACTAGAGGTTTTCCTAACCGTCTATGTGATATGCACTTCTGAGGACAATGTTCTACGCAGGGGCTGTAAGGATTCACGCAAGTAATAAAGAGTGGCCGTCAAGTAGCGCTTATCCGAGTCGCTATCGTCCCACATATGTGTGTAAAAAGTAAATGTAGCCCCAACGCTAGTATCTGTCCCCTCCCCTCGATGCTCCTATCCAAGATGTATCCACAACCTGACCAGTTGGTAACTGCTATGGCTTCTAACTCGACTCACTAATAGCAGTTACCTCCTATCTGTCGCACGACCCATACGTATCGATGGCCAGTCAAGTACACAGGTCCGTGTCCTATATGAACTCACTCATCCCGTGATACACATGTGTCAAGTCCATAGGAGATATGAAAATATCCCACACTCATAAGGTGGTTGCCTAACACTAGGTCGACATGCATAATAAAATATAAAATAACAAAAACGACTAAATCTAGCCGCTTGCACCCAAGTGTGACTTGGACGCACAATATAAATAGAATGAAAAATAAGAGAAATAAATATGCAATAATAAAATATACTAAAAATAAATGAGCACAATCAGAATCCATGGCATGGTATACTTGCCTGCGGTGCGAGGAGGGCAAAACCAAATGCTGCAAGTGTCAACACAAAACTCACAATTCACATATGACTCTGAATGCTAAAACAAACATCAAAAATGTTCTCGATAAAAAAGATATACCTAGGAAATGCCTGTCTAAAATTTAAATTCTGGAACAGATGCAAAATCGTAATTTCGGGTCAAAACGTTATCCGCCGTTGGACCCACTTTGTACCGAAATGCGTACCAGTATCTACGGTCTTTAAAGTCATCAAACTACTTATCTACGGATCCGGTTTGAGTATACGAATCCAACGGTATGTCCAATTTTGGATTTCGATGAGCCGTGCACAAATCGCCCGTTGGATCGGGTCACGGGCCCGCCAATTTTGGCGTTCCGATCAACCTTCTCTGAATCGAACCAAATTTGGCATACAAGACCAGAAATTTAATACGGTCTTGGTGGAATATGTTTCATTTCGATCCGACGACTGTACACGAAGTTATGACCAAGTTTGCAAAACGTCGATACGAGGGTATCTTGACGTATATGCATTGATTTCATCACGCATACGCAATGAAATCGAGTTCCATCAGTTCTCACACGTCGACAACATCCATACGCGCATTTCGATGCATATAGTGCGCGACCACGTCGCCCGATTTGTCGGGGCGCACGACGTATCGGGAAAATTTTCAAAAATTTTATATTTTAGAAGCAGTTTTTCTGGCAACTTCAACAAGGAATTACTTCCTGCATATAACTCAGAACTTTGATCTAAAAGATGTGTTTTACTCTCGGTTATGTTGTCTCTGACTGCCTTCAACTAGTTTCTACTAAACCCTAACGTACAGTTCACAATTTGGCTTCCAAGTTGTCATTTTAAAACAGTTTTTAACACTACAGGAAACATATTTCTCTTTAACTTTATGTCGATTTTTCGAGCAAGTTGATGGGTCATTTCAAAATCCTCCTGGAGGATCTCGAAGAGGATCAATGGGGCTCCACATAAAATTTTATAGGAGCGAAAATGAAAAAACGAGTATGGAGAAATCAGAATGAGAAGATGGTTACCTCGTCTTGTCTTCGAGACAGAGCGTTCTGTTTCACGGCTCGATTCGTCATCATTTTTCGGCGATGCGGCGATCGAAGACGAGGTGCAAGCAGCGGGGTAGCTGCGCTGGGTTATTGGCAAGGCTGGGGTGTAAGGAATTTAGGTTTTGAGGAGAATTGAAGAAGAATTTTTGTAGAATTGATATTTTTATTTTTCGAGTTTATAGGATTTAAAATCCAAAATTGGATAGGATTAGAGCAAGATTTTGATTCAAATTTGGGTCAATCTAGTGGAGAATCTAGGTATGAATTAATAGGAAAAGATTTGGATTGAATTGGTAGGGAATTTAGTATTTTCGGGTTGGATCCGCTCACGGGATTTTTCGCGCTCCTGAGCTCGGCCTGGGGGTCAGGTATACACTTGGTACTGTAGCTCAGCTACAGTACAAGTTAATATATATATATATTTTTCTCATATATATATATATATATATATATATATATAAATATATATAAATATATATATATATACATATATATATATTTTTTTTTACATATATATATATATATATATATATATATATATATATATATATATATGAAGAGATATATGTATTCCTATGTATTCAAGGCTTACAAAGCAATTAATAACTTTAGAATTTTTTTTTAAATAATTAAAATACCTAAAATCCTAATTTATAAAGTAGACTATATTTAGTAATATAATTTACAAGCCTACACACCAATATTTAATATATACATACATTAATTACCACTAAAGAATTAAAATATGTATAAAATAGTAAAAATTGTAAAAATAAATTCTGCTTAAGATATGGGTATTGGCATCCTATCCAACTTAAAGAAATTGTGTCCTCGAAATTAAACTAAGGTAGGGGTCAAATGCAATGCAAAAATTTTGAAAGGATCTAATCATACAAGACGTACCTTGGTCTTCGAACAAATACGGGTAGCGACTCCTAATGTCGTCCTCGCGCTCCTAAGTAGACTCCCCTGGCGAGTGATGCTTCCATGCCACGCGAACCAACGGTAAACATTGATTCCGCAACACCTTCACTCGGCGATCGAGGATACCTACTAGTTGCTCTTCGTACGACAAACTCGGTCCAACTGTGATCTCGGAGTGATCAAGCACATGATTGCTATCTACTATGTACCTCCTCACCTAAGACATGTGGAACACGTCATGTACTCCCTCTAGCGACGGTGGCACGGCCGATTTATAAGTAACTTCTTCGCACGTGCTCCAAGATATCAAAAGGACCGATGTATCTTGGACTCAGCTTGCCATATCCTCCAAATCGAATCGCGCCTCTAGTGGGGGACATCTTCAAGAAAACATGGTTGTCTTCCTTAAATTCTAAAGGTCGATGACGGTTATCTGCCCACTGCTTCTGTCGATCCTGCGCTGCTCGCAGGTGGTCTTGTATCTTCTTTACCTTCTCCACTATGCTCAAAACCTGCTCGGGACCCAATATTTGTCGATGTCCAATATTGCTCCAACAGACAGGAGATCGACACTTTCTACCACACAATGTTTCAAATGGAGCCATCTGAATGCTCGCTTGATAGCTATTGTTGTAAGAAAATTCCACAAAATGAAGGTGGTCCTACCATGATCCACCACAGTCAAGCATACACGCTCTCATATCCTCTAGCGTCTGAATCGTATACTCTGACTAGTCATCTATCTGCGGATGGTACGACGTGCTAAACTTCAAATGCATACCCAAACTGTCCTGCATACACCTCCAAAAATATGAGGCAAACTTCGAGTCAAGATCCGACACAATGCTAATTGGTACACCGTACAGCTTCACTATTTGCTTCATATACATTTCTGCCAAAACCTCCGTAGGCTGCCCCACTCTAAAAGGTAAGAAGTGGGCCGACTTGGTAAGTCTATCAACAATCACCTATACCCCATCTCGTCCACTAGGACTCTGAGGAAATCCTGTCACGAAGTCCATCGTAATGTGCTCCCACTTCCACTCGAGAATGGGTAGCGGCTGCAATAATTCGATCGTCATCTGGTGCTCGGCCTTCACTTGCTGGCATACCAAACACTTGGCCACAAAATGACCTATCTCTCGCTTCATTCCGTGCCACCAATAATACTGCTGTAAGTCTCGGTACATCTTAGTTCCTCTGAGATGAATAGAGTAAGTCGAACTGTGCGCTTCTGCCATCAACTCCTGTTGCAACTCTCCATTAGGAACATAAACATGATGCCTACAACACAATGTCCCATCGGGATGAATCCTCGTTTCTGTCTGCTCTCCTGTCCCAGTCTTCTCTCGAAGTCGTCGGAATGTAGCATCCATAGGTAATACCGCCTTGATCCGATCTACTAGTGATGATTGCACTTGGAGGTTGGCTAACACGCCATCTCCTTCAGGCAATACTACCTCAATACCAAGCTGCTGCAAGTCTCTGATCAACTCTTTCTGCATAGTAAAGAAGTAGGCCATGGGCTTCCGTCTCAATGTGTCTGCCACAATATTAGCCTTGCCCGGATGATAGTGTAGCTCAATCTCGTAATCTTTCATCAACTCTAACCAGTTCGCTGTCGCATATTCAACTCTTTCTGTGTGAACATGTACTTGAGGCTCTTATGATCAGTATAGATATCAACCTTCTCGCCGTACAAGTAGTATCTCCATAGCTTCAAAGCAAAGATAACCGCGGCGAGCTCTAGATCGTGGGTTGGATAATTTTTTTCGTGCACCCTGAACTGTCTCGATGCATACGCTACTACATGACCATGCTGCATTAATACGCATCATAATCCTTTCCCGGATGCATCGCTGTAAATCACAAAACCTCCTAGGCCCGATGGTAGTGTCAAGATAGGCATAGTGGTCAAGCGCTTCTTCAACTCGTCAAAAGCGTCTTGACACTCATTTGTCCATACAAACTCCTGATCCTTGCAAGTTAGTCGAGTCATAGGCCCCACTATTCGAGAGAAATCTTCTACGAACCTTCGGTAATATCCCGCAAGTCCAAGAAAACTTCTTACCTCAGAAGCTAATATGGGAGCGGGCCAGGCCTTAACTGCTGAGATTTTTTCAGGGTCTACTGATATGCTGTCTCCAGTAACAATGTGCCCCAAAAATGAAACCTTCTTGAAAAAGAACTCACACTTGCTAAGCTTCGCAAAAAGTTGCTTATTCCTCAAGATTCCTAAAACTGTCCGTAGATGCTGCTCATGCTCCTCTTGGCTCTTCGAATATATCAAGATATTATCTATAAAGATGACCACAAATTTGTCCAAGTACTGATGAAAGATCTTGTTCATTAAGTTCATGAAGACTGCGGGAGCATTGGTCAATCCGAAGGGCATGACCAAGAACTTACAGTGTCTATATCTCGATCAAAATGCGGTCTTTGGAATGTCTTCTTTCCGAACCTTCAGTTGGTGACAGCCCGATCGTAAGTCAATTTGGAGAATACTTTTGCTCCACTCAGTTGGTCAAATAGATCATCTATGTGCAATAAGGGATACTTATTCTTCACTGTTACTGCATTCAAGGCTCTATAGTCGATGCACATGTGCACCGTCCCGTCTTTCTTAGGCACAAAAATAACGGGTGCTCCCCATGGTGACACACTGGCATGAATAAAGACTTTCTCCAATAAGTCGTCAAGCTTCGTCTTCATCTCTACCAATTCCTTAGGTGCTAGTCGATATACTCGAGACGAAATAGGCTCGGCTCTGGGAATAAGCTCAATAGAAAACTCAATGTCTCGGTCTGGTGGCACTCCTGGCAATTCTTCGAGAAACACATCCTCGAACTCAGCGATAACAGGGTGCTGATTGGTATCCCGCATCATCATGTGAGTCCCTAATACAGGTGCATCGCTCCTCAAGGCTTCCTTTTTGGTGAACTCGAACTCCGTATCACTCAGGGGTCTAAAGATGATACTGCCCCTATGGCAGTCAATGAGAGCAAAATGTTGGCTCAACTAGTCCATTTCGAGAACCACATCGAACGTCGGCATAGGAAATACAAGAAGTCGTGTCTTTATCTCTCTACCATTTATCACTACAGAATAATCTCTACAAACACCACTAACAGGTACAACTCCTCCTCCCATGAGGATTCTAACGTTTTGAGATAAAGATAACATGGGTATACTGTGTCTAGTGGCAAAGCTAGTGGCTATGAATGAATGGGTGGCTCCAGTGTCAAATAATATGATGGCAGGAAATGATGCAACTAAAACCATACCTGCTATGATGTCCACCTCTGGTTCTGCTTCTTCAGCAGCTAGTGCAAAAGCCTTCTCAACTCTCTGATTGCCCGTTTGTTCTCTAGCCTGCTGGAATTGGGTTGCTTGAGGGAGTAAGGGTGGTCGTGGTGCTTCTGGTCCTGCATTAGCTGGCCTCTGCTGCTGATTATGTGGAGTAATCCTCTAAAATGAGCAATCCTTAGCCTGGTGCTGGTTCTATCCGTAGATCAAACAATAACTCGGCCGTCGTCTATAATCTCTCAGAACATGACCAACTTTGCCACAGTAATGGCAAGTGGCCTTCTCCTGTGTTTGGTATGGCCATGTCCTCTACTAATGCTGATGAGTTGAAGGACTTCTCACTGGCCCTCCTATAGTGGCCTTAGCTGATCCCATAGTCAGAGTAGCTCGTCGGTTTGCTTTTTTGCTTATGGCCTCCTGAGTTCTGGCCTCTGCCAGAACAGCTGCTTGGGAGACCCTCGACTCGGAGCTGGTGTACCTCTGTAACCCTATACTCAAGCCTCTATGAAATCTTTTGGCCTTCTCCAGCTCCGTCGTAACCAACCTCGGTGCAAAACGACTCAGCCGACTAAACTCGACGTCGTACTCATCAACTGTCATATTCCCCTGCTCCAAGTGTAGAAATTAGTCATACAGTGCGTCCTTATTAGTGTCGAAGAAAAACTTCTTATTGAATAGCCTTTTGAATTCCTTCCACGTCTGATCAACTCCTAGCCGTCTCTCCTCTGCGGCCCACCTATCATTGGTATTTTCTTCCAACTATAACTTTACTGTCGTCATACATAGATCTACGGATAACTCCGAAGCCTTCAGAAGATTTTTTGTCTTAACCATGCAATTGGTGATCCCGATGACGTCTTCAGTGCCCTTAAAGTATGAAGGATTCATGTTGCGGAACCCTTCGATAGTACCCACAGAGGCTTGGGGTGCTCTGGTCAGTGTTGTCTCCAAACTCCTTCTAATAGCCTTGCTCTGCTGCATCTGGGCCTGTACTAAGCTCGGAGGATCTAATCTATAGTAGTCCTACCAGCCTGAGGCATGGGCTGTTGTGGGGGCATATGTGGCATCTGTGGCATAAACTATGGAATACCCTGCGGCCCGTACTGTGTAGGATATGAAGGATATAAAAAGGGATACTATGGGGGTATGAGGGAGGATACTGAGGGAGATTCTGTGGAGGATACTGGGGTGGATATGGTGATGGATATGTTAGGGGTTGCTGAGGTGGATAAGATGGTGGATACTGTGGGGGCTGTTGTGGTGGATATGGGGGTGGAATCTGTGGTAGGGACTGAGGTAGATAGGGTAGTGGAGGCGGTAGGTACTCCTCTTGAGTTACAGGGTTTCTGGTGTCCGTCTGCCCCACTTGAGGTTCTCGGGCTTGTTGCTGAGTGGTGGGTGGTTTCATCACAGGCTACAATACGGATGGTGCTGGAGTGGTAGGGGACATGGGTGGCTGTCCCACTGGTCCTTCTTGAGCAGTGGTGTTCCCATCAGTGATGGCGAGAGGGGTTGAGCGTCCACTACGAAGATTCATCATATATTGGCATGAAGATTTGAGTTTGGTTAGCACAAAGTCAAACTGGATGTAATCAAGCAGTCAAACGAGAAATTTAGAAGAGGTCAAGGAAGGTATTAACAAGTAGATGAGATTTTATATCCTATTCCTATATGCAGTCTTGTTGGGAACAGTCATGTAACCCAACAATATTAAATCGACCTGCATGGGACACCACAAAAATAGGTAACACCCGAGAACCATAATACATAGGACTAAGTATGTCAGCATGCCAGCTGCACGTATACGAAGAATATACCATTATGTGGTATTGTGAAACCCACAATTTTTTCGGTTACATTTTCTATTAAAATGTGTGGTTGCTAATTATTAATTTTGAAATTATTATTATTGAAATTTTAGAGTATAAATTAAAACCGTAAAAATGTTTATTAAAATTTATTTGCTAAATTGAATTTTTAGGAAAAACATATTTTTTTAAATATTATTAATCCTGGAACTTTGATTTTTTTGTTCCGACCCGTTCTGACCCGTCCCGAACCTGACTTGAACCCAAGTTCGATTTTTCCAAAAACTAATTTTGAAGTCCTTTAGTATTTATATATAAATATCATTTTTTCTTAATTAAAAACAAAACAATTTCTTTATTCCTTAAACTTTCATTAATTCTCTCATTCTCATTTAAGGAAAACCTTTCCTTTAAACCATCAGGGAAGGAAAACCTTTCCTTTTCTAAACGCACACTCGGCCGACCCCTTGGCTACCTAACGTCGGCGACTCTTCCGTTCATCTTCCGAAACTTCCGATTTCTCCTTATAAAACCCCATCCTCCTTCACCATCCTCACTCACCCTTTTTCCCCAAATCCCTAACCCCAATCCAGCCCTAGCGAGCCCGAGCTCCGCCCAAACCGGCACCCCGAGCTTTCCGAGCGGCAACCTCCTCTGTCCGGAGCGCCCCTCGTAGTTGGCCCTGACTCCGGCGCTGAGCCACCCGCGGCCCGGCCGACCGCCGTCTGCGAGCCCCTCCCACAACGCGCGTCCCTCCGGCGACACCGTTGGCGCCCCGTCCAGTGAGTCCGCGCCAGATCCCTCCGCCGGGCTGCGGTGCCATAGGACGAGCGCCCACAGTGGCCGCCCCTGGCCGTCTCCAGCGTAGCCTCCCCGCCTCCTCTTCGGTTTCCCCGAGCTCGGACGTGCCCTAGTCGAGCTCCGAGCTCGTCCCACTTTCCGGTGACCCGCAGTTCCGCGGATCCGAGTACGGCGCTGTCCCAGACCCTTCGGGCCCGCCGCAAGCAGTCGTGCATCCGACCCCTGTCGGCCGTGTTTCTCGGAGCCAACCTACCGTTCCCACGCGTTGAGTTCGCGCTGTCTGATCTCTCTGTCCCGAGACGATTCTCTGTCCGCGTTCCGCGGCCTGTCGTTTCTCTGACCGTGGATTTGCTGCTGTTCGGATGCCGTTTCGAGAAGTTTTTCCTGCTGTCTGCATGGATTTTCTATCTCTATTTCATCTGAGAGCTCTAGCCGAGCACCCGAGGTATATTTTCGTGTCCCTCTTATTGTCGATGATGATACGGTCCCCGATCCCGTTACGTGATTCGGTTTAGACGGAATCGATTTCGGAAATTTTTGAAGTTCTCTTTGTTAGTTTCGTTTGTTCTGTGGCTTTCAGATTTAATTCCGTGGATTGGTTTTAGTTCTGAGAAATTTTAGTATTCTTTTGGTTCTGTGAAAATTTTTGGGTTTTCCGAATTCCTTTCGGAAGTAATCTGAGATTTTCGATATGGGTTCTGAAGCTCTGGATTTACTTCTGAAGATTGCTTCTGTGATTCTGGAATTTCCGAGGACCTTCGGGTTTTCCGATTTCCAATTCAGGTTTTTCGAATAATTTTTGGAAACATTTCTGTGAATTGTTTTTATGGTATTTTTTGGGTTCTGGTTAATTTCGATTTACCGAATATCCGAAAATAGGCTGTGGATATATTTTCGGGTTCGATAATATTTTTTGGGTTTTAATATTATGGTGGAAATAATTATGGGTTTTCCCTGGTTTGGGATATATATATATTATTTGTGTATTTATGGCGCATTTTCCCAGTTTTGGGTTATCCCGAAAACAGAGGGAATGTTGTCCGAATTTTCAGAAAATATTTTAAAAGGAGATTTTTTATAAAATCTATAATTCCCAAAACCGGCTTTTGCAAAAGATTTATTAACTTGGTTTTTAAATATCGGGCGACGACCATACCGGTCCAGGGGCCCTAGCGAAATGCAAACAAAACCGGGGTTTCCGGACGTTGAGGCATTAGCTAATTTTGTGACGATTGGACCAATATCTGAGACTCACTATTATAATTATTTTAATTTAAATTATTAGTTTATTTATAATTAATTTGTAGGAAGATTACAGGACTAACAAGTTTTTTTCTTATTTTAATTCATTGGCCTGTAAGGGCATAAGCCCATTTACTTTTCTGTAAAATTGTAATAATTAGTAATTATAGTTTTTCGATTTTTCTGGTTATTGTTCAGACGCGTAATTTAGGGTAAATAACTATAGAAATTTTAGAAATTCACGTTATTCTCATTTAATAAGAAAATTGTATTTTTATAAATATAAATACCAAGTTTTCTGAATAAATTAATAAATGCAAGTTTTTCCAGAATTAAATATAAATTGATGTTTCTTAATTGCAACGCACTAATAATCGCATTTTGGTTGTGTTAGCTAAATAAAGACTAAAATTGAGTCGGACACAACTAGAGATTGCAACTAGTATAGTATCATTGGCGACTTTGGTTTTCTGAGACAAGTTTTCCGAATGTAGGATTTCAAGGAAGAACCTGATTTTCCATCCCGACGTATAGACCCGTCCAGTCCAATCAATTTGAGGCAAGTACATTTTGTGTTAGTTTACACTTATTTATTAATCGTTTTATTGCAAGTTTAAACCACGATGCAACACAGAACTCTCTCTGAGAGCACTAACTGTAACTATTGTAACTATTGGGGACTGGGGGAAATAGTGTAATGAGTTTGACCATATCCTTTACTGTAACAAATCTCATATCCTTTAATGTAACAAATCCTATATCCTTTAATGTAACAAACCCAAGCCGGTCATATTTCATTGCCTATTCACATCACAGAACTGTAACTGTTTTAAAACTGTAACTGCTTAAATTGTTGATTTCAAAATTATTTAAAAGTGCATGATTCTATTATTATTTCAATTGTCAAATTAGCATGAATTTTACTTTGCTCCCTCCTGACTGGAGATAACATTTTTAGGTGATTTGAGTCGTTGAAGATCTAATGGCTGTTCCGCAGAACCTGGAACCCGAGAACAGTAGAGCTGGATAGTAATTTATTTAGTAACCAATGTATCAAATGTAGTTGTTGTAATTAATAGTTGTTGTATTTCAAAAAATTTAAATTGAATAAAAGATTTTATATTCGTTAGAATTTTATCTGCATGTGTTTCACTGCTTGATACAGCTTACTGCCGCCGTCTCAACAACGGTGCAGGCTGGGCATGATCCGATTCGACCTAAGAAATTGGGACCGGGTCGTGACATGTTTTTAGTAGTGGCCCATGCAGGTCAGGTCTGTAGATTGGTCTAGTCAACTTAGTCTAGACCATCGCGCAGTTCTATAACTTGACCTAGGGATAGTTGAGACTTCAGGAAAACAGACTTTAGAAACAACTAGAACATTTAGATGATATACACCATGTTAAATTATAGGGCCGAAAATTATTTACTTAAATATCTATTTTTGCCTGCTTATAGATTCATAGGATACCTTGTTTGTGTTTGTACCTAAACTTTATCTAGATTAGGCTGATTGTACCTTTGAGTGTCCCATGACTTTCGAGATTATTTTCCTACCATAATTTTCAGGTTCTAGTATATCTTAGGATTCACATTCTTTTAGGAATAAGATTGAATTCTTTGGTCTTCTTCTTCTTTATCAAACCTAAATTTTGAATTCTTCATTACTTCTCTACCTTTAATTGAAATTTTGATTCGTTCGCTTTGTAGAATTTTGAATTCTCTTCGCAACCCTGATAAATTCTTATCTACCCAATATATATATCTACAACTTTTATCCAACCTTTTGTCTTTATCTCCTTTCCAATTGACTAACTTTCTCGGAATCAATCCTGAATCAAAATTCTTCTGGGACCATTTAAACCTCAAGGTCATTTATTACCAAAAGAATTAGTTTAGTTCATGATTCTCTTAAAAGGGTTATTTTCAATTTCAATATTGATTGTTATCTCCTGAGTTATTCCAAAGACCGAGAATATTCTCATATATTGACTTCCTCCACTCATCTTAAAACCCTACTCTCTCTATGCAATTTTTTTTGATCAAATCAAAGGCCTAAAGAGCTTCTATGATTGAATACCATGAAGCAGGAACGGTCAGAAAATTGATCACATTTTGAATCCATTCTATTATTGAAATTCTTTTAGTCATGGAAATTTTGAGTTATCCCAAAGCTATTTAATTTCTTGGCGTTACTAGACAATTTCAATTTGATTTCCTTTAATCAATGAGACTTACCTTCTCTCAAATTTTCAATTTTTCTTAGTTATGAAATTATTCTTCTCAAAATATTCTTTGTATTCCTTGCGTGATTTGTCGAAAATATTATCATTGGTTTTTCTTACTTAATCTAAAGCGGTGATGCTTCTATCTTTTCTAGTGTTTGACTCAATTATTCAAATCAAGGTTTATCGTTTCATCTTTGAAATCAGAGAACAAATACTCCTCTTAATTTTAGCCCTAGTCTCTTGAATCTCAAACACATATTTTGATAAATCCCTTGATCTCAGAAGAACAGTCATCTACATTTTCTATCCTATTTAGAACTTTAAACTCGTTTGATTTTTTTTTTAAATTCCTCTGAAATTCATATGGACAAAGCTGAGGAAATATTTAGCAACCTAACATGACTCCGCACATTTACGTGATATCATTTATTTAATTATGGAAAACTGCAAGTTTACTGCAGCTAGTTGTGCACTGGCGAGGCATAAACTCTAAGTTGAAATAATGACAGGTAATCGTTAGGTTTCCAAATATTATTGAGACTTTGTTCTATGTTTGCTTAACCATGAAATGGATAAAGTTGGAAGATTACTCGGTAAACTAAATTATTCAAGTTATGGAGTCAAAAATTTATTGCAGTCAGGTGCACATTGGCGAGGCATGAATTTGAAACAAAGTGACTTGAAAATAGTGGTTTTCGAATATTAATAAGACTATACTCATATCATGATTATCTCCAATCATTCTGAGGATTTGTATTCTAGCATTTGCTCCCACTTCCAGAAATATTCTATAGGATTATATTCTTGTCATAACTATTTTAAATCACCCTCACTATCTTTAAATCGTATAAACTTGTTGTTTCTTTCTGAGTCACAAACTCCTATACCTCATACCAGTTTGAATTAAAAATTATCCCTCATTTTGGAAAAATTACATTATCTTTTGTTTCTCAAATGAATTGATGTCGTATTTTATGAACTTTCTATTTTTATGATCTCACTTAAAATTTTCTATCTTATGATTATATAATTTATACCTCGATTTTACTCGTGTTTAAAATAATTTTTTTTATCACAATAAAATATTCTAAACTCTATCTAGAAGATTCTAAACATGTTTATATTTTATCTTTATATTTAGCAATCATGCCTCGAATCTGATTTTGCCTTATGATGTAAACCTAGAACATTTTATAGCTTGGATTTTTACAGTGCATGATATAGGATATATATGAGTTAAAATGTAAAATGGTGATTAGTATCGAGGAAAGTTTGTGAATAATTTGACATTAAAGATTAAAGGTTGTCAATGTTAGACATAGAGATACACTCTAGGAAGGTGCATGGTGAATTAACTATAAAGGATAATCGAAACAAGAAATATTGGACTTTAAATTAAAATAATTGAGGATGACGAATTGTATGAATAGAAGGGTGCCAGGATTACAAAACCAGAAATAGAAAGATTGGTCGAAAGATGTAATAAGATATTTGGCAGTCGAAGTGATACAATAAAAGCAAAATAAAGGATTTGAGCCCAATCATGATAAAATTTCATAGGGAGTTCAGGAGCAAATATGTAAATAAAGACTTGGAATTAAAATATATGCATGTTAGTCACAGAGTGTTCACCTATGAGTAAGAAATTATAAAACTTTATGGATCATCGGAGTATTGAAACGTGGTGTTGGATTTTAGATTTGATAATAGGTACCGAGGCTTGACATTAAGACAAGGAATATCAAATCGTAGAGTTAAATAGAATATATTAGCAAGCTGTGAGAAATACATATTATAGGATTATGAGATGTGTTCAAAAAAGGACAAACTTTCTAAAGGTGATTTGCAATTCGGGAATGGAAACAAGAACCCATAATTATGGATAATGACTTTATTTTAAGGAAGGAAGAATGTAAATTAAATAGTGGATAAAATTGATGAATATATAGCATTAGATGAGTTTTTGACCTAGTTGGGCATAAGACTGTTAAGGAAGATGTCCAAACTGATTTCATGCATGATTGCATGATTGTACCCCTGACCCTACCTTTAAATTTCGAGAACGAAATTTTCTAAGGAGGGAAGGTTGTGAAACCCGTAATTTTTTTGGTTACATTTTCTATTAAAATGTGTGGTTGCTAATTATTAATTTTGAAATTATTATTATTGAAATTTTAGAGTTTAAATTAAAACCGTAACAATGTTTATTAAAATTTATTTGCTAAATTGAATTTTTAGGAAAAACATATTTTTAAAATATTATTAATCCTGGAACTTTGATTTTTTTGTTCCGACCCGTTCTGACCCGTCCCGAACCTGACTTGAACCCAAGTTCGATTTTTTCCAAAAACTAATTTTGAAGTCCTTTAGTATTTATATATAAATATCATTTTTTTCTTAATTAAAAACAAAACAATTTCTTTATTCCTTAAACTTTCATTAAGTCTCTCATTCTGATTTAAGGAAAACCTTTCCTTTAAACCATCAGGGAAGGAAAACCATTCCTTTTCCAAACGCACACCTGGCCGACCCATTGACTACCTAACGTCGGCGACTCTTCCGTTCATCTTCCGAAACTCCAGATTTCTCCCTATAAAACCCCATCCTCCTTCACCATCCTCACTCACCCTTTTTCTCAAATCCCTAACCCCAATCCAGCCCTAGCGAGCCCGAGCTCCGCCCAAACCGGCACCCCGAGCTTTCCGAGCGGCAACCTCCTCTGTCCGGAGCGCCCCTCGCCGTCGGCCCTGACTCCGGCGCTGAGCCACCCGCGGCCAGGCCGACCGTCGTCCGCGAGCCCCTTCCACTGCGTGCGTCCCTCCGGCGACACCGTCGGCGCCCCGTCCAGTGAGTCCGCGCCAGATCCCTCCGCCGGGCTGCTGTGCCCTAGGACGAGCGCCCACGGTGGCTGCCCCTGGCCGTCTCCGGCATAGCCGCCCCGCCTCCTCTTCGGTTTCCCCGAGCTCGGACATGCCCTAGTCGAGCTCCGAGCCCATCCCACTTCCCGGTGACCCGCAGTTTCGCGGATCCGAGTACGGCGCTGTCCCAGACCCTTCGGGCCCGCCGCAAGCAGCCGTGCGTCCGATCCCTGTCGGCCGTGTTTCCCGGAGCCAACCTACCGTTCCCACGCGTTGAGTTCGCGCTGTCTGATCCCTCTGTCCCGAGACGATTCTCTGTCCGCGTTCCGCGGCCTGTCGTTTCTCTGACCGTGGGTTTGCTGCTGTTCGGACGCTGTTTCGAGAAGTTTTTCCTGCTGTCTGCGTGGATTTTCTATCTCTATTTCATCTGAGAGATCTAGCCGAGCACCCGAGGTATATTTTTGTGTCCCTCTTATTGTCGATGATGATACGGTCCCCGATCCCGTTACGGGATTCGGTTTAGACGGAATCGATTTCGGAAATTTCCGAAGTTCTCTTTGTTAGTTTCGTTTGTTCTGTGGCTTTCAGATTTAATTCCATGGGTTGGTTTTGGTTCTGAGAAATTTTTAGTATTCTTTTGGTTCTGTGAAAATTTTTGGGTTTTCCGAATTCCTTTCGGAAGTAATCTGAGATTTTCGATA
This sequence comes from Iris pallida, assembly GCA_029216955.1. Taxonomy (NCBI): domain Eukaryota; kingdom Viridiplantae; phylum Streptophyta; class Magnoliopsida; order Asparagales; family Iridaceae; genus Iris; species Iris pallida. The sequence continues at coordinate 1,693,902 of JANAVB010038819.1, read as the reverse complement.
TGGGTTTCTGAAGCTCTGGATTTACTTCTGAAGATTGCTTCTGTGCTTCTGGAATTTCCGAGGAGCTTCGGGTTTTTCGATTTCCAATTCAGGTTTTCCGAATAATTTTCGGAAACATTTCTGTGAATTGGTTTTATTGTATTTTTTGGGTTCTGGTTAATTTCGGTTTACCGAATATCCGGAAATAGGCTGTGGATGTATTTTCGGGTTCGATAATATTTTTCGGGTTTTAATATTATGGTGGAAATAATTATGGGTTTTCCTTGGTTTGGGATATATATATTATTTGTGTATTTGTGGCACATTTTCCCAGTTTTGGGTTATCCCGAAAACAGAGGGAATGCTGTCCGAATTTTCAGGAAATATTTTAAAAGGAGATTTTCTATAAAATCTATAATTCCCAAAACCGTCTTTTGCAAAAGATTTATTAACTTGGTTTTTAAATATCGGGCAACGACCATACCGGTCCATGGGCCCTAGCGAAATGCAAACGAAATCGGGGTTTCCGGACGTTGTGGCATTAGCTAATTTTGTGACGATTGGACCAATATCTGAGACTCACTATTATAATTATTTTAATTTAAATTATTAGTTTATTTATAATTAATTTGTGGGAAGATTACAGGACTAACAAGTTTTCTTCTTATTTTAATTCATTGGCCTGTAAGGGCATAAGCCCATTTACTTTTCAGCAAAATTGTAATAATTAGTAATTATAGTTTTTGGATTTTTCTGGTTATTGTTCAGACGCGTAATTTAGGGTAAATAACTATAGAAATTTTAGAAATTCACGTTATTATCATTTAATAAGAAAAATATATTTTTATAAATATAAATACCAAGTTTTTCGAATAAATTGATAAATGCAAGTTTTTCCAGAATTAAATATAAATTGATGTTTCTTAATTGCAACGCACTAATAATTGCGTTTTGGTTGTGTTAGCTAAATAAAGACTAAAATTGACTAGGACACAACTAGAGATTTCAACTAGTATAGTATCATTGGCGACTTTGGTTTTCTGAGACAAGTTTCCCGAATGTAGGATTTCAAGGAAGAACCTGATTTCCCATCCCGACGTATCGACCCGTCCAGTCCAATCAATTTGAGGCAAGTACATTTTGTGTTAGTTTACAATTATTTAGTAATTATTTTATTACAAGTTTAAACCACGATGCAACACGGAACTCTCTTTGAGAGCACTGACTGTAACTACTATAACTATTGGGGACTGGGGGAAATAGTGTAATGAGTATGACCATATCCTTTACTATAACAAATCTCATATCCTTTACTGTAACAAATCCCATATCCTTTACTGTAACAAACCCAAGCCGGTCATATTTTATTGCCTATTCACATCACAGAACTGTAACTGTTTTAAAACTGTAACTACTTAAATTGTTGATTTCAAAATTGTTTAAAAGTGCATGATTCTATTATTATTTCAATTGTCAAATTAGCATGAATTGTACTTTGCTCCCTCCTGACTGGAGATAACATTTTTTAGGTGATTTGAGTCGTTGAAGATCTGATGCCTGTTTCGCAGAACCTGGAACCCAAGAACAATAGAGCTGGATAGTAATTTATTTAGTAACCAATGTATCAAATGTAGTTGTTGTAATTAATAGTTGTTGTATTTCAAAAAATTTAAATTGAATAAAAGATTTTATATTCGTTAGAATTTTATCTGCATGTGTTTCACTGCTTGATACAGCTTACTGCCACCGTCTCAACAACGGTGCAGACTGGGCATGATCCGATTCGACCCCAGAAATTGGGACCTGGTCGTGACAGGTATCCTCGTATTTGTACATAAGCTGTAAGTAACAATATATGATACGCCACAATATAGTAACTATATCTCATCCACAGCTCAACACATAATGAATAAATAAGTCTCAATGATAATAAAAGAAGTCAAGAGATAGCCAGGTGGTCATTCCCACTCCAAATAGCTATGAAAAATAGGCTCAACTAAATGGAGTCCAACCTCCTCAAAACAGAACAATGAAAATAAAAGATGTCCACTACATAGTCTCAGATAATAAAGAGGAAAACAAAGTATCAATGGGAGATGCCTCGTCATCAACATAAGAAGGATCCGAAGCTACTCCGTACTCCTAGGAATAGTCCTGCTCGTCTAATCCTGGAGAGATCACCAGGTCCTCAGAGGGACGTAACAAGATACATAAAACATGTCGAAATAACTGAATATAAAAATATGCCACTATGACACTACATGTTTTCCTAACCGTCTATGTGATATGCACTTTTGAGGACAACGTTCTACGAAGGGGCTGTATTGATTCACACAAGTAATAAAGAGTGGCCGTCAAGTAGCGCTCATCTGAGTCGCTATCGGCCCATGTAAATGTATAAAAAGTAAATATAGCCCCTACGCTAGTAGCTGTCCCCTCTTTTCGATGCTCCTGTCCAAGATGTATCCACAGTCTGACCAGTTGGCAATTGCTATGGCTTCTAACTCGACTCACTAATAGCAGTTACCTCCTATCCGTCGTACGACACATACGTAACGATGGCCAGTCAAGTACGCAGGTTCGTGTGCTATATGAACTCACTCATTACGTGATACACATGTGTCAAGGCCATAAGAGATATGAAAATATCCCACACTCATAAGGTGGTCGTCTAACACTAGATCGACATGCATAATAAAATATAAAATAACGAAAACGAGTAAATCTAGCCGCTTGCACCCAAGTGTGACTTGGACGCACAATATAAACAAAATGACAAATAAGAGAAATAAATATGCAATAATAAAATATATTGAAAATAAATGAGCACAATCAGAATCCATGGCAAGGTATACTTGCCTACGGTACGAGGAGGGCAAATCCAAATGCTGCAAGTGTCAACACAAAACTCACAATTCAAAGATGACTCCGAATGCTGAAACAAACATCAAAAATATTCTCGGTGAAAAAGATATACCTAGGAAACGCCTGTCCGAAAGTTAAATTCCGAAACAGAGGCCAAATCATAATTTCAGGTCAAAACGATGTCCGTCGTTGGACCCGCTTTGCACCGAAATACGCACCAACATCTCCGGTCTCTAAAGTCGTCTAAATACATGTCTACGAATCCGGTTTGAGGAGATGAACCCAACGGTATGTCCAATTTTGGATTCCGATGAGCCGTGCAAAAATCATCCGTCAGATCGGGTCGCGGGCTTGCCAATTTTGGCGTTCCGATCAACCTTCTCAGAATCGAACCAAACTTGATATACAGGACCAAAAAATTGATACGGTCCTGGTGGCGCAAGTTTCATTTCGATCCGACGACTGTACACGAAGTTATGGCCAAGTTTGCAAAACGTCGATATGGGGGTATCTTGACGGATACATATTGATTTCGTCGCGCACATGCAACAAAATTGAGTTCCGTCAGTTCTCACATGACGGCAACATCCATACGCGCCTTTCGATGCATATAGTGCGTGACCACGTCGTCCGGTTTGTCGGGATGCACGTCGTATCGGGAATTTTTTTAGAAATGTTATATTTTAGAAGCAGTTTTTTCGGCAACTTCAACAAGGAATTACTTCCTGCCTATAACTCGAAACTTTGATCTAAAAGATGCATTTTTACTCTAGGTTATGTTGTCTATGACTACCTTCAACTAGTTTCTACCAAACCCTAACGTACGGTTCACAATTTGGCTTCCAAGTGGTCATTTTAAAACAGTTTTTAACACTACAGAAAACAGGTTTTTCTTCAACTTTGTCTCGATTTTTCGAGGAAGTTGATGGTTCGTTTCAAAATCCTCCTAAAGGATCTTGAAGAGGATCATAGGGGCTCCACATAGAATTTTGTAGGAGCGAAAACGAATGAACAAGCATGGAGTAATCAGAACGAGAAGATGGTTACCTCATATTGTCTTCGAAACAGAGCGTTCTGTTTCACGGCTCGATCGTCATTGTTTTTCGGCGATGCGGTGGTCGACGGCAAGGTGCAGGCAGCGGGGCAGCTGCGCTGGGTTGTTGGCAAGGCTTGGGTGTAAGGAATTTAGGTTTTATGGAGAATTGAAGGAGAATTTTTGTAGAATCAATATTTTCATTTTTTCGAGTTTATAGGATTTAAAATCCAAAATTGGATAGGATTAGAGCAAGATTTTGATCCAAATTCGGGTCAATCTAGTGGAGAATCTAGGTATGAATTAATAGGAAAAGATTTGGATTGAATTGGTAGGGAATTTAGTGTTTTCGGGTTGGATCCGCTCACGCGATTTTTTGCGCTCCTAAGCTCGGCCTGGGGGTCGGGTATACACTTGGTACTGTAGCTCGGCTACAGTACAAGTTAATATTTTTTTCTCATATATATATATATATATATATATATATATATATATATATATATACATACATATATATATCTACATATATGAAGACGTATATGTATTCCTATGTATTCAAGGCTTACAAGGCAATTAATAACTTTAGAAAAATCTTTTTTTTTAAATAATTAAAATACCTAAAATCCCAATTTATAAATAAGACTATATTTAGTAATATAATGTATAAGCCTACACACAAATATTTAATATATACATACATTAATTACAACTAAAGAATTAAAATATGTATAAAATAGTAAAAATTGTAAAAATAAATTCTGCTTAAGATATGGGGGTTTACATATGCGGTTTCTTATCATAATCCTTTCAATCAATCTGCTGCTCCTCAAACACCGGGAGACCCTCTCGAAGCAGTCAAGCTTTTGTGAAATTAGTTTAAAGCCTTCTAGCAGAAAGAATTATTACAAAAGTTAGGGATAAAATAACCATATCCTGCAGAGTGGAAGGAAGTCCCATTCCCACCTAAATACAAGCCGTTGACCATAATGCTATTCGATGGAAGTACATCTCCGAATCAGTATATCAATCACTTTGAAATAATGAGTGATCATCTCCAACAGAACGATGCTCTACTTACCAGGATATTCGTTGGATGCTTAGCGGGTGTTGCCAACGACTTGTATCAAAGCCTACCACATGGCTGCATAACATCCTTCGCAGCATCAAAATAGATGTTCCTGGAATGATTCTATGAAGGGACCCATGACATGACTATGTTCGTCCTTACCAAAATCAAGCAGAAGCCTAATGAAACAGCAGAATATTTCATCGAGGGCTTCTGACGGAAGGCCCTGAAAATGCCACTAGATACTCTTGATGCATTGATGATATATACTTGCAAATCAAACTTGTTACCTATTGTCAGCATATGGACGGGACCTACACAGTTTCGAGATTGGATTTCCTTAATAGTATGTGCCAGAGAAGTTAAAGATAGTACTGAAAATTTTAAGCAATTAGGCATCCTGATGCCTAATCTCGGCAAAGATAAGCACCCCGCTACCAGCAGCAGTAGTCACCAAAACAATCACAAAGGCAATGAATCTCTAGCCATCAATGTAGGTCAGCCAACACCTATAGTAATAGCACCTCTATAGAGGGTAGCACGAAGACCCAAGGAAGAGTATTCCTTCAACGACGACGATGTCATGAGCATCTTCGATTGCTTGATCAAAAGAAATAAACTTCAAATGTCGAAGATTAAATGGCTAGATGAAGTAGGTAAGACTGACAATCCTAAATCTTGCATGTATTACAGGTTTTTGGGATACCCAACCAGGGCATGCTACTGACTCAAAAGAAAGATCCAGGAATTAATCAACGCTAAAGCAATCAACCTCCAGAAGGATGAGAAGACAGTGACAGCCAATATCGTCTCTCTGTAATTTGGAGACTTCGTCCCACAACTAGTTCGTTTCGGTGTTATCCCGATACCGAAAGCAAATATAGAGATTGTCAACCTCCCATCAGTACGAAATGATGGTTTGGTACCATTATCAACATCTAAAGACAGAATCATGTGGGTTCATCCAGACCTGGTCGTCGAATTCAAACATAACACAACCATCTCTTCTAACAAATCAAAGAAGTTGGTTAAATACAAATCCTGCAACATGACTTCAAGTGAGCACTCCTTGCTTGACGGCCATGTCCCCCCTTTGAAGGCTACTTTCATTCCGACAGGGTCCATGTCTTCCTCTTCAGAAACTGCTCCTCTAATATCAGAAGTCAACTACCAACATGAATTCTATCGATAAAGTCAACAATCTCATGAACTGGTGATAAAGATTGGATATAATTTTCAAAAAGCACTAGGTCTGAACAATAGAAAGGGATCTCCGATACCTCTATCTTTACAACTTCAAGACAAAGGTTCGCTTGACGGCCATGTTCCCACTGTGAAGGCTACTTTCATTCTGACAGGGTCTATGTCTTCCTTTTCAGAAATTGCTCCGCCAACATCAGAAGTCAACTACCAACATGAATTTCATCGATACAGTCAACAATCTCATGAACAGATGATAAAGATGGGATATGATTTTCAAAAAGCACCCGGACTGGGATTTAGGACAGTTCATACGATTTTCCATCAGAGAAAGAAGCCCTCCAAAAGCAAGACACGAATGAGAACATGTAACCTAGTTTCCCTTTCACCTATTTTAGAAGAAGTCTTGACCGGTACTAGGTCAAGAGAACGGTGTTGTTTCTCCTCCTTTTGTTCCTGATGCTCTTCTAACATCGGCTCCAACAGAAGATTTGGGTCCTTATAAGCTGACAGTAGCTGATAAAGGCAAACAACAGGTTCGTTTTGATAAGAACCTAAAGAAGACCCTATCACAAGGTCTTTAAAAGCTATATAAGTTTGACATATTGGCTCAATTAGCTAACACTACAGCAAGATTATCAATCTTCGAGCTCCTTCGTCTCTCGAAGGAAACTCAAGAAACGTTGAGTGAAGCTCTAATGCAAGCTGATGTTTGTCTTACACATCTCAAGAAGTCAGACGAACAGCTTGTGGCATGCCCTTAATGTCATAGTGTGATGGAAATAATGTCAAACATCACTTTCACGTAGGATGACAGGCTGCTAGAGGACAATTTGTATGATCGACCTCTTGACTTCACTGAGTACGTCGACACGATCAGGGTGGATCGTATTCTTGTCGATCCCTGGTCTACACTCAATATAATCTTAAAAACTTTGCTAGATTCCCTAAAGATTCCAGTCCATAGTCTCTCAGTGACGGTTACAACTATTCTTGGATTCAATTCTGGGAAGAGTAAACCACTGGAGAAGATTCGCTTGAGAGTCCAAATCGGTGATCTTCATATAAAAATTACCTATTATGTGATTGACAATTATGTTTCCTATAACCTATTGTTAGAATGGTTGTGGTTGCATGAACATAATATTGTGCCATCCACTATTCATAAGTGCTTTAAGTAAGTGGAAGACAACAGAGAGATCAAGAAGAAAGTTACTAACCTTAATCCTTTTCGAGGTGTCGAGGCCTACTATATAGACTCCAGAATATACAAAAAAAGTACATAAAAGTCGTGTTTGCCATAGACACGGAGGAGGACCAAAAAGACGACCCAAATGAAGTCTTGGTGATTCCAATAAAAGGATGCACCTCTCATCCTTCATCTTCTCATATGATAACAATCACTCTTGTGCCTCCTACTGAAAAAGTGGAACAAAGGGATCTCACCTCTTCTGAGCCTCATGTTATCGACCTTCGTCGTAACAAGCATATTACTTATCTTTCTCCTTCTCTTGTTATCGACTTGGCAGTATCTCTAGCCAAGGTCACAAATGCTATTGTAACTGTTGAGACTGAAGAAATCAATAAACCAGTATCTCCTTCGTGGTACATTGATGTCAACTATTATGCACAATATTACTTAGAAATCCTGGACAATTTTGAACCTCTCATCTTAGGTGCAATTCAACCTTTTCAAGATGAGATAGTGTACAAACTGATGCAAAATTCATTCTTCGTCGTTCCTCCTCGGAACGACGATGAGTATACAATTTACTTTAGTAGAGAACGTAACCAAAGAAATATACTCGACAACGATTATGAAAATGACGATCGAGGAAGAATACAACTGCGTCGTTACAGTTAGCAATCCAAAAATATTATTCGAAAAGTGGGTTACAATTTATGGTCTGGATTGAATGGAGATAAAGGTAGATGTACTCATATTCGACTACCCACTCCAAGAAGAAAGTCATGACAATAGTATAACATGACTAGACATGGGTTAGGCTATATTATACGAAATACAACCCCAGACAGATCTTAATCAGACAAAGAGATACGGTCTCATTCTTTCGATTCCTCCGCATGGGACTAAAACACCAGTATAGGGGATGTCCATCGACTGACTTTATCTGTCAATATGGTAACTAATGAATTCCTAGAAGACGATGATGACTTTATCGAAACTTATGAGAATGAACCTTAGGCACAAATGATAGATAATCAATAGAAACTTTGCTTTGAACAACGTGAACCACTCACTGAAAATAAGCTAGTCCAATTCAATATCGGAGACGAAGCTTCTCCAAGGCCAATCTTCATCAACAAAAGCCTCCTGAAGCAGATAAACAAGACTTGATCCAGCTCATTAGAGAATAAATTGATGTGTTCATTTGGAGCTATAAAGATATGCCGGGAATAGATCCTTAGATTGCTGTACATAAACTCAATATTCTACTAAAATCTAAGTCTGTCAAACAACAACAGCGACGGTTCTGACCTGGTAAGATGGATGCCATAGAAGCTGAAGTCAAGAAGCTCATTGCCTGCGACATTGTTAGAAAGAAATAGCATCCCGACTGGGTGGCTAATGTCATCCCAGTTATGAAGAAAATAGAAAAAAATTAAGTTTGTATCGACTTTATAGACCACAATTTCCTCTTCCAATATCACCTGCAGGTTCGAACGAATGTCTTTCATTGATAGCTTATCTAGATATAATCAGATCAAGATAAATCCTGAAGATGAAAAGCATACATCCTTCCGCTCTTCTCTGGGAGTTTATTGCTATATAGTCAGCCATTTGGTCTCAAGAATGCTGGTGCCACCTATTAGCGGGCTATGAGTACTATTTTCTGTATATTTATGAAAAATATTCGAATGCTATGTCGACAATATTGCTATCAAGCATCATTTAAAGGAAGATCACATCCAAGACTTAAAGACTATTTTTGATCTAATGCGTCAGTATCAACTCAAGATAAATCCCACCAAGTCATTTCTGGGAGTCTCTATTGGAAAATTTTCAGATTCGTTATTACCTCTTGTTTGCCATAACAAAAGGTTATACGAACTTTTTGTATATTAAACATAAAAAAGAGTACAATCGATTCCTAAATAGGAGATCTAAGTACAAAGTTTTTTGGAGAAGTGTGACGGTAGAGACCGAGCACTACAGCGGCTCCTTTACTTCGTTGACGATCTGACGACAAGTTAAACTTGCTCTGGCTTTCTGGTGCTTGTGATTGGAACTCTGGGGTTGCGAATCAAGAGGATCCCAGTGTTATAAAGATTTTGATGCCTCTTTATTGAAGGAAAACTCCTTCTATTTATAGTAGAGCACATATACGATGTGCATAAGGATAGTACAGAAATGCTGCACGTAGAGATATAAGAGAATCTTGAAGTTGTAGAGTCAGGGTTGCTGGCGAGCTGACATGTGGCTTACGCTGGGATTCTTCTTTATCAAGATCTTAGGAGAATTATCAACATAACTAAATAAACAACACGTGACATGTATTCATTGTTGATCGGATGAACCTTAGCAGATTATGTTCCTATCCTTGAAGTTGAATTCTATCTCATCTTAGGGGAGCATTGGTTTAAACAAAACGATTGGATATGGCCTTCGTCTATAAGAACAAATTCCATCCTTATCTGTGGTTTAAACAAACCGATAGGATATTGCTCTTATCAACAGAATCAAACACTGTCCTATCTTAAGAGCGATGGTTTTTTAAACAAACCAATCTGAAAAAAGACATAAACTCCCGCCTGGCCATGTGGAACCATGTCACCCCATAAGACTGTGCTTATATACGAGCTGTGCTTTTGGCGAGGCTTTGAGGTCACTGTGCTTCTGGATGATAAGTCGATCGTGCTTCAGGCGACGGAGTCACTGCGCTTTTAGAGTGACGAGTGGACAAGTACTTCAGGCAACGGAGTCACTGCGCTTTTAGGGCGACGAGTAGACAAGTGCTTCTGGCAACGAAGTCACTGCACTTTTAGGGCGACGAGTGGACAAGTGCTTCAGGCAATGGAGCCACTGCTCTTTTAGAGCAATGAATGGACCAGTGCTTCAGGCAATGGAGTTTCTATGCTTTTAGGGTGGTGAGTGGACTTGTTCTTTGGACAATCAAAGTGTCAAATGAAGGAGCCTTTGAACGGGCTACGCTTTTGGATGGGATGGAGGGTACTGCGTTTCTGAGTTGAAGCGAGGGCGTAGTGGAAGGAATGAAATAGCTGCACTTTTGAGTCGAACGAGCTAGTTTCTGTCAAAGTCATAAGCGCAATTAATGATTGCTTTTTTGATGGACGAGTCGGTTATCCTCTTCTTTCATTATCGCCGTCATTTGGGAATTTAAGAAGTCTATGGCCTAGGATTCAGTCGAATTAATGAACCTGTTAAATAAGATTCATTTTGCTGAGTCTTAGGTTCGTCCCATTAATTTGAGAGTCTTTGACCGACGGCCACGTGGCATGTGTGTTGGACCACTTAGCCTATGTAAAGAGGAGCTTTTTCTGAGGAGTCATGTCTTATGTCTCTCAATATTCCCACTGTCATGCTCGATCCAGACTTAGCTTCGAATAGCCATTGGTCTTGCACAAGTCGACTGTTGGTTGTGGATCCCTTCATTCAAAGAAATTATATCCTTGTAGAAGAACTGCTACTAAGTTTCGAGATGCACTTGAGCGTTTGGCATACGAAGTTCGAACCTAAACAACATCTTGGAGGTCTTCTAGATCCAAGCTTCCGGGTTTGGATTGATTACCAATCCGAAGAGCTACAGGTTGTGCTCTACCCTGTTCAATGGCGGTGGAACATCCTGTGCTGTGGACTAAGTTCTTGCTCGGGTCGATAGCTGCTTCAGGAAGTGGCTCGCTCTAACTAGGAAGTGTTGCACGTCTGGGGGCTGTGCGCGTGCTGAAGATTAACCCCCATATAGACTTTTCTTAGTATTTTAGTCCTTTATATATAATCATGAAAAATCTGTAATAGATCTTTTGTTGACATATTTTTAATAAAGAACTATTTGTGCACCTCTTTTGTTCGTATGTGTGATTTTAGTTGTCTGTCTGTGTTTTTGGAGTACATACACTTTTATGAAGCCATGTGTAGTGAGAACGCCACCTACGCTTTTGATATTTTGGCACTTTTTTCATGCTTATACACCCCTAAGGGTGTACATGTTGACCCCGAGAAAATCAAGGCCATTCTAGAGATGCGTCATCCACGCGACCTGAAAGAGCTACGAAGATTCCAGGGGCGACTTGTCTATATCAGGAGATTCATCTCAAATCTCTCTGGATGCTGCAAACTGACACTCGATTAATGAAGAAAGGTGTGTCTTTCGTTTAGACTGATGAATATTAGCAAGCATTTGAGGACATTAAATAGTACTTGATGAACCCTCCAGTCCTAGTTCCTCTAATCACAGGAATACCCTTCCTAATGTATGTTCGAGCAATGAATTATTTTTTTTGGTGCCCTCCTTGCCCAGAAAAATAATGAAGGTCATGTGAAAGCAATCTACTATCTCAGCCGCACAATGATCTGTGCTGAACATCGATACAGTCTGATGGAAAAAGAATACTTAGCTTTGATGTTCGCCATCTAGAATACGCGTCATTACATTATGGGCCAAACCATTCATGTCATCTTCGGAGTCAATCCTCTGCGGGTTCTGATGAAGAAGCCTAGTACACTCAACTCCAGACTTTTTATATGGGCGATGCTGCTAGCACAGTATGATATGGTCTATGACCCACAAATTTCTATTAAAGGTCAAGATCTAGCTAACTTCTTGGCTGCTCATCCAGTTCTTGAAACTTCCAAACTTTATGATGAAATTCCTGACAAAACTCTAGAGTCTAACATGATCTCAAAAGGAATACTCACTTGGCATCTATTTTTTGATGGTGCATCTAGAATTAGACCTAACGGTTTCATCATCGCTGGAGTAGGAATTGTCCTCGTATCTCCAGAAGGGTTAGCCATTCAAAGAGCCTATTCTCTGGATAAATCGTGCCCCAACAATGTCGCTGAATACAACGCTTAGCTCATCGGTCTCCAGTGAGATAATAGCTGGATATCAATTACCTTGAAGTATATAGAGACTCTAAACTAATTATCAATAAGGTTAGAGGTATGTATGAGGTTTACACTAAGATCTCATTTTCTACCAAGAAGCAGCAATTAACTTGCTATATCATTCAAAGGCTTCTTTATTGAGCATGTACATCGAGCGAGCAATACAGAAGCCGATGCACTCACTGATCTAGCAGCAGTACTAGTTGTTCCTGTGAAAAGACAACAGTTAATAGTCATTGATAATCGAGAATTATTATGTATTAATTTGAATATTGAATTCAGTAGTGTGGTTGAGATTTGCACTACTAGCGAGGACTTGATGACTGCCATCATCGACTTCATAGTACATGACATCATGCTAGAAGACCCTAAAGAAGCTATGCTAATTCGTCGTCGATCACTCTAATTCTACTACAATCACTCGTCCAAGACTCTCTATCATTGATCATTTGATGGTATGCTTCTGTGATGTCTTGCGGGTAACGAGGCAAAACATATATTACTTGAAGCTCACGATAGTGTCTGTGGTGCACATCAACCTGGTCCTAAGCTACAGGATCGTATCAGACGTATGGGATACTATTGGCCTTCCATGATGGTGGATGTAATTGAATATGCAAGGAAATGTCAAGCATGTCAAATCTATACAGACTTCATCCACCAACCATCTGAATTCTTATATCCTTCTACAGCATCTTGGCCTTTTAAAGCCTGGGGTATGGATGTCATCGGTCCTATCAATCCGCTATTATTTCGAAGATATAGGTTCATCGTAGCTATAACTGATTACTTCTCAAAATGGAAAGAGACTATTCCTTTAGCTGAAGTCAAGACAAGCAGTGTCACCAACTTCATCAAGAATCATGTAATTTATTGATTCAGAGTTCCTCGAAGAATCATTCATAAAAATGGACCTCAATTTGTAAGTCAAGCATTTACTCGATTCTGTAATGATACTCGAATTAACAACATTGCTTCTATATCTTATAATCTCGCATCCAACAGTTTAGTAGAAGCATTTAACAAGATAATCATCAAGCTTCTCAAAAAGTTCATTTCTGCCAATAAAAGTAACTGGAGTGAAAAGCTTGGAGAATGCCTATGGGCGTACGGTACTACTATACGCACCCTGACTGGCTATACACCTTTCTCTCTGGTGTATGGATGTGAAGCAGTCTTACCGTTGGAGATCCAAATTCTATCCCTAAGGGTAGCTATCACGAATGAGCTAACAGTAGAAAATAATGATCATCTTCGACTTTAAGAGCTTGAAGCACTTGATGAGAAGCGGCTGCTAGCTCAACTGCACATTGAGCTATATCATGCCCGCATCTCGAAAGCCTTCAACCGTAAAGTCAGAATATGAACCTTTCAAAAAGGTGAGCAAGTCCTTACTATTAGACATCTTATGACTATGACACACATGAGCAAGGGAAAGTTCGAGCCAAAGTGGGAAGATCCCTATATCATAAGTAAAGTCTTCTCTAATGGAGCTTACCAGCTGACCGGGATGGACGATCGAATTGCTATGGTACCTACCACCGACAAATTTCTGAAGAAATTCATGTTTGAAAGTATATATCATATTTTCTAGTAAATATTGTACATACACAAAACTTCAAGTTTTTATCTTTTATTCACTCTTTCGTGAGTAAAGCCACAGATAATTAGTCCTCAAAAATCCTAAGTGGAGTCTAATCTAGATTTTATGGTACATACTTAAAAGATTAACCCATAACATCGATCACAGCATATCATCACCATATTATCTTTTGAAACCCACCCGTTTTAAAAGATATCTTATTCTTGAGCCCCAGTTGATTAAGGAATAATCAACGGATATAAGAATTCACGTCCATATTACCTCTGAATTCCACCGTCTATATCAATGACTTATCATGTCCACATCATCTCTGATAACATCATCACAAAAGTAATATCACATCAAGTTATATTCTGCCACATCCAAGATATCTGAACAGATATACTTAGTGATGTTATTTTCAAGAAATATGTCATGTCCAGTACCTCTAAATGTATTTCTCTAATACTATCTATTGCCTATGTCTCAAAAAAATACATGGAGTAACATAATCGCAAAAAAATAGCTTTTTCATTTCATTAATCTTGAGAACATACAATTTTATATTGATCAAAATATGATAAAAGAAAATTGTTAAAAAAGATTATTACATTTTCTTGTTGGGAAAGAGTGCTGAGGTCAGAAATTGTCTTCTTCAAGGCTTCGGCTCGCTCCACCCATTCAGCAACCACCCTTTCTTCTCGCCAATTTTTTTCTAAACTCTGGTAGCAAAGGTTGCATTGATGTAATGTGACGCTCTATCTTTGCATTCTGAGATCGGAGAAGATCATCCCTTTGCCTCTTCAGATCATCTAGACGGCTTGAGGCAAATTGATGCAGCTCGATCACCTCTTCCAGGCGCCTCCTAGCTGCTATGACTGATGCACGGGTCCTGGCCAGTTCAGCTTCCAGCTCCTCGATGCGAGCCTGACCCTTGATCATTTTTCTGTCTTTTTCTGCTTCCTCGGCCTTATAAAGTTCAATAGAGGAAGTTGCCTCAGAAAAGATACCATATAATTGTCCAATGCGGCTCACCGTTCCTCGTATTCACGAGCTATAGCCTCACACTCAGCATCCACCAGTCTATGTATATTTTCTCTTGTAAGCTTTTGGTAAGACTGGATAGGCTCCTTGAGCTCCGTTAGGATCTGCTTTATGGTACTTGCCCTTTCAGTATTGCCCAGGTTGCGTATGGCGTCAATTGGATAGAGAGAAGACATCCTTATAAAATCATAAGAATAATTCTTCTCTAAGGCCAACTGTACTAGAGAACGTAAAGAGCTAAAGCAGGCATCCGTATATGTAACGCCCCAGTCCCAAAATATGTAGGACCAAGTACATGAACATGCTAGCTGCACATGTATGAAGAATACTCCAATATATGGAATCCTTATATATGCACATAAGTTGTAAATAAAATAATCACATACCAGAATAATATATTCTAATCTCATCACAGCTCAACACAGAAGATAATAGAGTCCAAATAAATAAATAAGAGTATCATAAGATAGCCGGGTGAACATTCTCCCTCCAAACTACTATGAAAATAGTCTCACAAGATCAGATTCCAACCTCCGCAAAATAGAAAGAAATGAGATGTAAAAATAATGTCCACTAATGTCTCAAATAAAGAATAGACTAGAAATCAGTAAAGACTGCCTCGTCATCGATGTAGGATAGCTCCAACGCCGCTCCGTACTCCTGTACAAAATCGTCTATACCCGGAGAGATAACCAAGTCCTTAGAGGGACATAGCAAGATATAAGAAAACACCATGCCATACAAACTGTGATAATATAATAAGAGAAAAGGTATGCATGCAATCGGGTTCCTGACCATTCTATTGTGAATATACAGTTGAGATACAATGCTTCGATGCATGAGCCCTGGCTGAATATAGGATCCGGTATAGTCCCCTCTTGGGCACCAGTGACCAAGCACATGACGTTCCATGAACGACAGTAGCCAACCCGAGAGGCTAAACATATCCGTATCTCCAGCGGAGCTTCCGGGTTACAAAAGAAGTGCAATCGAAGCCCATACGTCAGGTATTGTTCTTCCCACCCAATGCCTAGTATCATCATCTCCATGACTGACATGTACCTCTAGTAACCGCCAAGTCTTCTAGCATGTAACTCTATTTGTAGTTACCCCTATCCGTCGTACGCTCCATACGTATCGGTGGCCAGCCGACTATGCGGATACGTGTCCTACATGTGACTCACATCATGTGATAAAACAAGTGTCAAGGCCGTATGAGATATACCAATACCTCAACATCAATGGGTGGTCACCAGACTAAGTTAATGCAAGAGAAATAAATAAGGCGAAAAAAATGACCAATAGAGTCGCTTGCACCCAAGTGTGACTTGGACGGACAGTTTAAATATCAAGAAACTAGAATGCTGAAAATAACAACTGAAAATAAGAAATATAATAATCACAGAGTAAGTTGGCAAGGTATCTTGCCTGATAGTGCTAAGTGGCAAGTCCAGGTAATCACAATGTCAGCCAAGAAATGTCACAATCTCCAAACAACTCCGGACGCTGAAACAAATATCAGAAATGCACTCGGTGTAAAAGATATACCTAGGAAACACCTGTCCAAAAGTCTAATTCTATAACAGGGGCAAAATCGTAATTTTGGGTCAAAACGTTGTCCGCCGTTGGACCCGCTTTACACCGAAATACATGCCGAAGTCTGTGGTCTCTAAAGTCGTCAAACTACATGTCTACGGATTCAGTTTGAGGAGAGAAACTCAACGGTATGTCCAGTTTTGGATTCTGATGAGCCGTATACAAAATCGCCCATTTGAGTGGGTCGGGCCCGCAAAAAAGGGATTCCGATTCGACCTTCTCAGAATCGAACCAAACTTGGCACAGAGGACCAGAATTTTGATTCAGACCTATTGGCGTAAGTTTTGTTTCGAATCGACGACTGTACACGAAGTTAGGACGAAGTTTGCAAATTGGCGATATGGGGTATCTCGACGGATACGGACTGATTTCGTCGCGCACACACGATAAAACTGAGTTCCGTCAGTTACCATACGTCGACAACGTCCATACGCGCTTTTCGATGCATATAGCGTGCGACCACATCGCCCGGTTTGTCGGGGCGCACGCCGTATCGAGAAAAAATTAAGAAATTTTATATAAATTAACACAGGTTTTTCTCCAACTTCAACATCGATTTACTTTTTACACGTTAATCGAAACGACGATCCAGAAGATGTGTTGCGATCTCGGTTATGTTGTCTTTTACAGTTTTCAATTAGTTTCTATAATTCTTTACTGCACAGTAAGAAAATTGGTCGACAAGTTGTCGTTTTAAAACAGTTTTTAGTATTACAGAAAATAAGTTTTTCTTCAACTTCGCCTCGAATTTTCGAGCAAGTCGATAGGTTATTTCAAATTCCACCCGGAGGATCTCGAAGAGGGTCAAGTCTACTTTCCAGAAAATCTTACGGATCGAAAATCGGTGCTACGAGTAAAAAGTTATATCGTAGGGAAGTAGGGTACCTTGAGTGGAAAAACTGCTCCGTGGGTGGCGAAGGGCTGACTTCCGATGCTCCGTTCGTCGCACACAAAGCTCCTTCGCTAGTGAAACGAACTCATAGGCAAAGAGGGTATGATCAGCCACAACTTTCGTTTTGGAAGTTTAGGGTTTTGAGTTCTGTGCAAAAAGATATATGTGTAACAAGTTGCACCCAACCCTAATACTAATGGGTTTCGGATTACCCGATTTCCCACTAACCTACTGTTCTCGCGCGCGGGGGGGGGGGGGGGGGCGGTTTGCTCCGCTGCTACGCTGCGGGCCCGCTCACTTAAGTGAGCGGCTGTTGCTCACCTTTCCTTCTTCTTTTTTTCTAATTCTTTTTCTTTTCTAATTCTTTTTCTAATTCTTTTCTAATTCTTTTTCTTTTCTTTTCTAATTCTTTTTCTTTTCTTTTTCCGAAAACTTAAGTGTATATATATATATATATAATTAAATTCCTTTTCTAATTCTTTTCTAATTCTTTTTCTTTTCTTTTTCTAATTCTTTTTCTAATTCTTTTTCTTTTCTATTCTAATTCTTTTTCTTTTCTTTTAGCTAGCAAAAATTATCACAGAAATTATAATTAAATTCCTAAAATCCTAGATTTAATTATATTCCTTATTTAATAGAAATACGAACATGCACATATATAATATTATATATATATATACACTCATACATTAATTATACTAATAAACTAGTAGTAAATAAATCCATAAATAATGAAAGCCATAACGAAAATTAGTTAAATTATAAAAATCAATTATAAATTATGGGGGTTTACAGTATAAGTACAGATAATGTCGCTCAATATCGCTGACATATCAGGTGTCGCTGCCTCGACCGAAACTCTTTCTTTTACAGAGACGGAAGGAATGGCAACCTGCACAACATCAGCACTTAGAGATTTTGGTACATGCATCCCCGATGAGCTTTCCTCTAAGACATGAGTCCCAACATCCAAGGGAGCCATGGTTGAGCTGAGGCTAAAGGCAGTAAAGGCCAACGGAACATCGGTGATCGTCCCTAGATGACCTGTCATAATACAAGTAAAAATCATTTTATCACACAACATAAAATACAAAAACAATAGTAAATAGATTCAAAAACTTACCCTGGCCTACTAGCATATACGGATTATTAGCAGGCACAATATCTTTTTCTGTAATGAGCCTCTAAAATATAGAAGCAGATATCGTTGCTTTACTGCTACCTACCCTAAAGCCTCCGGACATCAAACGGCTACTTCCAGCCTCTGAGCCAGCATAGCTACCTGTAGCCCCAGATTCGACTGGGCTTGCTAGGCTTCTAATTCTGCCCCCTCTATTTCAAAGACGTGTTCGACAGTGTCTTGAATCCCTTCAACATCAATGTCAGGGTTTTTATCACCCTCGGGGCTTTCGAGACCTTAAGCAAGGTCTTCATCACCTCATCATCATCATCTGGGCTTCTATTGCCCTCATCTTCAGCATCAGAGTTCTCATCTCCAAGCAGTTCATCGAGACTCTGATCATGATCACTAGGGCTCTGGTCGCCCTCATCTTCAGTAGGGTGTTCATCACCCTCGATTATAATATGGCCATCTATAGCCACAAAGTTTGGCCCTCCTGGGCAACTGCTTGATCTGGGCTTAATTCAGCCTTCTTTAAGGTCGAAGGAAGCATCATCAGGGTCCTCCTCGATTGGTTCATCCCAAAACCAAAGTCCTATAACGCGTTTATCATCTCTTCATTATTTTAAGGAGATATCTTGTGTAGGACATGGGCTATAGGAGTTTGGTTTATTAAAGGAGCTGGAACTTCTGGAGCAGCCTCCTTTAGAGTTAACACTTTCTCAGGAATTGTGGACCTTGCAGCGTCATCAGAGGCTGGTGGTGACATCAAACCAGTTGAAGCAAGCGCTATGAGTGTTCTTGCTGACAAGGGAATTATGACCTCAATGATTATTGGTTCTGAAATGGTAATTGGAGGGACTTCTACTGTAGCTGGAGCCGGTTCACTAATACGTGGAAGCTCTGGAGACGAAGACGGGTCAATATAAATTGCTACAGGATTAACATCTAGTAACTCTTGTTGAACTGAGACACTAAGAATATTATCTTGTGGAGAAGATACTCCCCCAGGTGACAATGGCTCCTGACCAGGAAACTGCCTTGGCAAGGGTGAAATAGTAGAAGTTGCAGTCTTTGCCTTCATAGCTCTTGACACCAACAATTTTCTCTTAGCAGCATGCTTGACCAATCGTCGAGGAGAAACGACAGTGGTAGGCTGATCTTCAGGAGCAATCTGCCGCGTACTTGTCTCCTGAACCCCTCCTTCTGAGCAGGGGATGGTGTTGTTCCACTGAAAGAAGATGTTCCTCCAGGTGATAGCCAAGCTTCTAATTATCTTGTTTGAAGGCATGTCCTCGCCACAGGCTTTCAACGACTGTCTTTTCTTTCTTTTTCCTTCTTTTCCCATAGCAGAAGAAGAAAGTTCATCATGGGCTGACTGGGTGGAAGAGGTCCCAGTCTTCTACTTATTCTTAGTCCACTTTACGGAAGATTTTTCTTGTCAATTTTTGAGGGTGACACGCAATGCACCATTCACTTCATTAGGGAAACCAACATCGTAGCCTCCAGAGGGTCGTCAGCGGGAACGTTCTCCTCGGCTTCTGTAAATTTTGTGGCAGCTTCGGTCTCTTTCCGTGACCTTCTCACACCATCTATCGAATAAGGAATAACCTTCGTAGAAGGTGTTGGCTGAAGAGTACAAATTTGCATATGTATTCAACATATGTCGTCCCACCTCAAAAGTAGCGAAGGGCATGGAAAATACAAATTTAGTACCCCTCGTACTATCGTATCTCCATCCTCGAGCACCATCGATCAGATGTCCAAAAGCTTGAAGGTAGGTGGTTGCATTCCCAACATGCATCTAGTCGTAGCGGAACTGATGAGCAAATCGGCTAGGCAGGTATGGTTCCAGACAGCATTCATTCTCGAACCGATACACCAAATATGAGGTTTTGATCAATTTCAACAAAGTAAAGGCTGCTGGAGGTAGACGGGTACTAATAGGTGTAGAAGCGTAAAAATATTTCAGCAAATATAGCTCCATGCTTCCAAGTCAAGTATAGCTCCATGCGCCCAAGTCAAGTGTAACTCCATGAGCCCACTCAATGAAGCTCGTTACGCCCAGTCAAGTGTAGCTCCATGCGCCAGTTAGTGAAGCTTCATGCACCCAAGACTAGCTCTCCCGAAAGGAGGGCGTATAGCCTGAGACATGGCTATGCGCCCAAGCCTGACTCAGTCAAAGCCATGATCAAAATGTGCACCGAAGCACACGGCCACGTCAATCTCCACGAGCAGTCGTGCACCGAAGCATGCGGCCATGTCAACTCTACGACCAACCCACTATCTCGTAGCCTGTATGTGCCTACAGACTATGCGCCCAAAGCAGGACTACGCGCCCACATAAGAACCAGCGTGTTTCCTCATGTGGGCGCATAACAGGGGGGCCTCACCCCACTTCAAAACAGAGAACGGCGAGCATTTTCAAGAGCCAAATTGCTGCACTTCTTGCCAGTGAGCCGAGAGTTAGCAATTTTCTTTGGTTTTCTCCCACTTTTATAGTCGGAGTGTCAACGGAGTAAAGGAGCAACTGTCGCTCGATCTCCATCGTCCCATTCCCCAGAATTCTTTTTTGTACTCGGGGATCCTCAGCGCAGGATCTCTCAGGCTTACCTGATTTATGGTGCCTTGCGCCAATAAAAGAAAAGACAGTATTTTCTTCTTCTTTTTTGTGTGTCCACAAAAATGGCGACTCTGCTGGGGACAGCCTTTTTCTCTGACGAGAAGGTGGTGACGCAATCCGATACCGATAAAGTGGGGAGTACTCAAAAGATGTTGATCGTAAAGTTCGATCAACAGGCGTTCGAAGAGATGCTCTCAAGGGACGGCTCAAATCCCTCAAAATCAGCAAAGCCAAACAAGTCTCGCAAGACTTGGCTTCCGAAGGCTCGCTGTGCATTTCCTGCTAGTGTCATAGCAGATATGCAGCTGAAGGACTCTGTCATATGAGCCATTACTCTGCCACAGAAGTTCCCCAAACGGAGAAGGCTTACACCGTTATGGGCTCTACTAGCCCAGTGACTTCTTTCCAGCACAACCAACAACAGGATGTTCAACACCCGAGACTTGGTAAAGGAAAATACTACGATGCCAAGAATCAGGGTGTGCGACACTCTGGCCAAACCCGACGAGGCTCACAAACGAAGGAGGCCAAACTGGAAGAAAACAGCGCTGCTCCACCAGGCATGCGTCCACGGCCATACGCCCAAGGGAGTGTTTAGGCGCATAGCCCCAACCAAAACACTTCTGTCTTCAGCAGGCTGGGCATCCAAAGCCATGCGCCCAAGGCTATGCACCCAGGCTCTCTAGATCCATACTATGCGCCCACATCAAGGAGGCTCAGACATGCCGTCAAGGAGCATGCGTCCAAGGCCAGTCTCCAAGGCCTATGCGCCCATAACAAAAAGACAGGTCCCAACGTGTATAGTACGGGGCTGTCTTTAAGGACATCACAGAACTTAGGTGTGGGGGTTGCCTTTGCACACGAACAAAGTCTGGATGCGCCTACTCTCCTTATAAACCTGCATGCAAAGCTCGACGATGTATGCAATAAGGGTTATAATGCAAACGGCTATCTACATACATGAAAGACGGAGAAAGGTCTGAAGAAGCCAGTGATCAAACTAGCAAACGGCTAGAGGGTCTTGAAACAGTATTCGCCAAGATCACTGATATGCTTACCAGTATCATAGCAGTTCAAGCTACTGGGTCTATTCCTCCACTTCAACAGAACGTTTCGGCCCATGCTAGTCCGGCTCACGGCAACAACCCTCCTTTACTACAAAAGGAGTATCATTCCGTTGCGCCTCCTCCAAATCTTACGAATGTCGGAAGTGGTCCTTCGCCAACAATGCCTGACAACCGTTCAGCAGCCGTTTCCTAACCCCAGCTCAATCAATAGGATACAATTGATTTTTTGGACGCTCGCCTCGACACCATCTCGCACAAAGACGAGCTTCAAAAGATGGAGATATCTCAACCGTATCCCTCTGAGTGGGAGAATGCTACTTGTCCTCCTAACTACAAGTCGCTGACGCTGAACTCATTTTACGGGTTGACTTCTCCTCATTAGCACATGACGTACTTCAACACGCAGACTCTGTACTTGCCCAGAGATGATCCGTTCCTGTCGAAGCTATTTATTAGCACCTTGTAGGGGTAGCCTTCGAATGGTTCTGCAGTCTGCCTGACGGGTGTATCAATTCATTCAAAGACTTGGAGAGGATGTTCCTCAACAGGTTTTACGAGAGCAGCATGCATGTTAGCATGTCCACACTCATTAAGACCAAGCAAAGGAGGACTAATTCTGTCATTGTCTTCATCGAACGCTTCAGGCGGCTAGCACTGAAGATGCCCTTCGGTATACCACACTCAGAACTTATGGATACTTGTCGACATAACTTCCTTTCTACAGTGAAGTTTTGTCTGGGTATACATAAATATGATACATGGTCCACTTTCATTAGGGCCGTTGATGCTGCTGAAAACGACGTTCCTAACTTGGAACTAGTGGGGTTGAAGACACCCAAATCTGAAGACAAGGGCAAGCATCCTCAAACTATCCCTGTTCGTGGGGGTAAAGGGAAAGAAGTCCTGAAAGTCGACCCATCCAAAGGAGCTTCCAATTCTCAGGACGCCTCCGACAAGCCTAAGGAGACTTTCTCCTTCGACGAAGACGATGTCATCACCATCTTCCACACATTAACAAAGGGTAATAAACTGACATTGTCTTCACACTACCAAAATACAGTAAATTAGCGACGGACAATTAGCGACGGAACTTTTTCGTCGGCGTTAGCGACGGCTTCGTGGCAGCTCGCCGACGGATTACCGACCACACTTCTTTATATTTTTTATTTCAATTTTAGGGGGAGGAAAGGTTGCATATCCATCGCTAGGTAGTCGAAGATATAGCGACGGAACAGGAGTCGTCACTACTCAGTCGATTATTTGGCGGGAGTTGTGTAGAGAATTAGCGAGATATTTCTGCGACTACGTAGCGACGGATACTCAGTTGGCAAGTATCAAATAGGACGACTACTGGGCGACGGGTTTTTATACATCGCTAGTCCGTCGCTAAATATACGTACCAGACTTTAAATAAAACGGCGGGGGGAACTTTTCGCATTCCCCCCAAATTCACTCTCTCTCCTCTCTCTCTCTCTCTCTCTCTCGCCGGTGCCGCCTTCGGTGATCGGTGTCGGTGTCGGCATCGACGTCGGCGTCCTCTCCTCTCTCTCTCCCGAAGGTAACCCCCTCTCTCTCTCTCTCTTGATCTCTCTCTCGCGGTGTCGTATAGGGGCAGCAAGGGCTACAGGCTTGGGATGGGGGCGTCGGAGGCTGGCGGCGGGCTTGGGGCGGGGGCTGGGCGGTGGGCTTGGGGCGGGGGCGTCGGGGGCTGGGCGGCGCGCTTGGGGCTGAGGCGTCGGGGGCTGGGCGGCTGGCTTGGGTCGGGGTCTGGGCGGTGGGCTTGGGGCGGGGGCGTTGGGGCTGGGCGGCGGGCTTGGGGCTGGGGCGTCGGGGGCTGGGCGGCTGGCTTGGGTCGGGGGCTGGACGGTGGGCTTGGGGCAGCGGCGTCGGGGGCTGGGCGGCTGGCTTGGGGCGGGGGCATCGGGGGCTGGGCGGCTGGCTTGGGTTAGGGGCTGGGCGGTGGGCTTTGGGCGGGGGCGTCGGGGTCTGGGAGGCGGGCTTGGGGCTGGGGCGTCGGGGGCTGGGCGGCTGGCTTGGGTCGGGGGCTGTACGATGGGCTTGGGGCGGCGGCGTCGAGGGCTGGGCGGCTGGCACTACCAGAATAAGTCATTTTAGCGACGCCTAAAGACGTCGCTAAAACGACAATATTTGTCGCTAACAATATTTAGCGACAAAATTACCGACGTTTCTGGCTGGTCGCGGAGATGTTAGTCGATGATCATCTAAACGTCGCCAAACGTCGCAATTACCGACGTTTGCCGATGTAACAATACGTCGGTATAATACCGACGTCTACCGTCGTGTCGTCGGTAGCTTTGCGACGTACAATATGGTGTCGCTATGCGTCGGTAAATTTACCGACGAATTACCGTCGACTCGTCGGTAGTTTAGTGACATGATCAAAGTCGCAAAACATCGGTAAATCCTGGGAATTCCTGGGGATGATTAGATGAGGAGAGAAAACTGGTAGCGCGGCGACGAGTGCGAGTCAGAGATCCGGGCCGGCAAAGAGGACCCGTTCCCATTTCGACTCTGCAGCCAGCGAGAAGTTGAAGAAGCTGGGCACGCTGAGCAGCCCGTTATGCCTTGATGAGGACGATCCAGAAGACAATGCTGATTCAGTTTTGCTTTCCTTGGATGGTATTGATTCTGTAGATCCGTGTATAAAAGAGGAAGAGATTGGGAGTAGAGTGGACCCGGAGGGAAATGAGAGATTGGAAGCTGGGTCAATATCCAAGAAGCGAAAGAGAGTCGAGGATTCTGATAGGTTGTCGTATCATCATTGTCGTGGGATGAGGGTCGGAGGACAGTCAACTTTATCTACGGCTACATAGTTTCTGCCTCGCCAGTCGAATGGCTGCAGGGACTATGTCCTTATCACCATGTCGTACCGTAGATTAATGCAAATGGAGCTGGAGCTGGAGCCAAAATACAGAAACCAAAATACCGAATCCAAAATACAAAATACAAAATACAGAAACCAAAATACAAATATAGAATGCAAAATACAAAATACAGAAACCAAAATACAAAATACAGAATCCAATCCCTGGGTTCGCCGAAAATACAAAACACTGTAAGAACGGATGGCTCAGAACACAACCCAACCGGAGAGGATACTCTGAGAGATCTATCTTAGTATGACATATACTCTGAGAGATCACCTTTACAAGAATGATATCAGTAGTGGGATTGAGTGCTGGAGGAGATATTATCAGAGTATACGTCCTACTCAGATGGGTCTCTCATCGTTACTATTTTTTTCTGACGGCATGATGGATGTGCTCCCTCAACAGATTCTTGCTCCGAGCCAAAACTTTGTCCCGGAGCTCAAGTGGACATCCTTCGTGTAGAGATCGAGTGAGAGATTCCTGACAGCATGGTGGTCTCCTTTGTTAAAGTATCCGTGCTCGTCCTACAACTAATGTGGGATGAGCACGAATACTTTGTCAAAGGAGACCACCATGCTGTCAGGAACCTCTCACTCGAGCTCTACACGAAGGATGTCCACTTGACCTCCGGAGCAAAGTTTTGGCTCGGAGCAAGAATCTGTTGAGGGAGCACATCCACCATGCCGTCAGAAAAAAAATAGTAACGGTGAGAGACCCATCTGAGTAGGACGTATACTCTGATGATATCTCCTCCAGCAGTCAATCCCACTACTGATATCATTCTTGTAAAGGTGATCTCTCACAGTATACGTCCTACTCAGATGGATCTCTCAGAGTATCCTCTCTGGTTGGTTGTCGTATTATCATTACCGAGGGATGAGGGTCGAAGGACAGTCAACTTTATCTACGGCTACATAGTTTCTGCCTCGCCAGTTGAATGGTTGCAGGGACTATGTCTTGATCACCATGTCGTACCGTAGATTAATGCAAATGGAGCTGGAGCCAAAATACAGAAACCAAAATACAGAATCCAAAATACAAAATACAAAATACAAAAACCAAAATATAAAACACAGAAACCAAAATACAAAATACAGAATCTAATCCCTGTGTTCGCCGAAAATACAAAACACTGTAAGAACGGATGGCTCAGAACACAACCCAACTGGAGAGGATACTCTGAGAGATCCATCTGCGTAGGACGTATACTCTGAGAGATCACATTTACAAGAATGATATCAGTAGTGGGATTGAGTGCTGGAGGAGATATTAACAGAGTATACGTCCTACTCAGATGGGTCTCTCACCGTTACTATTTTTTTCTGACGGCAAGACGGATGTGCTCCGTCAACATATTCTTGTTCCGAGCCAAAACTTTGTCCCGGAGCTCAAGTGGACATCCTTCGTGTAGAGCTCGAGTGAGAGGTTCCTGACAGCATGGTGGTCTCATTTGTCAAAGTATCCGTGCTCGTCCCACAACCAATGTGGAATGAGCACGGATACTTTGACAAAGGAGACCACCATGCTGTCAGGAACCTCTCACTCGAGCTCTACACCAAGGATGTCCACTTGAGCTCCGGGGCAAAGTTTTGGCTCGGAGCAAGAATCTGTTGAGGGAGCACATCCACTATGCCGCCAGAAAAAAATATTAACGATGAGATACCCATCTGAATAGGACGTATACTCTGATAATATCTCCTCCAACACTCAATCCCACTACTGATATAATTCTTGTAACGGTGATCTCTCAGAGTATACGTCCTACTCAGATGGATCTCTCAGAGTATCCTCTCTGGTTGGTTGTCGTATCATCATTGCCGAGGGATGAGGGTCGGAGGACAATCGACTTTATCTGCGGATACATAGTTTCTGCCTCGCCAGTCGAATGGCTACAGGGACTATGTCCTGATCACCATGTCGTAGTCTAATATAATCCAGAGATTGACACAGTACTAATTCATATATGTAGTCCAATATAAATAGTCTAATACAAAAACAACCCAATACAAATAGTCTAATACAAATAAGTACTAATAGCTAAAGAGAACCACGCTGCTCACACAAACGCTCTGGGATACGATCACGCAACCACCTCAAAAAAGTGAGATCTTTGGCGTGAGGAGAGATGTCGTCCCTTACAAGTGTTGCACGAATAGAACTCCCGGTCTCACTAGCTACCGGTGCTGGATGAATAGAACTCCCGGTCTCACTAGCAACCGGTGCCACTTCCTCCTTAACTGTAGGAGGAGCCACCTCAGCATTCACTATTTCCCTCAAACGACGTGCCACTCCTCGGGTCATGGGTGCCATTTGGTAAGATCGATAGTCACAAATAATATAATTGTAACATAAACAAGCTAAATGAACCATCATGTAATTTGAGTACATTTTTGAAAGCAGAGAGATGAGGGTCGGATGACAGTCAACTTTATCTACGACTACATAGTTTCTGCCTCGCCGGTCGAATGGCTGTAGGGACTATGTCCTGATCACCATGTCGTACCGTAGATTAATGCAAATGGAGCTGGAGCTGGAGCCAAAATACAGTTGGTACTAACCTCAATAGAACAAACACTCTCACAGCTCAAAATACTAACACATGCTCACGCCTTACTCTTATGATACTCCTTTTCAAACACAAACACACACCTATATGTTCCCTTACACATGCTGCCATGCTACCTGTAAAAATAGAAAACCCTTGTTGTCTATAATAAGACGCAATTCTACAAAGAGAACCATACTGTAGAACTCACACTTTAAGATAATAGATGAAGGAAGACTTGTATGGAGGATCGATAGGGTTGAGCGATGTCATTTTATTCTACAAAGAGAACCATACTGTAGAACTCATACTGTAGAACTCACATTTTAATACAATTCTACAAAGAGTTGTCATAGGGTATTGAGCGATGTCATTTTATTCTTTTCTTCTTCTTGGGATTTTTGAGTATTGGATCTTGAGACATATATAGCTAGAACTTACGAAGAATGGAGTACCATACTTCAACAAATAGATATTGACTAATTGGTTCATATACTTGTTGTCTAAAATAAGTGAAGGAATGTTGCAAGGTGAAATAATGTATCAAACACTATATCGAAACCCAAACCCAATATGCAAATCCAAATTAATACGAAAATACACAAGTGTATGTAGGGGATTAAGTGTACAGAGGTGAAATACATATATATACATGCTTAGGGGTGTCCACGTGTCCAACAAATGGACACAAAGTGTCCAAAACCTCACGAACACACTGTATCAGTGAACACATGGTCGTAATGTGTCTTCGTGTCTATTTTG
The DNA here is from genome assembly GCA_029216955.1 of Iris pallida. Lineage (NCBI taxonomy): Eukaryota > Viridiplantae > Streptophyta > Magnoliopsida > Asparagales > Iridaceae > Iris > Iris pallida. The sequence goes on along the minus strand of JANAVB010038819.1, from coordinate 1,665,546 downwards.
GACACGAAAAACACCTCAATTAGGGTTAGGGTTTACCTTCAGTCTCCTCGTGGTGGTGGAGGAGGAGGAGGAGGACAAGTTCGGTGGTAGAGGAGGAGCGGATTAAGTGTACAGAGGTGAAATACATATATATGCAAGCTTGGGGGTGTCTACGTGTCCAACAAATGGACACAAAGTGTCCAAAACCTCACGAACACACTGTATCAGTGAACACATGGTCGTAATGTGTCTCCGTGTCCATTTTGGACACGAAAAACACCTCAATTAGGGTTAGGGTTTACCTTGAGTCTCCTCGCGGTGGTGGAGGAGGATGAGCGGCGTCGGAGGGAAGGGGGTCGGGCTTTAGTCGAGGTCGGGGAAGAGGGGCGGGAACAAAAAATTTGGGGAGTGGGAGAAATGAAAAGTCGAACCGAGGAAACCCTATTTAGCGGAAGTTAGCGACGTCCGTAAATACGTCGCAAAGCGTCGGCCTTCCTTTAATATTCGGCGACGTCTTAATCTTTGCAACGCTAAACGTCGCTGAACTAATAAAACTAGCGACGTTTTCCGACAAATCAACGACGTTGATTTTTATTACACTAAAGGTGGTCGTAATATGTCGCTGTTGGTCGCTATCAGCGACGTATTGTGATGCATACATTTGGAGTCGCTAAATCCAATAAAATTAGCGACATTTTAAGTCTGCGTCGCTAATTTCGTCGCTGATATGACTTATTTTTGTAGTGTGGCTTGGGGCGGGGGCGTCGGGGCTATTTGCAACCGACGCACAGCCATAAGCACTCTTCATATATATATATGCAACCGAACTACTGGGCGGCGGGCTTGGGGCGGCGGGCTTTGGTCGGGGGCGGCAGATGGCTTTGCTTCTCAAATTCATCTGAGTTTATATATTGGCTAAATAATTTGTTATCCATATTGGGTGTTGTCCATTAGTTTGGTGGTGTTTGGATTAGTAAATGTGAATATGAGATTTGGATTCATGGTGTATATGTTCGCTGTCTCAAGGACAGTACGAGTTCTATCAGTTGTGTGCTTCTGTATAGATGTATAAATCTATACATCTAGCTGTGATATACATATGTGTATATGACAATCTCAGTTTGCGACGGACTAGTTACCGGTTAGCGACGGATATTTCCAGCTGTATTTGCATTAATCTACGGTACGACATGGTGATCAGGACATAGTCCCTACCGCCATTCGACTGGCGAGGCAGAAACTATGTAGCCGTAGATAAAGTTGACTGTCCTCCGACCCTCACCCTCGGCAATGATGATACGATAACCTATCACTATATCTTATATAGTAGTAGATGATGTCTTAGTATTACATTATGTGAGTTCATCTTGATTCTGTTATATCCTTCAGATACTAGATACGATAAGAACATATACTACACGATATGTATACAGAATATAGATGATTCACACTAATGTATGCTAGAATGAATTTTGGGTTGTGTTCTGAGCCATCCGTTCTCACACTTAAAACACATAAAAATTAGTAGTGTGAGAGCGCCGGAGAGAGTGAGAGCGCCGGAGGGGGAAAGAGAGAGAGAGAGTAAAATGTTACGACATGGTGAAGTAGTACTGTATTTTGGCTCCAGTTCCAGTTCCATTTGTATTAATCTACGGTACGACGTGGTGATTAGGACATAGTCCCTGCAGCCATTCGACTGGCGAGGCAGAAACTATGTAGTCGTAGATAAAGTTGACTGTCTTCCGACCCTCATCCCTCGGCAATGATGATACGACAACCTATCACTATATCTTATATAGTAGTAGATGATGTCTTAGTATTACATTATGTGAGTTCATCTTGATTCTGTTACATTCTTCAGATACTAGATACGATAAGAACATATACTACACCATATGTACAGAACATAGATGATTCACACTAATGTATGCTTGAATAAATCTTGGGTTGTGTTCTGAGCCATCCGTTCTCACACTTGGCAAAAAATCAAATTTTTTATACTTTATTGGCTTTCGAAAATGTACTCAAATTACATGATGGTTCCTGTAGTTAGCTTGCTTATATTATAATTATATTATTTGTGACTATCGATCTTACCAGATGGCACCCATGACCCAAGAAGCGGCACGTCGTTTGAGGAAAACAGTGAATGTTGAGGTGTCTCCTCCTACAGTTAAGGAGGAAGTGGCACCTGTTGCTAGTGAGACCGGGAGTTCTATTCATCCAGCAGCGGTAGCTAGTGAGACCGAAAGTTCTCTTCATGCAGTCCTTGCAAGGGACGACATCTCTCCTCACACCAAAGATCTCGCTTTTTCGAGGTGGTTGCGTGATCGTATTACTGAGCGTTTGTGTGAGCAGCGTGGTTCTCATTAGCTATTAGTACTTATTTGTATTGGACTATTTGTATTAGGTTGTTTTTGTATTAGACTATTTGTATTGGACTACATATATGAACTAGAACTGTGTCAATCTCTGGATTGTATTGGACTACGACATGGGGATTAGGACATAGTCCCTGCAGCCATTCGACTGGCGAGGCAGAAACTATGTATCCGTAGATAAAGTTGACTTTCCTCCGACCCTCATCCCTCGGCAATGATGATACGACAACCTATCACTATATCTTATATAGTAGTAGATGATGTCTTAGTATTACATTATGTGAGTTCATCTTGATTCTGTTACATTCTTCAGATACTAGATACGATAAGAACATATACTACACCATATGTACAGAACATAGATGATTCACACTAATGTATGCTAGAATGAATCTTGGGTTGTGTTCTGAGCCATCCGTTCTCACACTTGAAGATAAATCGAATTATAACGACGGATATTAGGTTACTCTTCAAGATAATTGTTGTCTATTTTATATTAATTTGGTTTGGTCTATATGATTCTTGGATAATTGGTGTACATTAAATTTGTATGTGCATATTTAGTCTATGTGATTGTTGGATAATTGGTGTGCATTATATATTGGTTTGGTTTATGCATATTTTTGACCTATAATCGGTATCGGACTATCGGTATCGGACTATCGGTATCGGACTATATCCTAAATATACTAGAGTGTAGACATGGTAGGAATTATAGGTAATTAATGCTAGTGTGACTTGACTAAGGTAGTACTTGCTAGATAGTAAGGACACTCTAGTATCCTAACCAAGTTAATTTTAGACTAGATATTTAGGATATAGCTCCCATATCCTAGAAGTGGACTCTTGAAATTTAGAAATAGATAGATTGACTCAGTTTGATTAATTGACCTATAATCGATATAGGACTATCGGTATCGGTATCGAACTATCGGACTATCGGTATCAAACTATCGGTATCGGTATCGCACTATCGGTATCGGTATATCGCACTATCGATATCGAACTATTAGTAACAACTGTACTTAGATTTTTCTCTTCTGGAGCTAGAATACTAGTGGATCCACCAGTTACATGATTATATACTAATTATGTTTTGTTTGTCTTACTATACAGATTTTTACATCCAATCTGTGATGGATCGTTATTTCGTTGATCGTACATGGATGTACAAACGACAACACGAGAGCAGAATAGGTGTGAGTGACGATTTTCAGGCAGGCGTAGAAGTGTTTCTTAAGTATGCCATGAGCAAAGCTCAGTTTATGGACGGTAACAAAATCAAGTGTCCATGTCATAATTGTCGCAATAGACGTTACGAAGAAGTGGTGAGTGTAAGAGATCCTTTGACCCATAAGGGTTTCGTACGTGATTATGGCCTGTGGTCATCGCAAGGTGAACTATATGCCGAAAGACAGGTTGCGAATGCTGCTACTTATGCTTTTGATGATAATGCTGCAGCGGATTTTATCGTCGATGACGACGAATACTCCGTTGATTATGGAGACGTACAGAACCTTGCACGAGATATGGTGTACGACGCGACATGGCCTAATTTTGATCCGGAGGATCCTAATCCCGAGGCGAAGGAGTTCTATGATATGTTTCAGGATGCTAAAACTTCTTTATATCCTGGTTGTGATCCACATTCCGTACTGTCAGTGACGATGCGGTTGTTGAACATAAAGTCCAATTTTAACTTGCCACAAACTTGTTATGATCGGATTACACAACTAATAAAGGAGGTGTTACCGAAGGAATCAAAAGAGCTTCCAAAAAACTTCTACAAGTCGAAGATGATGGTCCGACAACTGGGACTGGGGTACGACAAGATAGATTATTGTCGCAACGGATGCATGTTATACTACAAGGAGAACGAGGATGTAGAAAGTTGCAGCTTCTGTAATGCGGATCGTTACAAGGAAGTCAGGGATAAAGGAAAGTCAACTAGAAAACGATGTCCTTACAAGTATATGCATTACTTATCGATCACGAAGTGCTTGCAGAGGATGTATATGTCTCAGAATATAGCAAAACACATGACGTGGCACAACGAAGAACGCACAAAGGACGATGGAGAATCGTCACATCCTTCGGATGGAGAGGCATGGAAATATTTCGATTTTCGCTATCCAGATTTTGCTGCAGAGCCCAGAAATGTACGCATGGGGCTATGTTCTGATGGATTCGCCCCTTTCGGGCAGTCGGAATCTCAATACTCCTGCTAGCCGGTCATTCTGACCCCTTACAATCTGCCACCAAGGATGTGTATGAAGACTCCTTATATGTTCTTGATAGCTATCATACCGGGTCCCAAAAATTCGACGAAGAATATCGATATATATTTATAGCCGTTGGTGGATAAGCTGAAACAGCTGTGGGAGATCGACATCACGACTTATGATATTTTCAGGAAATAGAACTTTCAAATGAGAGCTAAACTGATGTGGACAATCAATGATTTTCCCGCATACGGTATGCTGTCGGGATGGAGTACTCACGACACCCTGTCTTGTCCGATATGCATGCAAAATAGTAAGGTGTTCTGCCTTAAGCATGGAGGAAAAACTTCTTTCTTTGATTGTCATCGTCAATTTCTGCCCGTGAGTCATCCTTGGAGAAAGAACAAGGACACATTCAGAGCTAGAAAACAAGAATTTTCTCATCCGCCTGCCAGATTGTCGGGATACGATATTTGGAAAGATGTAAAGGACTTGCCCACTGTAATGGAAGATCCATCGAACAATCGTGTCGATGGGTTCAGACAAACCCATAACTGGACTAAACGGAGTATCTTCTAGGACTTGCCTTATTGGAAAGATAATCTTATAAGACATAATCTTGATGTTATGCATATCGAAAAGAATGTGTTCGATAATGTCTTCAATACCGCCATAGACATTAAAGGAAAGACGAAAGACAATCCAAAAGCAAGATAAGACATTGCCGATATATGCAAGCATTCTTATCTGAACTTGATACAAAAGGGAGCTGTTGGACAATTAAGTAAGCCGATAGCAAAATACCCAATGAGCAAAGAAGATAGATTAATAATCTGCAAGTGGGTATCTACTTTAAGATTTCTCGACGGCTATGTGTCAAATTTGTCTAGATGCGTTGACCTCAATGAACGCAAGCTAACGGGAATGAGGAGTCATGACTGCCACGTGTTTATAGAAAGATTACTGCCCATTGCTTTGAAAGAGTTGTATGGGTTCCGTTGGCCGAACTATCAATATTTTTTAGGGATATTTGTTCAACTAAGTTGACTGTGCAACACATGGTTGAACTTGAGGAAAAGATTATCTTAACAATTTACAAGTTGGAGAAAAATCTTTCTCATGGCTTCTTCGACAGCATGGAGCATCTATCGATTCATCTAGCATACGAAGCCCGTGTCGGTGCATATGTTCATTATCAATGGATGTACCCAGTTGAAAGGTACATAAAAATTGATATAATTTAAGTTGAATTTCAGTAGGTTTTAAAATTCTTTCTTAATTCTCAAGATAATTTGTCTCTCTAGATACCTACACCATCTAAAGAAGAAAGTTGGCAACAAAGCTCATATAGAGGCTTCGATATGCGAAGCATATCTTATCGAAGAGGTGTCAAACTTCTGCTCCATTTATTTTGATACTCATGTTAAGACAAATCGAAATAGACCTCAAAGGAATGACGAGGACGTTGAGGATGGAGGAATATTCAATGTAAAGGGCAAGCCTGTTGGGGCTAGTAAAAGACGGTGGTTGACAAACGACGAGTATGATGCCGCTCACCGATATGTCTTGTTAAACTGTGACATACAAGAAGTGAGAGATTTGGAGAAGTAAGTCAGTACACTTGCACTCGTTATAATCTAGAATTTGATGAAGTAAGTGACTACACTTATATATTCTTATTTTCTCTAATAGTGTATTTAGAGATAAAGTCAAAATGAGGAGACCCGATATTACCGATGAGGGACTTCAAAGAGAGGTTGATTGTATATTTCCGTCATGGTTTCGCAAATACGTAAGTAACTGTGATTATAATTGAGATTATTAATATATAATCTTAAACATTTAAACTATAAATATTTGTTTACAGGTTTTATTGCCTGAAACAACACTCACTCATGAGAGTGTTCGTTATCTGCCATTGGGACCGAAGAAGCAAATAAAGACATGGCCAGGCTATGTCGTTAATGGCTTCAGGTTTAAGTTAACTCAGAATGCTATAAATGTCGAATTTATCAATGAGGGCATCAGTACCAAGGATTCCGGTGTTTGCATAAGAGGCACCATCTATGACGACGAGCCGGACTTTGACTATTATGGAGTGCTTCGGGATATTGTAGATTTACAATATACTGGCCCATATGATTTGCATATTGTGATGTTCAAATGTGAGTGGTTCGATACGACACCAAATATCGGTTGGAGAATCGATAAACAATTTGGATTCGTCGATATAAATCATCGCAGGAGGTATAGAGGGTCCGATACATTTGCGATAGCAAATCAGGCTGTTCAAGTCTACTATACAAGCTACCCAAGGCATCGTAGAGATCGATTTGACTGGTAGGCAGTATGCAAGATTAAATCTAGAAATACATTCAACGTTGGAGACCCAGCATACCAAGAGGACCAGATCGAAAAGTCCCAATACTTGGGACAACACTCAGATACAATGGATGTTGAAGATATTGTTAAGGAAAATAGAGGGGAGAAAGAGGTTGATACACAAGACTTAGCTATCAACCAGGGGAGAAAGAGGCGTCTTGTCCCAAATATTGAGGCAGAAGAAGAAGAAGAAGAAGAAGAAGAAGAAGACGAAGAAGAAGAAGAAGAAGAAGAATTTGATGGGGATGAGGATACAGATGAAATCGACGATAAAGATAAGGATGAGGATGAGGAGGATGATGATGAAGACGAGGCCGAGGATGAGAACGAAGATGATGATTAGGTTAAATATAGTTGTATATTGAAAACACTTCCAAATTCGTGAATTAAGTTTGACCTCATAAAAGCAATTACGTGAATTCATGTTTTTTTTATTCGATTATTTACTTATTGCAGATGCCACTTCTAGTCTTTTTCGTCACGGCGGCACTCGTCTCCCTAATGATGGTATGTATATTTTAGTTTAGTTTTTATATCCATTTACACTTTTATATTGTTAATTATGTTTATGTGTTCTATTTACAGGTCATAATGGTTGGCCGTGGTCGTGGTGCTGGTGGTGGTCGTGGTGGGGGTGGTGGTGGTGGTGGTGCGGATCGTGGTCGTGGTCGTAGTGGTGCTGGTGGTCGTGGTCGCATTCAAAGTTCCCGGGATGTGACCCCATCGAGCGAGCCCGACCCGGAGAGTACCCGGGCACAGACGCATCCCGCCCTCGATCAACCACTTCATCGAGGCATGAGTCCGGATCTGCTAGCGAATCCGTTCCGCTATCGGAACCACCGGCAGCGGATCTACCAGGGGATGCCACAGTTACTGCAGAGTGGGCCCCGGAGTACCCCCATACTCGGTTCCATCTGGTTACTGGAGAGTACATACGCGGACCCGCGGATCCTCCGACGGTACAAGAGAGGCCGAGAGGCGAGTTCCGACGAGAGCTATGGCCCGCGGGGACCTCGTAAGTAAATTTAAGATAATTTATTAAAAAAATTTCATTTATTCAAGTTAATAATCCAGTCGTTTCTTCTTTGTAGGTTTTTTCCGTTTAATGTTGGCAGGGCTCTTGGAGAAATTATCAGGGCTAACTTCCACGGTCCCTACCTCAACTTTTCGTCGGTGCCCCCAAACGTGTAATACGTCTGGCTCGACGAGTTGAGGGTATATATCTATATCTTCTGGTTAATTATTAGTTACTCTTTAATCGACCATTTTTTAAATTACGTGATAATTGAATTTCTATGTTAGACGACGTACTGGTGGCCCTCCCATCGCGAGGACGCGATCCGCAGGACCTACAGAAGCGCTGCCTCGAAGAAGATATGGGATATGATTCATGACCTAAAAATGGGGCATATGAGGCTGAATTGGATCCGGAAGGAGTATTATGAGGACCTCTTAGGTATGATGGATACCCCTGCGTACAAGGAGAAATCGGAGAAGGCGAAGGCGAACCGACAGGCCGCGGGCCTTCATACGGGGGGATCAAGGTCCCACGCAGCAACACTTGCAGATCTGGTGAGCAACCGTAAATTTATTTCACTATCGAAATAGGTATTATTAATTAAAGGAGTTAATTAGTTTCTACAGAAATTTCGTATGCAGGCCCAACGGCGGTGAAGGAGGAATGGGCGCCAGAATCGGTCACCATGCACGACGTGTTCCAGCATACGCACAAAAGACGGAAGGACGGGAGCTTCGTCGACGAGAGGGCCAAGGAGACTGATGTAAGTACTTATGTTTATGAGATTTACGTTAGAATTAAATGTATTCGGACTATAACTTAGGTAAACTTAGGATTCACACTTAACTTAGTGAAACATAGGATTTAGATTATAACTTAGGTAAATCTTATAATATAAACACATTCATTTGATAGGCTGCGTATTGTGAGGCCCTTAGTCGGGCTCAGTTAAATGACACCGAGGATGTCGGTGAAACGATGCCCGCCCAGGCGCCCTCTTCTTTGGCCGCTCGGAACGACTTGTTCGTAGATACCGTCGGCGGCTTTAAGAAAGGGTTTCTGTACGGAGTCGGCTCCCTAGGGCCGTTGCATATGACGACGCAGAGATTTCCACCGACACCGCCTCCGCCCGTGGCCCCGACAGACGATGATGTTAGGTCGCAGCTTACGTAGCTGCACGAGGCGGTGTCGTCCTTACGGGAGCAATTTGCCACATACTTTCCGCCTCTGTCTGCTGCTGCCGGTCCGTCTGCTGATGGTGTTGGTCCGTCTTCTACTGGTCCGTTGACTGCTGGTGTCGGTCCGTCTTCCGTGGGTCATCTTTCTTTCAACCCTGATGCCCCTGTGGTACCGCCTACGACTGTGACGTCACTCCTGGATCTCATATGCCCAGAGCAGCTATGCCGACTTCCTAGCAGTGTCTACAACGGCTTTCCTTCGTACCTTATGGAGGAGTATATTCGTCGATCGCATCTGGGATTACCACCACCGGACAATCGACCTCCTCCTTCTTCTTAAAATATTGTATTAAGAAAATTTGGAATATTTGTGAGAGCTTTGGATTAATTGTGCTATAATCGGATTATAGCACCGAATATTATGTTACTCTTCAGGATAATTGATGTTTATTTTCTATTAATTTGGTTTGGTCTGTGATTCTTGGATAATTGGTGTGCATTAAATTCGTATGTGCATATTTGGTCTATGTGATTCTTGGATAATTGGTGTGCATTATATATTTGGTCTATGTGATTGTTGGATACTTGGTCTGCATTATATATTGGTTTGGTTTATGCATATATTTGTGAACAGGGAAAGTGCTGCAATTTTTTTCCTAAAAAACTCAGTTAGCGACGGACTAGTGACTGTTTCGCGACGGATATTCCCAGTTTCTGACGAATTTTCGACGGAAACGCCGTCGCTATCTGGAGATTTTAAACTATTTCCCGGTAGCGATGGGAGATCGACGGAATATCCGTCGGCAAGGTTCTGGTGGTACATACTTCGACGGAATAGCGACGGCATACCCGTCGCTACGGCGACTGATAATCAGCCACTAATCAGTCGCTCTCGCGACTGCTTAGCGAAGGACAATCCGTCGACAAGGTTCTGGAAATGCTTAACATTTCCAGAACCGTGGCGACGGATAATCAGCCACTAATCAGTCGTTTTTTCGACGGCGTAGCGACGGATTAGTGACCACTCTTCCGTCGCCATGGTACTGGAAATGCCAAACATTTTCAGAACCTTATCGACGGATATTCCGTCAGTAGTCCGTCGCTCATCCGTCCTTCGTTATCGACGACTACCGACGGATTAGTGACGGAATGATACGCTCTGATACGCTGTTACGACGGTTTACCGACGGACTTTACGTCGCTATGTAGTCTACACAGTTCAGTATTTAATACTTGAAATGGACGACAGTTCGTCGGAAATTAGTCGCTAATATCTCGTATTTTGAAGACGATTAGCCTTCGCTATTCCGTCGCCTAACGACTACATAGCGATGGACCCTTATTAGCGACGAGATGATTGTCGACGGATTGTTTTGGCCAAAATTCGTCAGTTATCGGTCGCTAATAGGAATTCCCGTCGGACTGGCGACGGATCCGGCCGTCGCTAAATCGAGAAATTTTGGTAGTGCCACCACGACGTCCAGCAGAAACGAGCCAACTCAATGATCCCAAGTACTGTCTCTATCATCAATATGTGCATCACTCCACCAAGGACTGTATTGTCCTAAAGAAGAATATATAACTGCTTATCGACAGTCAAGTGATCAACCTCGAAGCGGAAGACAAGGTCGTATCTGCTAACATAATCTCTCTTCAGTTTGGCGACTTTCCTCCTACAGAAGTCCCACATGGTGTGGTCCCGATCTCCAAGGCGATGATGGAAGTCATCAACCTACCACCAGCTCGCAACTCGACTTTGGTCCCACTCACAACTAAACGAGGCGAGATCATGTGGGTCCACCTAGACCTTGACCAAAAAATGACGCAGGGGGTAGCACCTCCCAAAGCAGGAAAGGGCAAAAAATTCAAGCCACGCTATATGGTATCCTCCCCCATCTGCGAGGTTCTATCTGGCGAGACACGATCGGGAAAGACTTATCTTCAGATGTACGATCCCACACAAGAAAAAGTAGTACCTCCTCAAGCTCCTACTGCCTCCACAAGCTCAGAAGCCAGCCCGTCCAAGCCTCAAACCACGGACAAATCCAAGCAGAAGGAGACGCGATTTGACAAATCTCTAAAGACGCCAGCTCCCGAAGGCATGGATCAGCCCTACAACTTGACATACTGGCTCAGCTAGCCAATACACCTGCCAGGTTGTCTCTGTTCGATCTATTGTGACTCTCCAAAGAAATACGGAAGGCCTTAAGTGAGGCATTACTACACGCCGACTCTTACCTCGCTAAAGTCAAAGCCCTCGCTGAAGATCCTGTCTTCTGTCCCCACTGCCACAGTACTATGGAAGTGGTGCCCAACATCACCTTCTCACAGGAGGACATGCTACTAAAAAATAATCGTCATGATAGACCCTTGTACTATATAGGGTATATCGGGGCAATCAAGGTGGACCGCATACACATCGATCCAGGATCCTCCATCAGCATCATTCCTAGAAGTTTGCTTCAAATTCTGGGAATCCCTATGCACAAGCTATCCGCAACCAACATAACTATTATGGCTTTCAATGCTGGTCGAAGCCATCCGCTGGAAAAGTTTCGTCTCAAATGTCAGATCGGTGATCTCCGAACGGAGGTTTCCTGCTATGTGATCGATGCTAATGTATCCTACAACATCTTGTTGGGACGTCCATGGATACACGAAAACATAATCATTCCTTCCACACTTCACCAGTGCTTTAAGTACGTCAACAGCGACGGTGTCGTGAAGATGGAGTTTGCCGATGTCGATCCTTTCAAGGGCATCGAAGCTTACTATGGAGATTCGGTACTTTACCAATCTCAACCCCCAAGGATGACGGCAATGAAGCTGACAATGAAGCTGAAGCAAGACCATCCTCCGATGGTCCCCTGATTATCCAAGTCAAAGGACGTACTACTTCAAAAAGTACTCTGAAGCCTCTCACAATCTAGGTGAAAAAGAAGAACCCTAACAAGGGCAAGCCACTGACCATCACTCTCAGCAAGACACCCCGGGAGGAACCTAATAATGCCCGTCCCACCAATCCTGAAGAATTACCCTACGTGGTAAACTCGGCCAAGACTGTGGCTCCTCTTCCAAATTATGATCCCCTCAATGAGCATATCATTACTCATAATAATGTACCTTCAGCGGATAATGTTATCCCTGAAGAAGAACTTACGTATTTCCTTAGCAAAGGTTTATCTTTGAATTACTCCAATGTCTATCAATCTTTAAACCACTACATAGATATGATATACGCTCTATAGAACGACATAGGACCACACCTCTGCATGCCGATCACAACACCTCACTTGCGGGAAAAGTTCGCCCTGAAGATATTCTCTACTTCATCGTTCCAGCCAGAAATAAAGATGAAGAGCTGTCATGACCCGCACCCAAGAGTAAGGGCACGAGACGTGGGTACGTCCAGCCTACGTTGCAATGTCGGCGGTAGAACGCTGTCCTAGGTCAACTTCTAACAATATAAAGGTACATGTACAGAATATACTCTCCGAATGGAGGTGACATAGCAAATACAGTCTCAATCACAACTAAGGTAGAACAGGATAAAGATAGATAGATAATATCCAGAAAGAAGAAAACACAGAGATACAATCCAAAATTCTAAGTGTCTAAATAAGTACATATCCCAAAATCTCAGAATCCATATACAGTAATCCATAAAAAGTAAAGACATCCTAATCTAAGGGAGTGTCATCCACTGCTAGTGGGTCCTGCTGCTGGTCCAAGTCCAAGCACTCATCTAGGGTCGCACCGTAATATGTAGGGCAGAACGCCTCAGCCTCGTCCTCTATAATATTTCAACAGGTCCAGTCAGGATAGGGGCGAGCATAGTACATCTCAACAAATCATAGCAGGTCAGGATATATAATCATGCTAGAGAGTAAGATACAAGAAACTGAAGGAAATAACATGATGAAAATGAAGACTGTAAATAAATAGATACAGTATATAGAGAACTATCAGTGACTAGTGATTCAGAGTACAAGACGGTTATGTAAACGGTACGATGTTGTACACGAGTAATCTACAGAGGTTTGTACACGAATAATCTACTGGATTGATTACATAACCACTTCTACTCCCCCGCCCCAATCAATACACAAGGATCTAGCCAAGTTATGTTATTGTACACGAAGTATAGTCGCAGACGAAGATCATGTGAATACATGAATATGCACGATTTTACACGATTTGTATACGAATGTCACGAATACAAGGAGTACACGATGCTCACAATAAAGTACACGAACACAAATATCCGATGTATCCGCTAAGGGGATAACATCGTACGACAAAATCCATATAGTACTAATCCGTGTTTCCAATGTGTCAACATCATGTAAGGTAATCTAAAGCAGGAAATATACTCCTAATGCAGGATATGAAATGATCAGAGATTGTACTCGCCTATATCCTGAGAATCTGAAGAATATCTACTGTCCGAGGAGTGGTGTTTGTCTCCTATAGAACAGTGTAAGTCACTATGAGTCTAAAATGATAATAAGATGCAAGTCAATGCATTCTACATGAATCTAGGTCAATCTAGACCAATGTCAACTCTTGGTCAACTCTGGTCAACCCTAGAAGTCAACTAGGTCAACCTAAGTCAAACAAGTCTATACTAGTCTAACTAGTCTATTCTAGGTCTAACAAGGCTATACAAGTCCAATCTAGACTCACTAGGCAAACAGACCAACCCATAGGCCATAGGCTAAGAGCCCTAGTCTAGGCTATTAGGCAATACCATGCCTAAACCAACCATAACACACATATACACATGCCAATTCGTATATTTAATATAATACACATATTGATATATTTATATAATATAACATAGTAACATACATTAGCATATAGGCTACCTATATGTATACCACACAGACAAGAATAGGGAAGGGGCATTTGTCATCATGTGTTCAAGTGTGTGTGTGTGTTAGTGAGACATGGCATGAGGGTGTGAGGGTGTGAGGTAAAAGCAAAAAAGTTAGCTAACTAGGAAATCTGAAAAAAATAGAGTGAATGGTGATTCAATCCCACATTTAAATTCAAATCAGTGTAATATAAAATCTGGAATAAACCTATTGCAAAATAGTGTACTTACTGTCAATAGGAAAATAGGGAATGCAATTTGAATCAAAACAGTTAACTAATACCCAAAGAAATATGAGTATTCATATTCAGATTTTGGTTTAAAACTGGAATTCCATGAATGACAAACTGGAAATACATCTCAGGAAAATAGGAAAATGAGATAACAGTGAACACATTGTGTAACCAGGAATCAAATGGTGAAATCCAGGAAATAGTGCTGATAAGCATGACGGTAACATGTAAACCATTTCAGTTAAAAGGGAATGAATAACAGTTCCCAGTCACAAATTCGAAGCCCAACTCAATACCAAACATCCCAAATCAAGCACACAGCTAGAATTCATATAGGAGAACCATATTAGAATCTAAAACTTATAAGTTTCCTCATTAAATTGAATCAACATTCAGTTATAGTTTAGGAAGAAATCGAGTCATGTAATAGGAGAAAAATAGTGTATATGTCAAGTATATTCGAATCAACTCATTGTCTAATTATCCCATTCTCAAACAAAAGCCAAATTCGAATGTAACATTAAGCTAAACATGAACTAACAAATATGTGGGAGTAATTGACAATGAAAAACATCAATTGAAATAGGATTAACAGTTAAGGAAATGGGAAATAAATGTGGCATCAGTAAACATGCAATTAACCCAATTTCGAACCAAATTTCACATCAATAACCTAAACTAACATGTAAACTCAATTAACAGGGATTAACAACATATACAGGATCTAATTTAGCAAATTAATTCATAATTTAAACCAATTAAAAGGAAATTAAACAGAGAAACAAAAAACAGAACCGTGCACGCACAGTGCACGCCTCGTGCGCGCACGATACCGTGTCCGACACGATACGAGAGGTCGTATAACTCTGGGAACCTCGTGTCAGTCACTGCCCGCACCCGTGTGTCCAATATTACGTGTCCACGTGGTGTGTGCTGTGCACAGAAGACCCCGAGTAGCAGGGGAAGCAACACTGCTCGTGCGCGCGTGGTACCCCGCGTGTTCCCGTGTCCATCGCGACCCGACACGACACCAAAACGACCTCAGAACACCAGAAACCCATAAGCAACAATAAACCCTAATTTCCTATTCAAAAATAATCCAAAAATGAAATCGAAATGCCCTTTGGGGCATTTCATCAAACACATTCATGCAAGGACTGATACATGTCCGATACGGACACGTATTGGACACGAAACCTAGGGATAGCTATACCTACAGTTAGGGTAGATCTATGGCTTCCTAAAAATGCAATAATAACAGAAATTTATGGTGTGGATTAGAGATTTACCTAGGGTTTGCAATGGCTCAAAAAGCCCCAATGTGAGTGGATCCTCAAGCAACTAAAACTCCTTCAAATTGTCCACACTCTGAAATTTCTCAATACAAACAGCAAATAGAAGAAATTTAGAACCTATTGCAATTAGTTTGGATAGAAAAAGAATTAAATTAGATTTTTTTAGGAATTTCTAAAGATAGAGCATACCTCTCTTTCCAACTTGAGAACTTTCTAAAGGAGGCTAGCCCTAACTTTGAGGAGCCATTAAATAGAGTGGGAAGGATTAGGTTGGCCGGCCATGGGGAGTGTTGGGCTAGGTTAGGGTTCTACATGGTGTTGGGTTTTGGGCCTCTATGGGCTTAAGTCATTAATCATGACTTGTGAAACCACAAGCCATTCTCTAGCCAAATAAATTCCTATTCTCTCCAAATAAATTCCAATTGGTTGGATATCACTAACTTAGGTCAAGCTAGGGTTACACACTCTAACCAAGTAGTCATGACCTAGGTTAGCTTCTAGGACAGTCTCTTAAGTAACCCTGAGTCAAAGTCAATAATAGCACCAAATCAATTATACTAAAAATCACTGAAAATTCTAATAATTATAATTAATACTAATAATTCCAAAATTTTTAAAAATGACCAAAATACCCTCAAGCTAGAAATATGGTAGTGACAAATCTATCCCCCTTAAAATAATTTCGTCCTCGAAATTAAAAGGGCGAAACTAACAGATGAGAAGGATAGATAATCATACCTCATGGGGCAAACAAATATGGGTATCGCTCGTGCATCTCATCCTCCCGCTCCCAGGTCGACTCTCCTGGAGAATGATGTCTCCATGCGATACGAACCAAGGGTATCACCTGGTTTCTCAGCACCTTCTCACGGCGATCCAGAATCTCCACAGGCTGCTTTGGATAACTGAGAGTAGGTCCAACCTCAATCTCCGAATGATAGAGCACATGGCTAGGATCCGCCACATACCGTCTCAACTGTGATACGTGGAATACGTTGTGAACTCTCACTAGTACAGGTGGCAAGTCTAGCCTGTATGCCACATCACCGACTCTTCTGCTGATAACGAAAGGGTCGATGAAGCGCGGGCTAAGCTTCCCACCTCTACCAAAACGTATCGTACCACGAGTCGGAGATATCCGCAGAAAAAGCATGTCTCCAACCTAATTACAAGCAAGGTCTCAAGTTACTAAAAATCAAACACGATCAATCAAACAAACAAAATATAACCTACTTCTAATCATATCTCTAAATCTGTACCTCAAACTCCAACGGCCTCTGATGGCTATCGGCCCAGTGCCGATGTCTGTTCTGCGCCACGCGAAGTCTGTCCCTGATGAGCTTTACCTTCTCGGCTGCATCAACAACCATCTCCGATCCCAGTAAAGCTCGCTCTCCAACATCATCCCAAGATAAGGGTGTACGACACCTACGCCCGTACAGAGCCTCAAAAGGTGACATCTCAATGCTGGCCTGATAACTGTTGTTATAAGCAAACTCCACCAAATATAGATGATCCTCCCAGGAACCTCCAAAATCTAGGACGTACGTCCGCAGCATATCCTCTAGTGTCTGAATAGTCTTCTCTGACTGTCCGTCCGTCTGGGGGTGGTATGCAGTACTAAACTTGAGCTGAGTGCCCAAACTAGTCTGCAGACTCCTCCAGAAATGGGAAGTAAAGCGACTATCCTGATCTGAGATAATGCTGACAGGAACTCCGTGAATCCTGACTATCTGCCGCATGTACAACTCCGTAAGCCTCTCTGTAGACGTACCCACCTTGAATGGCAAGAAGTGGGCCGATTTGGTCAACCTATCAACGATGACCCAAATCGCGTCTTTTTCTCCTGGTGTACGCGGCAACCCAGATACGAAATCTATGGTGATATGTTCCCACTTCCACTCTGGAATGGGCAATGACTGCAATAATCCTCCGGGCCTCTACCTCTCTGCCTTGACCTGCTGACAGACCAGGTATCTAGCTACGAAGCGAGCTACCTCCCGCTTTATCCCGTACCACCAGACATGCTCTCGCAGATCCATGTACATCTTGTTGGCACCAGGATGTATAAAGTACTGCGATCTGTGAGCCTCCTGCAGGATCTGCTTCCTGAGCTCCCCACTAGGCACATATAACCTGGAACCGCGCCTCAAGGCACCATCCTCCGCAAGAGAAAACTCGCCATCCACCAACCCTGTACGAACCTGCTCTCGGATATACCACAGAGCCACATCCTCGAACTACGTCGCCTTGATCCTCTCCACCAAGTCCGACTGTATCTGAAGGCCCCATAACTGCATCTGCACTCCGGGCACAATCACCACAATCCCAAGGCTCTCCAAGTCTACAAGCAAGTGTCGATCCATAGTCAAACACGTGGCTGTCAGATACCTACTCAAGGTGTCGGCAACTACGTTGGCCTTCCCTGGGTGATACTGAAGTGAGATGTCAAATTCCTTCATCAACTCTAGCCACCTACGCTGCCTCATGTTGAGCTCTTTCTGTGTAAACACATACTTCAAGCTCTTGTGATCTGAAAAAATCTCCACCCTCTCGCCATACAGATAGTGTTTCCACAACTTCAGAGCAAAAATCACCGCTGTGAGCTCCAGGTCATGGGTAGGGTAGTTCTTCTTATGGGGACATAATTGCCTGGAAGCATAGGCAATCACCTTCCCATGCTGCTGCAAGACACAACCTAGCCCCATCCCTGAAGCATCACTATAGATAATGAATCCACCTGAACCTGAAGGCAATGTGAGAATCGAAGTTGTCGTAAGCCTCTTCTTCAACTCATCAAAAGCTGCCTGACACTCCTCTGACCAAACATACTCAGCATCCTACCGGGTCAACCAAGTCAACGGCTCTGCAACCCGGGAGAAATCCTACACAAATCTCCTATAATATCCTGCCAGCCCCATGAAACTCCTAATCTCTGCTAATGAAGTCGGCGCTGCCCAAGCCTCAACTGCTATGATCTTCTTCGAGTCCACTGAGATACCATCTCCAGTCACCACATGACCAAAGAAGTCAACCCTGTCTAGGAAGAACTCGCACTTTGAGAGCTTGCCATACAATCTCTCCCTCCTGAGTGTCTCCAGGACCACCCTCAAGTGCTCTTCGTGCTCTTCCTCTGTCTTGGAATACACCAGGATATTATCAATGAATACCACCACGAACGTTTCCAAGTACTGGTGGAACACCTTATTCATTAGGTTCATAAACACTGCTGGTGCATTGGTCAGCCCAAACGGCATAACCAAAAACTCAAACTGCCTGTACCGCGTCCTGAAAGCGGTCTTAGGAATATCCTCCCTCTTCACCTTCACCTGGTGATAACCTGACCTCAAATCAATCTTGGAGAACACCCGAGCTCCGCTAACTGATCAAAGAGATCATCGATCTGTGGCAGTGGGTATCTGTTCTTGATCGTCAGGTTGTTAAGTGCCCTGTAGTCGATACACATCCGTACCGACCCATCCTTCTTGGGTACAAAGAGTACCGGTCCACCCCAAGGTGAAGAAATCGATCGGATGAAGCCCTTGTCCTGCAGCTCATCCACCTGCTTCTTCAGCTCCACCAATTCACTGTTGTTCACTCGATAGACATGCTGAGAAATTGGTTCCGCGTCGAGAACCAAGTCTATCGAGAACTCTATATCCCTGTCCGGTGGAAGCCCTGGCAACTCTTCTGGAAATACGTCCATAAACTCTGTGATCAAGGGATGCGGAGCCACCTGCTCCTCAACTGAAGCTCCACAGAAGATGCCACTGTCCTGCTCTGCCTGTCGCCGGGTGTACTCAAACTCTGGCTCTCCTGACGTGCCAAATAAAACTCTATTCAGCCAGTAAATACCTAATATAATATCGTAGTTCGGTAGTGGCATGACGAGTAAACTCACTCCCAACGCTTGGCCTCCCAATATGATGCTCTGCCCTCTGCAAACATCACTCACGAGGATGACCCCACCCCCGGTCGTTATCTTGCAGGTCCTAGGCAATGGTTCAGAAACCAGACTGTGTCTAATAGCATACGATACTGACACAAAGCTGTGGGAAGCCCCGGAATCAAAGAGTGCAAAAGCTGGAGTGGAGTCGAGAAGAACCGAACTTGCTATCAACTCCCCTATAGCCTCGACATCCTCAGCCGCCATGGCGAAAGCTCGCCCATGTTGTCCACCTCGTGTCTGCTGCTGGTGCTGGTGGAACCTCTGCTGCTGGGTCGGCAATGGCCCCTTCAGCTGTCCTGCTGGAGCCTTGGCTACTCCAACTCCTCCTGGTATTGGACGCATCGACGCCACTGGACAATCTCGCATCTGGTGGTCCGCTGATCCACACATCAAGCATCTACCAAGTCTCTTCCTGCACTCCTCCCACTTGTGCCCAGGCTTCTTGCAGAAAGTAAAACTGATAGCCTGCTGCCCTCTCTGCTACTGATGTTGCACCTGCTGGAGAGGTGCCCTGTCCTGCTGCTGATACTGCTGAACTGGCCTCTGCGGCTGCTACTGCAGGAAGTAAGGCCTCTTGGCCTGCCCCTGACTGCTGCTACCACCCTGGAAGTCACGACCCCTCTTCTGCTTCAACCCTAGGTCATCTTTCGTCGCCATAGCCCCAAAAAATATCTCCGCAAAAGTAGCATTTCGGTCGCTCTTAGTCAGCGACCGAACCTCTCTAATCAAGCCTCGGCGAAACTTCCTCGCCTTCGTCTTCTCAGTCAAGTCATCTATGAAACGGGCCAATCTAAAAAATCCCCAGCATACTCAGCTACAGTCTGGTTCTCCTGAACCAGACCCTCGAACTGTGCCTCGATACCTCCCAAGGCTACATCAAGAAAGAACTGCTCCTTAAACAGCTCCTTGAACTGGGCCCAAGTCTGGCACTCAACTCCCACCCAGGGATCTATTTGATACCACGCACGTGTTTGATACTACGCACGGGCTAAGTCCTGCATCTGACTGCCCGCCGCCTCGCTCTGGAGTCGATCTGATATCTCCGCGAGTCAGAATATCTTCTCGATATGCTCTATCCAGTAGTCTGCATAATGGATGCCCTCTGTACCGAAGAACTCTCTGGGATGCATCTTGTGAAAGTCCTCTATGTTCTTCTCCATCCGACGGGGCTGCTGTTGTGTCCCCTGAGCAGTAACCAACTCTACAGTAGTGTGAACCTGCTGGTGCACCTCGTCTATCCCCTGGCGGAAATTGGCAGTCTGCCTCTGCTGCTGTAGCTGGTGGGACTCCAAAATCCTCTCCACGAAGGAGAAAAGATGTACAGCATCTACCATCCCCGCAGGTGGAGGCTGCTAAAGTGGAAGAACCTCGGGAATCACAGGGCTCTGCCTCCTGGCTGGTGGAGGTGCTCCTCTAAAAGCTGCAGAGACACCGACTCCTGAGGGCTGCACTGGCCCTGTGGCACCGGGAGCTGGCTGCTGGATACGAGAGGTGGCAGACCCCTCTCCAGCGTCTCCCGTCCCGGGGCGATGCGATCTCGTCTTAACCATCCTGGAGACACAGATCAAACAAGAAATAATTACTGAGAATGAGTCGAAATATCAAAGGAGGACAATTTAAAATTCAAAGGAAGACAATAAGCAGCAAATGTAGATATACGGAATCTGGTAAGGAGTTTTTCCTAGTGTGATTGAGTACCTCAAAAAAATATACTAATTTCTACTGCAGGCTGCAGTGATATTCTAGTTCGAATACCACTATATTTCCAACCTAGACCTGCATGGGCCACCACTAAAAACGTGTCACGACCCGTACCCTAGAGTAAGGGTATGAGACGTGGGTACGTCCAGCCTACGCCACAGTATCGGCGGTAGAACGCTGTCATAGGTCAACATCTAACAATATAAAGGTACATGTACAGTATATACTCTCCGAATGGAGGTAATATAGCAAATACAGTCTCAATCACAACTAAGGTAGAACAGGATAAAGATAGATAATATCCAGAAAGAAGAAAACATGGAGATACAATCCTGAATTCTAAGTGTCTAGAAAAGTACATATCCCAAAATCTCTGAATCCATATACAGTAATCCATAAAAAGTAAAGACATCCTAATCTAAGGGAGTGTCATCCACTGCTAGTGGGTCCTGCTGCTGGTCCAAGTCCAAGCACTCATCTAGGGTCGCACCATAATATGTAGGGCAGAACGCCTCAGCCTCATCCTCTGTAATATTTCAACAGGTCCAGTCAGGACAGGAGCGAGCACAGTACATCTCAACAAATCATAGCAGGTCAGGATATATGATCATGCTAGAGAGTAAGATACAAGGAACTGAAGGAAATAACATAATAAAAAGGAAGACTGTAAATAAATAGATACAGTATATAGAGAACTATCAGTGACTAGTGATTCAGAGCACAAGACGGTTATGTAAACGGCACGATGTTGTACACGAGTAATCTACTGGATTGACTACATAACCACTTCTACTACCCCGCCCCAATCAATACACAAGGATCTAGCCAAGTTATGTTATTGTACACGAAGTATAGTCGCACACGAAGATCATGTGAATACATGAATATACACGATTTCACACGATTTGTATACGAATGTCACGAATACAAGGAGTACACGATGCTCACGATAAAGTACACGAACACGAATACCCGATGTATCCGATAAGGGGATAACATCGCACGACAAGATCCATATAGTACTAATCCGTGTTTCTAACGTGTCAGCATCATGTAAAATAATCTAAAGCAGGAAATATACTCCTAATACAGGATATAAAATGATCAGAGAATGTACTCGCCTGTATCCTAAGAATCTGAAGAATATCTACTATCCGAGGAGTGGTGTCTGTCTCCTATAGAATAGTACAAGTCACTATGAGTCTAAAATGATAATAAGATGCAAGTCAATGCATTCTACATGAATCTAGGTCAATCTAGACCAAAGTCAACTCTTGGTCAACTCTGGTCAACCGTAGAAGTCAACTAGGTCAACTAGGTCAACCTAAGTCAAACAAGTCTATACAAGTCTAACTAATCTATTCTAGGTCTAACAAGGCTATACAAGTCCAATCTAGACTCACTAGGCAAACAGACACACCCATAGGCCATAGGCTAAGAGCCCTAGTCTAGGCTATTAGGCAATACCATGCCTAAACCAACCATAACACACATATACACATGCCAATTCATATATCTAATATAATACACATATTGATATATTTATAGAATATAACATAGTAACATACATTAGCATATAGGCTACCTATATGTATACCACACATAAGAGGATAGGAAAGGGGCATATGTGATCATGTGTTCAAGTGTGTGTGTGTGTGTTAGTGATACATGGCATGAGGGTGTGAGGGTGTGAGGTAAAAGCAAAACAGTTAGCTAACTAGGAAATCTGAAAAAAATAGAGTGAATGGTGATTCAATCCCACATTTAAATTCAAATCAGTGTAATATAAAATCTGGAATCAATCTATTGCAAAACAGTATACTTACTCTCAATATGAGTATTCGCATTCAGATTTTGGTTTAAAACTGGAATTCCATGAATGACAAACTGGAAATACATCTCAGGAAAATAGGAAAATGAGATAACAGTGAACACATTGTGCAACCTGGAATCAAATGGTGAAATCCAGGAAATAGTGCTGATAAGCATGACAGTAACATGTAAACCATTTCAGTTAAAAGGGAATGAATAACAGTTCCTAGTCACAAATTCGAAGCCCAACTCAATACCAAACATCCCAAATCAAGCACACAGCTAGAACTCATATAGGAGAACCATATTAGAATCTAAATCATATAAGTTTCCTCATTAAATTGAATCAACATTCAGTTATAGTTCAAGAAAAAAATCGATTCAGGTAATAGGAGAAAAATAGTGTATCTGTCAAGTATATTCGAATCAACTCATTGTCTAATTATTCTATTCTCAAACAAAAGCCAAATTCGAATTTAACATTAAGCTAAACATGAACTAACAATTATGTGGGAGTAATTGACAATGAAAACATCAATTGAAATAGGATTAACAGTTAAGGAAATAGGAAATGAATGTGGTATCAGTAAACATGCAATTAACCCAATTTCGAATCAAATTTCACATCAATAACCTAAACTAACATATAAACTCAATAAACAGGGATTAACAACATATACAGGATCTAATTTAGCAAACTAATTCATAATTTAAACCAATTAAAACAGAATTAAACAGCGAAACAAAAACCAGAACCGTGCACGCACAGTGCACGCCCCGTGTGCGCACGATACCGTGTCCGACACGACACGAGAGTTCGTATAACTCTAGGAACCTCGTGTCAGTCACTGCCCGCACCCGTGTGTCCAATATTACGTGTCCACGTGGATTATGCTGTGCAGAGGAGACCCCGAGTAGCAGGGGAAGCAACACTGCTCGTGCGCACGTGGCACCCCGCGTGTTCCCGTGTCCACCGCGACCCGACACGACACCAAAATGACCTCAGAACACCAGAAACCCATAAGCAACAATAAACCCTAATTTCCCATTCAAAAACAATCCAAAAATCAAATCGAAATGCCCTTTGGGGCATTTCATCAAACACATTCATGCAAGGACTGATATGTGTCCGATACGGATACGTATTGGACACGAAACCTATGAATAGCTATACCTATAGTTAGGGTTGACCTAGGGCTTCCTAAAAATACAATAATAACAGACATTTTTGGTGTGGATTAGAGATTTACCTAGGGTTTGCAATTGCTCAAAAAGCCCCAACGTGAGTGGATCCTCAAGCTACCAAACCTCCTTCAAATTGTCCACACTCTAAAATTTCTCAACACAAACAGCAAGTAGAAGAAATTTAGAACCTATTGCAATTGGTTTGGATGGAAAAGGAATTAAATTAGATTTTCTAGGAATTTTTAAAGATGGAGCATACATCTCTTTCCAACTTGAGAACTTTCTAAAGGAGGCTAGCCCTAACTTTGAGGAGGCATTAAATAGAGTGGAGAGGATTAGGTTGGCCGGCCATGGAGAGTGTTGGGCTAGGTTAGGGTTCTACATGGTGTTGGGTTTTGGGCCTCTATGGGCTTAAGTCATTAATCATGACTTGTGAAACCACAAGCCATTCTCTAGCCAAATAAATTCCTATTCTCTCCAAATAAATTCTAATTGGCTGGATATCACTAACTTCGGTCAAGCTAGGGTTACACACTCTAACCAAGTAGTCATGACCTAGGTTAGCTTCTAGGACAGTCTCCTAAGTCACCCTGAGTCAAAGTCAATAATAGCACCAAATCAATTATACTAAAAATCATTGAAAATTCTAATAATTATAATTAATACTAATAATTCCAAAATTTTAAAAATGACCAAAATACCCTCAAGCTAGAAATGTGGTAGTGACAAGAGCTAATCATCTTCGATCGTATAATTGGCGAGAGAAAGTTCATTCCAGACTCTACTTCTCCCAAGCACAACACAGAAGCTGACTATGACTCTGGGAAAATACAATTTTTTTGGTATAGTTGGCAGGCCAAGAATATCATCCAGAATATGGGATATGACATCAAAAGTGACAAAGGACTAATTTACGACCGAGGGCGACGGTTGCCAATACGACACTTTGCTCCCCCGGCAAACCCGAGAACTACTATCAACGAAGCGGTATTGGTTTGGGCTATGTCTCTCCTCCAACAACTCCCAAAAGATCAGATAATGAAGCAGATCATTGTTCTCATTCTTCTGATTCCTCCCTCTGGGACTCAGACTCCAGCATTGGCGACATGTTCAAAGTAACTCTGTCCGTCAACATGGTTTCCGTCGACCAAATTACAGACGATGTCCAATCAATCGAACTCAAACAATGGGCTCAAAAGATGGACACCAGGTGGGAGCTGCACTTCGAACAACAGGAACCACCTACCAAAGACGAAGTCATCCAAGTCAATCTAGGAGATGAAGCATCCTTCAAACCAATCTTCATCAGCAAAAGGCTATCTGGCGATGAATGCCAATCTCTTATACAGCTTATAAGAGAATACGTCGACGTCTTCGCATGGAGCTATGAAGACATGCCAGGATTGGACCCTAAAGTCGTCTTGCATTACCTGAACATCTCGTCTAAAGCTAAGCCAGTGAAGCAGCAACAACGACGATTCCGACCAGACATCATGGAAGCCATCGAGAATGAAGTCAAGAAGCTCATTGCTAGTGGATTCATTCGCGAGGAACAATACCCTGACTGGGTTACCAACATCGTTCTAGTCAAGAAAAAGAATGAAAAAGTTTGAGTCTGTATCGACTACCGTGATTTGAACTCTACATGCCCGAAAGACGAGTTTTCCCTACCAATCACTGACATAATGATCGACAATACTTGCGACTTCGAGCGGATGTCCTTTATGGATGGGTTCTCAGGCTACAACCAGATCAAGATGTTCTTCGACAATGAGAAGCACACATCTTTTCGAACACTGTTAGGGGTATACTGCTATACGGTGATACCCTTCGAATTGAAAAATGCAGGGGCAACATACCAGCGAGCCATGAACACAATTTTTTGTGATTATTTACGTAAAACTGTGGAGTGCTACGTAGATGATATCGCAGTCAAAAGTTATCTCAAAGGCAACCACCTCCAAGACTTGAGAGCGATGTTCGAACTAATGCGTGCACACCAACTCAAGATGAATCCAACCAAGTCTTTTCTGGGAGACTCAAGCGGCAAGTTCCTTAGTTTCGTCATCACTTCAAAGGGTATACATCTGGATCCGGAGAAAGTGAAAGCTATTCTCGACATGCACCCTCCAAGAAACCTCAAAGAACTATACGGACTACAAGGAACGCTAGCCTATATCAGACGATTCATTTCGAACCTCTCTGGAAGGTGTCAACCATTCATTCAGCTCAAAAAGAAAGGCGTATCTTTCGTCTGGACTGAACAATGTCAATACGCATTCGATGACATCAAGGCGTATCTTACAAGCCCTCCAGTATTGATTGCTCCAATAATGGGAAAGCCCTTCCTACTATATGTCCATGTTATGGATCATTCCCTTGGCGCCCTCTTAGCTCAGAAGAACGAAGGCGGCCATGAACAGGCAATTTACTACCTCAGCCCATAATGGTAGGTGTCGAGTACAGATACACACCGGTGGAGAAGGAATGCCTTGCACTAGTATTTGCCATCTAGAAGACACGCCACTACGTGTCTGGGCAGACTATCCATATTACATCTAAAGTCAACCCTCTCAGAATACTCATGACTAAACCGGGCTCTCTCAATTCCCGTTTAGCTACATGGGCAATGTTGTTGACTCCATACGATATGATCTTCATTCCTCAGAAGGCAGTAAAGGACAAACATTAGCTGATTTCCTAGTAGCTCATCCGATGTTGGAGTCGTCCAAACTCTACGACAAAATCCCCTATGAAGTGGTGGAGTCTAACACTGTAACTGAAGAAATCCCTATTTGGCGAATATTCTTTGACGGTACATTAAGAACAGGACCCAAAGGGAATATCGTGGCTGGAGTAGGTGTCATGCTCGTGTCACCTGATCATCTAGTTATACACCGTGCATATTCTCTCGTGGAACCATGCACCAACAACATGGCCGAATATAATGCCCTATTAATCGGCCTACAACTGACAAAGCAACTGGGAGTTGACTATCTAGAGGCTTACGGCAATTCCAAGCTAATAGTTAGTCAGGTTCGAGGGGATTAAGAAGTTTGCCACGAAGATCTCATCCCCTACCACAGAGCAACAATCAAGCTGGCGTCTACTTTTGCTGGATTCTTCATCGAGCACGTAACTCGACTACAGAATATAGAAGCAAATGCTCTAGCCGATCTCGCTGCTTCCTTGACAGTTTCTACCAATACACAGAAGTCGATCACAGTGTCTGGTCGAGAACTATTCTGTGTGAAAGATGCCTTGCATATTCATCACAGTTACGCAGCGAAAACAAACGTCGATGCTAAAGACTAGAGATTTTCTTTCATAGACTACGCTGTCTATAGAATCCTTCCCGAGGACCCGAAGGAAGCAGTATCCATCCAAAGGCGATCCCTCAGATTTTACTACGACACAGCTACCAAGATGTTGTACCGACGCTCATAAGACGGGCTACTGTTACGATGCTTATCAGACACAGAAGCCAAGCATGCACTCCGAGAGGCTCACGATGGAGTTTGTGGTGCTCATCAACCAGGCCCCAAATTATAAGATCGCCTCAAACGAATAGGTTATTACTGGTCCACAATGATAGCAGATGCTGTTGAATATACAAAGAAGTGCAGAGCTTGCCAGTTCCACGCCGATTTCATTCATCAACCTTCAGAGTTTCTACACCCGACGGCTGCATCTTGGCCATTTGAAGCCTGGTGCATGGACGTCATAGGACCAATCAGCCCGCCATCCTCCAAAGGACATATGTTCATCCTAGCTATAAGCGATTACTTATCCAAATGGGCGGAAGCTATACTGCTCACCTAAGTGAAGACATCAAACGTGATCAGTTTCATCAAACATCACGTCATCTTTCGCTTCGTCCTACCTCGCAGGATCATCAACGATAATGGTCCACAGTTTGCAAGCCATGCATTTTATCGGTTCTGCGACAAGAATCAAATACAGAATGTAGCCTCTACTGCCTACAATCCAACGGTTAACGGGCTAGCAGAAGCCTTCAACAAAACCATCATAAAACTTCTTAAGAAGTTTGTGTCTTCAAATAAGCGCGATTAGAACGAGAAGCTCAGTGAATGTCTATGGTCCTATCATACAACGGTCCGGACTCCAATAAGCATACGCCATTCTCTCTGATTTATGGGAGAGAAGCAGTTCTTCCCTTAGAAATCCAGATTCCTTTCCTTCGGGTAGCCCTAGCTAGCAAGCTGACTACTGAAGAGGGGCTACCGTCTGCAACTCCAAGAGCTCGAAGCGCTAGACGAAAATTGCTTATTAGCTCAACAGCGTATTGAGCTGTACCAAGCACGCCTTTCCGGAGCTTTCAACAAAAAGGTGAAGGAAAGGATGTTCCAAGTCGGCGATCTGGTCCTAGCAGTAAGAAGACTGATGGTCATGACGCACAAAACAAAAAGGAAATTCTAGCCTAAATGGGAAGGTCCTTTCGTCATAGAATCGGTGTGTTCTAACGGAGTGTATCGGCTGACCAAGCCTGACGGTGACTTGCTCATGATGCCTATCAACGACAAGTTCCTAAAGAAATACTATGTGTAACCTCTTTTACATAATGTTCACATATGTTCAGTCATGTAAATGTACAGTGCGATGTTTATATGATTCAAAAAAAACTATCTAACTATTATCCGTATTTCAAGAGTCTTGAATACGTCCTGGATAATAGGTCCTCTAAATATTTTCCCAGTGGAATCATTTCTGTTTTTGACTCCATCCAAACTCGGTTTGATGAAAACAAATCACGTCCCTATTACCTCTGAATTATTTTTCGATAATTATTTTCCTAGCGGAATGATCAAATGTTTTGCCACGTCCACATAATATCTGAGCAAAGCATTGATCAAAGATAGTCATGTCCATACTACCTCTGAACTATCCACTCCTCCCTAATGCTATATATCCTTCTACGTCCATATTAACTCTGGTCAGATATAGAACAACCTCTGCTATTACGTCCATATTACCTCTACTAGCAGCTTCATTCAACTTATTATCTATATTCATATAAAACGGATAATAGGTCAACATAAAATTTCTCGAGCGGAATATCCATCAGAAATATCCTTGCCACGTCCACATTACCTTTAGCATCGATATTGCACAAAACCACATTCACTTCTGAAATGATTCTTTATTCAGTACTTAAACGTCTATCAAAAGACGAAAAAAGGTACAAGAGCCGTGACGGCCAAAAAAAAAGAATTAAAAAAATCTACGGGATACACAGGCGGTTTATGTTGTCCCTCAGAGCAACAATCTCGGCTTCAGATTTTACAGCAGCTCGACGCCGTGCCTCTTCTTGGCGAGCGGCTTCATCTTCAAAGAGGATCAGACTCTAATGCTCCCCCTCCAACCTCGCCTGCTGCTCTTCTAAAAGGGCAGAAGCGGTGGCAGTCATGGTAGCCTGGGACAGATAATCCTCTTGTTCTGATGACGCCGCCCTCAAGTCAGCTTCCAACTGGGCGATCTTGTTCCTGATCTGCGTAATGTGATTGTGCTTCTCAGTAATCTATATAGCCAGCCTGTTCTTCGAGGCAGTATGTGCCTCACTTGCAGCGGTGAACTGGCTGTATTGGTCAGCCAGCCCGCCCATCTCCTGAACAAGGGTGTCCTTCCTTGCCTGAAAGGTAGCCTTCTCCTCCGCAAGAGCTGTCATCAAAGCCTCGTCCTCTGCACGGAATAGTGACATTGGACTCCGCTATTTGATTTCTCGGAACCTGGACACCTGACCCTCCAGGTCATTCAAGACCTTCCTCAGAGTGTTGGCCCGCTCCTCATACCCGGCTATGCTATCAAGGGCAAAAATGCTTCTGATTATCACGTGTCACGTCCTTATTACCTCTGATATCGATAGTCTTCCAACTTGACGCCTGTACCCAACCCGAAATAAAAGACACGACGCCAAGATCACAAAACCTATCACGACCTTTTTACCTCTGCTGGGTTTTGTTTCAAATCTATTACTCGCACTGCTGGTGTGCCAAAGGGTAATAGGTCCACGAAAGTATCATTCCAATCTATTTGTTTGCATTTTCGGATGCACAAAATGGCAATAGGTCCAAACAAAAAAAAGAGGGGGATCCCCCAACGGGATACCCTTTACACAAATACGGTTTTCGGCTCTCTGATACAAAGTACCACAGATACCACAAGCAGAGAATGGAGCAAATATACTCTGTTTATTCAAAATCAGTTACATTCACAGGACTACATCTCATGAGCAAAACAAAAGGTTCTCCATCCTTTCATTTGGATGAGAAGTAAAAGATTACATTGATGTCCAAAAGAAGGGTGAATCCGCTACTCATCAGCAACACATAGCTTGGTCAGCTTGGCAGCACCACGCTTTCGTCGAAGGAGGTCATGTTTTACTGTTGGGCAAGCAAACAAGGCTGTTGAACCTTCAAGAAGCTACACGGAGGAGAGAAAATATAGCATGCTAAAACATCTACAAATGGTGATCTCCTTTCCTCCATATTGCGGACGTTGTGGGCCCATTTCTTCAAGAGACCATACCTTCAAAACAATATCTTTAGTGTTGCTTTTGCCTACTTGAAGAAACATGAAAGCAAAACTTTCACGGTAACACCCAAATTCCGTCCGACTCTTCGATGTATAAAGGTTCTTCCTACCATCTGAGGAAAACCCTTCCAAAACACGAAGAGTCCTGAGCTCTCTGATGTTGGTGACAAGTGTTGCATCTTCATCATGCCCAGAATCTCCAATACCGGTCCTGAAGAAATTTGCTAGCCCGATCCCTACAGAATATGAAAAGGGGCAGAAAGATAGTCAGACTTAGAAAACCGCAGGAAAAGTATGTTCTGAAGGACTCCTATGCGCCCAAAAGGCTATGCGCCCAAAACAAGACATGTGGGCGCATAACTCTCGGACAGTACGCGGGCGCATAACATGCCACAGCTTAAAGGGTACCTAATATGGCAACATGTGGGCGCATAGCACACCACAGTGTTGGCGCATGACTTATGTGGGCACATCGTAACGCTCATAGAAGTATGTTGCCCTAGGCGCAAGCGCCCAGACAGAAGAGAAGTTCGAGCGTCGTAAATTAACGCTCGAGACTTCATTTTTGAAACATGCCCTCACCCAAAATTGGGTCCTGGACTGCCGAGGATGCTGCCGCAGGAGGAGAGTCACTCGGCGCAACCCCCTTGCCCTTCGCGGATCTCTTGGCGACCTTGGGAGACATGGTTCTCAAAGAAAGAAGACGAAAAGTTTTTCTGGAAAATTCAGAAAAGAAAAGAATAATGAACTTTCTCTCTCCTCCAGGGTCTATTTATAGGCACGGACCACTTCCTATGCGCCCATGCGCCCACTACAGCCCATGCGCCCACTACAGCCCATGCGCCCACGTGAATGCATACAATACGACTGTCCCTTGCTGACGTAGACGACGTATGAAGGATGGACCGCTTCAAATTTTGTTCCGATGAATCTGTCAATTCGAATTTTAAGGAAAATCTCAACAGTCGTATCTCCCTGACAGGCTAGCCAAATACTATGCGCCCAAGGAGAGAGTCGTACTATGCGTCCATTGCCTCACGCAAAGACGATCCATGCTTCTTTTAAAGTATTTTGAACTTGTTCAAGTATCAAAAACTTTGAAGGAGGTCATGTAGAAGCATGAAACATTTTCAGCAAATATAGCTCCATGCGCCCAAGTCAAGTATAGCTCTATGCGTCCAAGTCAAGTTTAACTCCATGCGCCCACTCAATGAAGCTCCATGCGCCCAGTCAAGTGTAGCTCCAAGCGCCCAGTCAGTGAAGCTTCATGCACCCAAGACTAGCTCCCACGAAAGGAGGGTGCATGGCCTGAGACATGGCTATGTGCCCAAGCCTGACTCAGTCAAAGCCATGATCAAAACGTGCAC
The DNA here is from genome assembly GCA_029216955.1 of Iris pallida. Taxonomy (NCBI): domain Eukaryota; kingdom Viridiplantae; phylum Streptophyta; class Magnoliopsida; order Asparagales; family Iridaceae; genus Iris; species Iris pallida. The sequence continues at coordinate 1,633,416 of JANAVB010038819.1, read as the reverse complement.
CGAAGCACACGGCCACATCAGTCTCCACGAGCAGTCGTGCACCGAAGCATGCGGCCACGTCAACACCACGACCAACCCATGATCTCGCAGCCTGTATACGCCTACATCTTATGTGCCCAGAGTAGGACTATGCACCCACATAAGAACCAGCGAGTTTCCTCATGTAGGTGCATAACATCATTCCAGCTCGAGAACGACTATAAAAGGGAGGCCTCATCCCTCTTCAAAATAGAGAACGGAGAGTATTTTCAATAGCCAAATTGCTGTACTTCTTGTCAGTGAGCCGAGAGTTAGCAATTTTCTTAGGTTTTCTTCCACTTTTGTAATCGGAGTGTCAACGGAGTAAAGGAGCAACTGCCGCTCGATCTCTATCGTCCTATTCTCCAGAATTCGTTTTTGTACTCGGGGATCCTCAGCACAGGATCTCTCAGGCAAACTCGATTTTTGGTGCCTTGCACCAATAAAAGAAAAGACAACATTTTCTTTTTTTTTTGTCCACAATAGGCTCTAGATCTATGAGAGGAGCCGGAAAGGTCTCATACCCAGGTAGAGGAGCGACACAAAAGAACCTTAGTCAGATCCCATATTCATTGCCTTTTTATAGCAAAAAAGTGAATCCTCTTTCCATCCAGACGTGGCATATCGACCGATAAAATCTCTTCCCATAGCACCGAGAGCTGGATCCATCAGAGAAGGATGGTATAGTTTTAGCTAGCCGAACAAATAAGTATACAACATCTCGATATGAGGAAAGTCATCTCGAGAGTCGGGTTTCTCCATCATAGTGGTCATGAATGCACGAAAACCAACATTCAACCGACAAGTCATAGCAGAGAGGATATCCATCTTATATCCAAATACTAAACGTACTGTAGCGAATAGCACGTCTTAGTGGATGCGATCAACCGCACTAGCTCCAGGAACCATGAACCATCACAACCAAAGAGAGAGAAAGTACACTAAAGTAGCCTCTAGAGACATGGTCATGCCACCATGTCATACGTAAGTCTCGATAGGGGTGCCGGCAGTATAACCGTGCCAGTCTCTTTACAGATTATTATCAATATGCCATGGTTATTCTGTATGTTGATTATGTTGCTGTCGAGCGGCTCAAAGAAATGAGGCTCATACTCCAAATGCTTTTGTACCTTGCTATTCGCGGCATGACCTAGGAAGATGTACAACAACCACTTGGATGTATAGCACATCCCAATCGTCTTACTTTATAAAAGAGAGTACAGATCATGAAATAACATAGCAGCTCATCGAAGACTGCCATTATCCGAGGGTTATCTTTGGCCAGAGCCTCCAGTTCCTCTTCAGCTAGCACGTACTCTTCGTAGGGATTTTCACCCATTGGCAGATGTGAAAAAAATTGCTTCTTATGTAAGGCAAGGCCTATCTTCTCTTAAGGAGTAACAAAGGTAATCGTCCTGTTGTTGTACCTCTCCATCAAGGCTTAAAACATATTAGAATTGGTGTGGATGCCACAGAAGGTGGTCAAGACAACTTCATAAAGCTCCAACTTAAGCAAATTTTTTATTGTTCGGAACCCAAACTAAAAGTCGGTTCCAGTGCCTAATGTTTGGATGCATCAAATCCGTCAGCCACATATTTGGGGCAAGGTATTCCGTTCCTACTGCAGCAAAAGTATTTACAAAGAAGGGTATTCTGACCAGAATTATTAAAGACAAATCCTTTGTCGGCACGCAACATGGTTTTAAACCACTTAAATATGTGATGTCTCTAGAGGAACTAAAGAATATGTCTCTCATCTGGGTCCCAAAACTATGACATATCCATCCAACCCTAGCCTGTTGGAACAGAGTCAGATCCTATGACATCTTTCGAGTGTAACTGACATGGACGTATTGGGACAGAGACAAGTTCCTTGCCATATCTGTGAGGTAGACTAGTCTCTCTCCTCTCTTATAAACTCGATTTTCTTATTTCATCTTGGGCTAGAAGGCTTTTTCAATGGCCTCTCCAAATAAGAAGGCTGGTTTCCTTTGGGGAGCCTGATCCATACATAGGAAAGGTTTACTGTTCATCAGGCATAACAAAGTCCTTTCATTTTGGGACTCTAGCAGAGCTTTTCTGGTAGCAGGTACATCGTACTGGTGGAAGGTGATATGAGAAAGATCTTCCTAGTATTCTGGTACACGAAAAGTAGAAGCCAGTATCTCAGCATGAGGGTCTTCCCTGAGATCAACTACAAAAGAAAAAATAGTTAAAATCATGAAAGGACGTTCATATAAATTAAGAAAATCTAAGTGATTTCTAGCTCTGCGCAAATCATAGATATCGTAATACACAGAGTGCTAGTCCCTAAATTATGCATGCAGTATGACAGTCTCTAAATTACGTATGCAGTATGACAGTTCTCTAGTTTGTGCATACACGATGACAGTTTTCTAGTTTGCGCATGTAGCATGACAGTACTTAGTTTGCGTATGCAGTGTATCAGTTAATATTTTTTGCATGCATCAAGCAGTTATGTTTCATATAGCATGATAATATGCACATTATTTTTGAATCATGACACATAGCACACCGCACACTTTGAATGAACAAAGAGTGCGTTGCACGATTCATGATTTTTGGCCGATACTCTGAAAGAGGTGGCGTGTTTTAAAGATTAGCACAGCGCCAACCAACACTCTGAAAGAGGCGTCTATGCTGGCTATGGTTCACGTTATAGGTGAATGGCGCTAATTGTGGTTCGTCTTCCTCCGACAGATCGTTCACCTTCTAGAGCAGGGTTAGCCTCCTTGGCTATCTCCGACGGAGGCACGTGCCTTGGTACCCTCAACGTTGACGCTCGCAACGAAGCTCCGACGATGCCCTTGCCTTTTTTGTTGTGGATCTCTTTGGTGCCAATGTCGACGGTGGAGAAAGCTTGGAGAACTCAGAAGAATATAAAGAGAGTTCTAGAGAGAAAATTTCTGAGTAAAGAACTCTCTCTCTCTCTCTCTCTCTCTCTCTCTCTCCTCTCAAAGGGCTATTTATAGCCAAAGGTTTATAAGTAATGGTTGCATAAATTGTGCACTAAACGACGGATCGGTTGGGATTCTGTACACGCAAAATCTTCTGAAATGCTTCTTATTCAAAGTATTTCAAGTTTTAAAATTTTTAAAATTTGAAAACTTTGAACGAGATTTTGTAGAAGCTTTAAAAATACCAAAAGAATGTATTGCTCCATTCACAGATGGCGCAAGGCCATATCCATCAAATAATGCCATGTGTGCCATTAAAAGTATTGGAGAAACTTTTATATAATTACAAACAGAATAGAGTACAATGAAGTATCTCGTTGGGATCCTAGGAGTACACTTTTTTATCTGGAACCATGGCGATGGAGAGGTAATTTTTTACTCCATTGGCGATCTGACGACAATATTGGACTCTCAGAAAGTCTGAGTTGCTTTGTAAAGATGATGAGTTGAAGATATTGAAGATCTTGAGAATACTAAAATGGTTGAAAAGTCTGGATATGCTTTCTAGAACATTAAAATAAAGTATTGATCCTTCTATTTATAGGCAGTAGAATGATCTGCTTTTGCGTGCATATGCAATGCACGTATGGAGAACTTGTACGTAGGGATGCCACATGGCTGACTTAGTTGGATGCATGGATGATGCGCTAGGGAGCTGGAACTGAATCTGTTTGAACCACGTCGTTGGGCTGCGGAGGATCGAAAACGTGACAGTTGTTGAGATTTGGTTGTTGCTCAGATCTCGAGTGGTTAGCACCCTTTCACAGACAGACAATGACATATGGTGTATACCCATCACTCAAATATCCTTGTTCTGTTACAGGTTGACTTGAGTGAATGTACCTAGGATCTGGCACATGAAGAGGCTTGGTACATGACTTTTAAGGTCAAATAGCAAGTTTGGGCACACGGCTTCAGAAGCGTATGCTGAGTTTGGGCGCATGGCTGTAGAGGCGTATGAAAATCGATCAGTCGACCATGTGGTAGGGCACAGCCCTAACCAACAAAGAGGGATGATTGCGTCTCTTCATTTTCTATAAAAGTTGTCAACTGCTTAGACTTTGAGATGCATGCTGTTGTCATTTTTGTCACTTAGCAATAAATGCTCCGATGGGTAGAGGGCTTAGGGGGCGCATCAGATGTGTAGCGGATGGAGCTGACGAGCGCATCAACTGCATGATGCATCTCCTTTAGTCAGCTTTCTTGAGTTTTTCGAGGATTTGATGACATTTTGACTTTAGCTGAGTTTGAGGTAGCAGATTCATTGCCATTAATGCATATTTATCGCACCAACTTTGGACAAGCTAGTACTTGGTGCATGGGTTTGATTGCCCAGGCCTATAAATAGTAGTATTCATGGTGAAGAGCATTTGTTCTTTCTCCCTTCACACAACTTCTTCTGTAAGAATGAACTTGACCGATCCTCCTCCATGGCGAGTTAGCACGATGTGGGTTATGGATCCTTTCGTTCAAAGAAGCTTTAATCTGGATGGTGAACTCCTTCAAAAGACTAAGATGCATCTGGTTGGCTATGGACAAAATAATTCGTGTTTGTCCCCCTTGTCGACAGTATTTTTCTATGAAACGGCGTTGGGTGCCTATTGCATGCAAAGATCGGGGTCATCGTGCTTTAACTTTTGTTAGGCTGGAAGAACCACCGAGTTTGGATTGATACGTTTTGCTCATTAACTACTTCATCAGCCGAAGTGCATGTACGTTAACGAGGAAGTGATTCGCTCTGATGAGGAAGGATGATGCGCCAAAACTGAAATAACAGAGTAATGTGCCTAGGCTGAGACATCAGAGTGATGCGTTTATCCGTAGAGCTTAGATTAGGCTTCTTTCTAATAGACTTTTATTGTAACAAAAGTTAGCCTTTAATAGATTTTCATATGAATAAAAATCTACTCTTCATGCACCTTTTATTCTTGCTGTCATTTGAACGATACACTGATATCTGTTTTGAGTCTTCAGTGCATGATGTTTTGGGGCACATAGAAACTTTGGTCTTTGGATGCGCCTGAAATTCCATGCTTTTATAAGACCCATTTCAAAGTTTTCAAAAATTTTGCTAAGTTTTAGAATACTTTGAACTAAGAAGCATAGGCTGTAGATGTTTTGGGTGCATGCCTTGTCTGGGCGCATGGCCATTCTACGCTTAACTATGTTGGCTCATACTTTCCTTGATTTAAATAAAAAGATAATGCCTCAATTTTTGAGTGATTAATGATAATCTTTCAAAAGATTTGGAGCCGTCAGTTTCACGAAACCTAAAGCATTGATTGCAAACGTCATGCCTCATTGGGTTACACGCGGCCTAAGCCTATAAATAGGCGCCTGGATGGGAGAGAAAGCTTCTTCTACTCAATTTTTTCTTCTTTCTTAGAGTTCCTCTTTTTAGAAAACCTTAGCTTTGTTAGATGGCTCCTAAAACTCCTCGTGGTACCTCTTGCCGAGGCAGAGGCAAAGGCAAGAAGCCCATTGAGGCTGATGTCAAAAAGCTCTATGTCGTCGACTCGACGCACGCCGACGTGCGACCAAAAGTTATCAGTGGGTGGTCCGCTGCTTGGAAGTTCATCAAACAAACACGCAGACACTTGTTATACGGTTTAAAAGTATGGGTGGGCAACCGTCTTGGAATATGTGCCAAACTATTTCGTAGAAGCGCATGGGTATGGATGTACGAGCCATACCCTGAAGATGTGCCTCGGCTTCTTCTGTGCTGACGCATATGGACTTGGTCTTATAGATTCACTGAAGCTTTCCTACCAAACATGAATGGACTTCAGTCCTAGGGATGCGCTGTGGTGGAACTCAGTCAAAGCGCATGGAATTATTGTCCTAATGATGTGCTGAAACTTTGAAGTATGGTATTTGACATGCATCGTGCTAAACCGTACATATATCTTAACTCTTTATAATAAGGGACTGAGTTTTTTGCTAACATTTTTTTTGCTTTATTGCAGTATCTATGACTTTCCCTTGCTGAATGAGGTCCTTTTTGGCCACTCCCTTTGCCATATGGGTCTGGACTTTAATGAAGAGATAGTCAACCCTGCTAGGACTGCAATCATATTGGATCAGTTACCAGAGAGAATGATGCTGATTCGGGATCAGCCTTTCTCTTTTCTCTAACCATGATGGAGAGCGGCAGGATTAATATTGTAGAGGTTGCCACAGAGGATTATTGAAGCCCCAATTTTTGTTTAGGTATCGCCTGGCTTCCTATGAAGCGAATGTGTTAAAAATGAAAGAGGATTACTTTTTCAAGACGAAGGACCTCAACATGTATGTACCGAAGATAGATTATCAGTTGCCACTGACCGTCTTCAATAGTCTTGCTTTGAAGAGGAGGATGCAATGGGAGCTTACTCTGACACAGGGAGGGGCAGTGATAGGATCCATTCGGCCGCGTCTAATCAGAAGGATACCTTTACCTTTGTTTGAAGCGGGACTTATTACTCATTGTGAGCCTTGCATTATGAGAGAATATACAACAGTGTTCCCTCCAAACCTTTGCTTTCAGTGCCTCAAACTTCATAAACTGTATGTTGGCGGCTAAGATTTCATACCCGAAAGGAGAGTTTCTGGTCGAAATTTGGTGTCACTATATACCAAAGTGGGATGATCTGACACTTTAGATCTTGGCAAAGTACAAGAATGAACTCATGAAGATTGGTCTGACTTTTGCTATTCGAGCTACCCAGGCCGGCATAGAGATAAATCGGCCCTTGTTTTTGGCCCTCATATAGTTGTACAATTTCCATACTGGACTTTCTTTACCCCTGTATGGAAGATAGGATCGGCGCTTCACAAGATGTATGAGGTCTCGAAGCAACCTTGGGGGACTGACTCGTATGAATAGTACTTCCCGACGAATGAGGACCTCTCCGCCTTAGAAAAGAAGGACTCGAAAATGATAGCAATTTTTAAAGAAGTGGTAAGCCACCATTCTCTGAATCAGTGGAAAGATAAGACTAAATCATAACCTTACGTGACTGTTTGGAGAGATTATGTCTTTACTCAAGACGAGAGCGATCCGTCAAATGTTTGTTTACTAATCCCCAAGGTCTCACACATGCAGAGTTAATCACCAAAATAAAGAAGCTTTGTAAAATCCCTAAATTTTAGAAAAAATTTATTATTTAATTGGGAATTTCTGGAAAAAAATTCTAAGTTTTTTTATTGTTATTATTAAAGATGACCTTAGCCATGGTTGAGTTTTGGAGTACAAGACGGCTAAAAATCGTGGCACGAAGAGTATAGCCGAGTGCCTTAACTAGCGTTTTAGCCATGATAAGGAAGGCCAAGCCAAAAGTGGGCCCTAACTAGGAAAACCAGGCCAAGTTGTGACTTAAACCCAACCGACGATTTATTAAATTGTTAGTCAGAATATTGGCTTTTAGGTGATCTGGTTGTACCAATTTAGTCCAAACTGGGTCCAAACCAAATCCAAACCTATGTAGGCATGTAGTGATGCTCTATTCATTGGGCTCCAACTTACAAAAGAAGTGGGGATCAGATACCTGGAAGCTTATGGTGACTTGCAGTTGATTGTTAACCAGATCCGGGGTTCATACGAGGTCCGCAATGAGGACTGATTCCCTATCATCAGACAGCAGTGGCCATCATTTCAACCTTGGAGGGGTTCTTTATAGAGCACGTTCCTAGACTTCAAAATATCGAAGCTGATGCCCTGGCCGGTCTTGCCGCTTCCTTGGCACTCCCAAATAATGCTCATCATCTAGTCAACGTAATAGGCCATGAACTGGTCTACCCTAGAAACAATCTTCAACTTGGTATGAGTTGCTCCGCCCAGATAACCAACGACATACAAGACTGGAGACGCCCGTTTATCGACTTTGCGGTCTATAGAATTCTGCCAGAGAATGTGAAGGAAGCTACCTCAATCAGAAGACGTTCCCTTAGGTTCTTGTACGATTCGGAGACGAAAATATTATATCGACGATCCTACAATGGGCTACTACTAAGATGCATGTCAAGTGTAGAAGCCAAAGAAGCCCGACATGAAGCTCATGATGGTACTTGTGGGGTTCACCAACCTGGCCCGAAATTACAAGATCGTCTTCGCCAGATGGGTTATTACTGGCCCACAATGGTCGCAGATGTAGTTGACTATGCAAAGAAGTGCAAGGCTTGCCAGATCCAAACAGATTTTATACATCTGTCACGTGAATTCTTGCACCCGACAGAGACCTCTTGGCCATTCGAAGTAAGGGGAATGGACGTCATTGGTCCAATCACCCCACCATCGTCTGGAGGGCATCGGTTCATACTTGCAAACATCATTACTTCTCCAAATGGGCAGAAGCTGTTCCGTTGGCAAAGGTCAAGACATCGAATGTGATTAGCTTCATTAAACATCATGTCATCTACCATTTTAGACTATCCTGAAGGATTATCTACGACAATGGTCCGCAGTTCGCAAGCCACACTATCGATTTTGTGATAAGAATCGAATTCAGAATATGGCCTCGACAGCATATAATCCCTCGGCCAATGGTCTAGCTGAAGCATTCAACAAAACCATAATCAAGATCCTCAAAAAGTTCGTGTCTGCAAACAAACGCGACTGGAATGAAAAACTTGGTGAGTGACTATGGGCGTATCGGACGACGATTCGGACGGCTACAGGAAATATACCGTTCTTCTTGGTCTACGGGAGCGAGGCAGTCCTTCCATTGGAAACTCAGATCCCCTCACTTCGAGGGGCCCTCACCTACCGGTTAACGACGGACGATGACTACCGTCGACGTCTACAGCAGTTAGAAGCACTAGATGAGAAGCGTTTACGGGCTCAACAAAGCATAGAGCTCTTCCAAGTGCACATCACTCGGGCTTTCAACAAGAAAGTCAAGCAGAGGATATTCCAAGTGGGCGATCTTGTCTTGGCCATTCACAGACCAATGGTCATAACTCACAAGACCCCCGGCAAATTCCAGCCTAAGTGGGAGGGTCCGTTCGTCATCGAGACCGTATTCTCCAACGGCGCGTACCGTCTCGTAAAAGAAAATGGAGACTTGCTCATGATGCCCATCAACGATTATTGAGTTACGTACCCTCAGGTACCACTGAACTTACTCTCTGATTACTCCGAATGAATTCTCTTGGGTATATCTATGTACCCCCTGGTCATAGCTTTTATATCACCAAGAATTGGCCACAAAATATATTGCTCGCACCACCGGTGCGCAGAAGGGCAATAGGTCCACACAACTTATTCTAATCTATTGCTCGTACTGTCAGTGCACAAAAAGGGTAATAGGTCCACAAAAACCTCCAATGAAAAAAAGCAACCATGTCCATATTACCTCTGAGTTATTTTTCCGTCCATCACAAACAAATCACCCAATGCATAGAACTTCCACGTTGATCGCACCTCTGAGTTGTTCTGTGTATCCCTATAATGCCTACCCCTAACATGTCCTCATTACCTCTGGGTAGGAAGGCTTGTTTTGACCCGTATTTACTACGTCCTCATTACCTCTGAGTAAATACGTTGGTTTCCTCTCCACTTATTATCAGTACTCGCATTGCCAGTACACAAAAATGAAGATAAGTCCACAAAAAATTATCCTAATCTATTACTCACACCATCGGTGTACCAAAAAGTAGTAGGTCCATAAAATATCATTCAAATCTATTTGCTCACATTTCCAAATGCACAAAAGGGCAATAGGCCCACAAAAATCCCCCAGTGGGATGTCCTTTACAAATGTTGTATTAGGCCCTCTAGTACAAGTACCACAAAATACCACAAATAGAATGGATTGAGCATACTCTGGTCATTCAAGATCAGTTACATTCATATGACTACATCGACAGCAAAGAAAGGAAAATCTGGCAATACATAGTTGGGTTTGACAGCGCTTCGTCTTTAAGCAGTTTCGTGGCCCTCGAAGGAAGTCAGGTTTTACTGCTAAGAAGCAAACAAAGCTGTTGAATCTCCAAGGAGCTATCGGGAGGAGGGTAAATAAAGCATCTATCCTCCCCTCCATATTGCGGATGCCTTAGCCCCGCTCCCCCAAGGGACCATACCTTCAAAACATGGTCCCTAATGGTGGTTTCGCCTACCTGGAGAGCCGTGAAGGCACGACATTCATAACGATGTCTGACCACCGTCCAACTCTTCGAGGTATAAAGGCTCTTCCTACCATCTGGGGAAAACTCTTCCAAAGCATGAAGAGTCCTGAGTTGTTTGATGTGTATGCCAAAAAGGCGTAGGAAAAACTCTTCCGAAGCATGAGAAGTTTTTAGCTCTCTGATGTAGGAACCATAATATTGTACTTTCACTCCATCACCGACATCGGTCTTGAAGAAGCTTGCTAGCCAGACCCCTACAAAAAACATGAGAAGAAGGGGTGTTCAGCACCGAGAAAACAAAGAACTCTGTTATGCGGCCTAGCCAATTAGACGGCCCAGCCAAAACAGAACTCATACAGTCCACAGTTATAAGGCCGACTTTATGAAGCACTCATGCAGCATTTATATGGCTCAGTTATTATTATGCTGCTCAGTCATGAACAACTCATGCGGCCCAATCATTCACAGGGCGATCATACGACCCAATCTTACAGTATTCATACTACCCAATCATAAAGTGCTCATGCGGCACCTATCAGGCTCGGTCATAAAAAGTTTATACAGATTTATCTTGAGGCACTCAGCTAGTTCAAGTTCGGATAAGCAGCGGTTATACGACTCAGTCTGTGCAGCCCTATCGTATAGAACACATGTGGTCCAGACGAGATAGGGTATACATCGACCAAGTTTATAGGAGAGGCATTATATGATAGCCCCGTGCACGAAATTTTAGTCATCATCTGCTCACCATCCTTACCCTTGGAAGAAGGTTGCACATCGAAATGAATGAAAGGAGTGCCTACCGCTCTCGACGGGAAAGCAAGTCTCTCCCCTTTGGCCGCCGCACCAATCGACTTAGAAGCTTTTGGAGCCATAACAGAAAGTATAAGGAGGAGAAGGTGAAAGAGGAAAGACCCTCTCTGAATGACTCATATTTATAGAGTTACTGAAGAGAGACTCTTCGATTCTCGAGATCATTAAAGATAGAGACGACGTTTGGGGACTTTATCCCTAGTAACCGTCGAACGTCTCTTTGGTTTTCGAGATCACTAAAGATAGAGTCGACGTTTGGAAATTTTATCCCCAGTAACCGTCGGCTTTATCTCAAAAATAGATCTATAACCGAGTTAGGAGAATTGCAGCAGCAACAGCTGGCAGACTCTCTGCGGCTTAAAGCGTCCCTGCGACTTAAGATTTGTTCTGCGGCTTAGTACTTCTCTGTGACTCAAGTTCGAAAACCACTTCCTGCAACTTGAAGACTCCCTACGGCTTGGCATATTTTTTATGCTTCTTATTCAAAGTATTCCAAATTTGTAATTTGAAAACTTTGAAGGGGGTCTTATAGAAACACGAAAAATATGGAGTTCATGCGGATTACAAATTTCCGCATAGGTACTTCAGGCAAAACAGGTCCGCATAAAGGAAAGCCGCATAACTGTTCAAAGACATATGTGGCCCATCGACGAACAGCTGTAGAAGGAAAATTTACGACCAAGGAGGAGCAGTTCGACTGATAAAGCTGATAAGTCCTCGCAAAACATGACAGTTCTGCCACTTCGACAAGAAAGATAAGACGTGAGACGTCGCCCAAAAGCAGGGTTCGTATACGTCCATGCGGCCAAAAAAGCGTCATCCAAGCCGTATGAACCTCATGCGGCCCAGCTTATACGGCCCCAAAATTTTTAGAACTACAGGCAGCCAGGAGTAATTGTGATCCAGTCTGCATGCATGAGTCTCATGCGACCCCGCATGATCAAAGACTGAGAATATTATATGCAACGGGACACGTGGCAATCTGACCAATTCCTCAACTACCCAGATTTGCTGCAACAAAATCCCAACAAACCGACAGATGGCAGCCCAAGAGCGGGTCTTCGCGTGTTAATCAGCCATGTGGTCGCAAGCCGTCTATGCGGCTCAAAATTTATCCTATTATAAATAGCAGGGTGCCATACCCCTGTAAAAAGGCTAGCAAACCTTCAATAAAAAAAAGCAATATCTTCACGAGCTAGAGACTGCATCAGATTGTCCATGGAGTAAGGCAGAGTTGATAGCATTTTCCCGAGCCTCCACTGTCACCCCCAGAATCAAAACTAAACAATTGTACTTAGATTGTTTCCTAGGCTTTCTTTCTAGGCCCTTTCTTTGTACAAGCGAGTTTGCAATCAATTTCAGTGTTCTGTAATACCTGATGTTGATTTTTATGGCAAACGGTGTCCGAGCTATATATCCTCGTTTAACTCTGGTCATTGAATCAAATTAAACTTTAAAGAATAAATAATTGATTTTTCTTCTTTCAGTCATCCTTTTATTCCCCGTAGCTTAATAATAAAATGGATTATTCTAATATATAAAATAAAAATTCCACTGGCTTTTGCTACTATGACCTTTCCAACCACGATTTTTTATTCCTTCCAGATATTTTACTTGGAAATAAAAAATTTTATCGATATTAAAAAAATCAAAATAGTGGGTTCCATCGTTTCTATGGGTACTTCATAAACGGTGAGGTCCTCTCTATATACCGGAGCCCCATCTTTCATTTCATTTTAACCAAATGTTATTGTAAACTTGTATAGTTCACAATCTTTGGCTCTACCCATCAATTATACAATAATAGATAGCTTTTTTCACAAAAAAGGCTATCCATACAGTGACGGCATTTAATTATAAAAGTTGGCTAGGTAGCTGACCTTATTAGTCCATTCTTTCAAGAATAAGAACATGATTTTTTGCTTATTATAGTACTATTTCCTCCGCTTAATGGATAACTATTTGCTACCAATGGGGAATTTCTTCTCATCTCAAATGGAGGTGATTGGATTTGCACCAATGGAAACCATAAATTCCATACACAAACAATATAGGTATTCTATACACAAACAATATAGGTATTATGATAGATAGGTATATATATGATAGATCGATATATCCTTATTTTTAGGTAATAAATACCCTTCTTCCACTCTATATATCCTATATTATTGGCAATTGGTACTGGAAAAATTATTTCATTTATTCGAACTCATGATCTAAATGAATTGCACATACACCCTAGTACATATTCCTCAACCCTGAGGACATCCTCGAAGAGCGGGGGATTTCGTGACATTTTTTAATAGTTGTCTTATGTTTCTAATAAGTTGTTTAATAGTTGGCATGTCGTATATATGGATAGAATAGTTTGGTTTAGATCGATCTTAACTTGATAATTATGATTATGAATTATTTCGATTCAATATCAAATCACGAAAAATTCGAATTATAGTTTGAATTGGAAATAGAATCATGGATTGAATTTACACGGAATTCCTAGTATTTTCATTTTCGACCGCTACAAGATCAACAATGCCATGAGCTTGGGCTTCTGTTGCTGACACAAAAATATCTTTTTCCATGTCTTCGTATTTAACCCATAAAGGGTTGTCCATTCTTTGTACATAAACCTTTATAAGGGTTTCGCAAAGTTTCAGTAGTTCTTTCGCTTCTTGGATAAATTCCCCTGCTTATGCCTCATAAAAAGAACTAGTGGGTTAGTGAATCATAACCCTGATAATATTGAAATAACATTATGCATGAATGGTTCTTCTATCTCGAACGATTGGGGTCAAGTAAGGGATAAAAAAACAAGGAAAAAAAAGTAGAAGAGAATTGAACAACAGTACAGGCATCTTTTGCTCATTGCATACGGCTCTGTAATGGAATTTACTTTTCCTCCCTTCTATTTTATCGAAGAAAGAAATAGGATCCCTACATCAAAATCGTTGAATGAACCATTTACCACCCTTCCTTTCGTATCATAGGAAGAAAAAAATACTATGATGGTTCTGTTGCTTTCTATATTTATCTCATCTGTGATTTAGCAATCCCAATGTTTCTTTTTGACTTTTTTATACGATCAAAATAAGTAAAAATGATTCTTTTTTTCATTTTCGTACTCTTTCTTTCATAACATAAATATCAGTAAAGAGACTTCTGGTGTGGAAGAAAATCGTTTGCGACGCTGAAATCTACTTCCGACACATAAGATAAATCGGAAATAACCCATGTTTTATACTACTATCTTGATATAAAATCTCATGTTAAGAAAAATAATAATGGATTGTTCATATCGAACTCGAAGTGCCATGCTATTATTACTTATTATTCATATTCGATATGGCGAAGGCATAGTCTTCTTCTTTTTTCAAAGAAATATTTATTGGCGTCATGCGTGAGGGAATGCTATACGTTTGGTAATTTCTCCTCCGACCAGAATGGAAGATCCTATTGAAGCGGCTAATCCCATAAATATTGTATGTACATTGGGTGACACAAATTGCATAGTATCATATATGGCTATTCCTGGTAGTACCCATCCGCCGGGAGAGTTTACAAACAAATAAAGATCCTTAGTATCATCTTCTATACTATGATGTACCATGAGACCAATAAGTTGATTCGAGATCTCGCTATCAACCTCTTGCCCTAAGAAAAGTAATCTTTCTCGATGAAGTCGGTTGATTAGGATAAAATTGTATCCTTTAGGAACTGTACGTGCACCTTTGGATGCATACGGTTCAAAAATAAAATTGCGAAAAATGAATCAACGTGTCTATTCTATTCCTATCTCTTTTCTTTTGTAACAGATTTTCGTTTTTCTAAAAAAGGGGGGTTTCCTCCATTTTTTAAAAAACATGAGTTTTTGCCCCTTCCATAAAAAAATAATTTACTGATTGAATTAACCTTTCCTTGATGTATTGTTTCGTCGAGATGAAAATCACGATATCATTTTCTTGTTCCTGAATGGTCTCTTTTAATTCTTTTAGGTTTATGTTCTACTTCGGGGAAAGTTATGTCCGAATTCTATTTGTACATATAGGACAAATGATCTCAGTACCACTTCTTTTTGCTACTACTTTTTTTAATTCGTTTCATGCCTCCCCCCAAACTAAACTAGTGATGTATTCATCATACCGGTTAGCACGGCAGTTTCAGATCACCCCTCCCTATAATAAGTATAAGAATTGTCTATATTACATTTGGTAATCGCACATATATTACCATTATCGATTTGGTATTTTCTGAACGGAGCCTTGATACTTTATTTTATTAGTCCAAGTCAACCATAAATTCTTCTAATTGATAATATTTATCCTCAATATAAATTGATCTAATTTCACTTGACGCTACGAATGATTAATGGTTCAATCAATACAATATTTACAATATTTCTTAGGCGAAACGAAGGATATCTCGATCGGGTGAGAAAACGGATAAATCCTTTATAACCCAATATGTCTGACAAGTCGTACTATACGTCAACCTAAAATGTATCTTCCTCTCCAGGACTCCGAAAAGGTACTTTTGGAACACCAATGGGCATTAAATTTAAGAAGAAAAAAATTAAGTACTATACTTCACTTTAATATGGAAACGTAAGAATGGGTTTATTGTCTTCATCATTTTTTCTATTTATTATATTTTATACATAGATTGAAGGTTTGTATAGGAAGACAAAATAAATAAAAAATTGAACGAACGGGTCCGTCGATCATTTGAATAATGAATAAGTATCTATGCATTCCTTCCCATAAAAATGGACCAATCCTCCCATTGCGTATTGGTACTTATCGAGTATAGAATAGATCTGCTTCTCTTTGTTCTTACGAACAGAATTCTTCCTTTATTTTCAACGGAACGGAAGAAATAGTAACCCTTTCTTATACAGAATCCACTGAAAAGGTTAGGTACATAGTATAAGTTTCAATTCGATAAAGTTACATAGTATCTATTTTTCTTTGCTAAAGGTGTATTTCCATGGGTTTGCCTTGGTATCATGTTCATACTGTCGTATTGAATGATCCCGGTCGATTGCTTTCTATCCGTATAATGCATACAACTTTAGTTTCTGGTTGGGCAGGTTCGATGGCTCTATACGAATTAGCAGTTATTGATCCCTCTGACCCTGTTCTTGATCCAATATGGAGATAAGGTATGTTCGTTATACCTTTCATGACTCGTTTAGGAATAACAAATTCGTGGGGAGGTTGGGGTATTTCAGGAGGAACTATAACGAATCCGGGTATTTGGAGTTATGAAGGCGGGACAGGGGCACATATTGTTTTTTCTGGCATGTGTTTCTTGGCAGCCATCTAGCATTGGGTGTATTGCGACCTAGAAATATTCTATGATGAACGTACAGGAAAACCTTCTTTGGATTTGCCCAAGATCTTTGGAATTCATTTATTTCTTTCAGGAGTAGCTTGCTTTGGCTTTAGCGCATTTCATGTAACAGGTTTATATGGTCCTGGAATATGGGTATCCGATCCTTATGGACTAACTGGAAAAGTACAATCTGTAAATCCGGCGTAGGGCACAGAAGGTTTTGATCTATTTGTTCCGGGAGGAATAGCCTCTCTTCATATTGTAGTGGGTACGTTGGGCATATTAGCAGGCGTATTTCATCTTAGTGTCCTCCCGCCTCAACGTCTATACAAAGGATTACGTATGGGCAATATTGAAACTGTACTTTCTAGTAGTATCACTGCTATTTTTTTCAGCTTTCGTTGTTGTTGGAACTATGTGGTATGGTTCAGCAACTACCCTAATCGAGTTATTTGGTCCTACTCGCTATTAGTGGGATCAGGGATACTTCCAGCAAGAAATATATCGAAGAGTTGGCGCTGGACTAGCGGAAAATCTGAGTTTATCGGATGCTTGGTCTAAAATTCTTGAAAAATTAGCTTTTTATGATTACATTGGTAATAATCCGGCAAAAGGGGGATTATTCAGATCAGGATCAATGGACAGCGGAGATGGAATAGTTGTTGGGTGGTTAGGTCACCCCGTCTTCAGAGATAAAGAAGGGAACGAGCTTTTTGTACGCCGTATGTCCACTTTTTCTGAAACATTCCCGGTAGTTTTGGTAGATGGAGACAGAATTGTAAGGGCCGATGTTCCTTTTAGAAGGGCAGAATCAAAGTATAGTGTTGAACAAGTAGGTGTAACCGTTGAGTTCTATGGTGGCGAACTCAATGGAGTCAGTTATAGTGATCCTGCTACGGTGAAACAATATGCTAGACATTCCCAATTAGGTGAATTTTTTGAATTAGACTGGGCTACTTTGAAATTCGATAGTGTTTTCGTAGCAGTCCAAGGGGTTGGTTCACTTTTGGGCATGCTATGTTTGCTTTGCTCTTCTTTTTCGGACACATTTGGCATGGTGCTAAAACCCTGTTCAGAGATGTTTTGCGGGTATTGATCCAGATTTGGATGCTCAAGTGGAATTTGGAGCATTCCAAAAACTTGGAGATCCAACTACAAGGAGACAGGTAGTCTGATACAAGATTGCTACGGTATCTTTCACCTCTATTTTTTTATTTGAATTGAATAGGATACGTAAGAAATCTTGACTTGAATTACCTACTTTTCTTTTATTTTTTTCCCTTTTTTATATGGTAAATGATCCCAAATGAATAGTTGTGGAAGCTATAATTGTAAACCACGATCGAATCTATGGAAGCATTGGTTTATATATTCCTTTTAGTCTCGACTTTAGGGATAATTTTTTTCGCTATCTTTTTTGAGAACTGCCCAAGGTTCCTACTAAAAAAATGAAATGATTTTTCATTATCTCAACTGAAGTTGAAGTAATGAGCCGACCGATATAATATGGTCGGCTCATTACTTCAACTAGTCTAGTCCCCGTGTTCTTCGAAAGGATCTCTTAATTGTTGAGAGGGTTGCCCAAAAGCGGTATACCCAGTAAAGCTTACAAGTAAACCAGATATGGAGATGGCGACTAGGGTTGTTGTTTCCATTTTGAGATAATTTCAAGATCACAACGGATCTACGATAAGATCGTTTATTTACAACTACAACGGAATGGTATACAAAGTCAACAGATCTCAACCAATGATTAAATAGGATTTATGGCGACACAAACCGTTGAAGGTAGTTCTAGATCTAGGCCAAGACAAACTAACGTAGGGAGTTTATTGAAACCATTGAATTCAGAATAAGGTAAAGTAACTCCGGGTTGGGGGACTACACCACTTATAGGAATCATAATGGCTCTATTTGCGATATTTCTTATTATTTTGTAAATTTATAATTCTTTCGTTTTATTGGATGGAATTTCAATGAGTTAGGTTCATAAAAACAAGGAAGTCCTTATTTTGCGATCAAAATAACAAATTTACTTAAGACTCGGATTTATAGACCATTCTGGTAGTTCGATTGTGGAATTTATTTGTTTCGATATTTCTGGAATATGAACGTGTGACTTGTTATAATTGATCCTATTGATAATACAGAGAAAGAGCCTGTCGTCTCTATCAAGATGATTCTATCTCGTCAGATATTGATTCTAGTATCTGGAGCACGGAATATATAGAATAGATCAAGAAAAGAAATATTTGAACTATGATTCATACCTACTATTCAGACCTCGCGACCGGACTCAAAAAAATATGTCAGATAAGTATTTTATAAAGCAAACAATTTTTCTTTCTTCAGACTTCTTTTGTCCGAAGGACAAAGATTTTGTTGAGTCATTACATCTACTCATTGAATAAGTGATCATCAAATGGTTTTTACTCAGAGAACCTTTGACTTTAGCATGGGGCAAAATCATCGTGGTTCAAGTATGAATCTGAGGTTTTAATTGATTCATAGGGTCTCAACAAGAGAATTCATACCAATAGTAAAACAAGAGTAAATCTGCATTACGTACAAAAAAATAGGGAAGAGAAGATTCAAGAGGCCCATACCGATCAAGATAAAGAAAGACGGACGAGCCAACTTGATATTTTTTGGCATTATCATCACAAAGAAAGAAGAGATTCCGTCTTTTTGTTACATACTATCTTCGGGATAAATTGAATCAAATCAAGCGAATAAGTATAAGAAGTTTTGCACTTTCTATATTCGTGGAAACTAGTATTTGTGTGTTTTTGTTTGAGTCGTACGAGGTAAAATTCTCATATACGGTTCTCAGAGGGGGAGTCTTCTTGGATTACCTATCTCAATAAAGTATATGATTGGTTCGAGGAATGTCTCAAGATTCAAGCGATTGCAGACGATATAACTAGTAAGTATGTTCCTCCTCTTGTCAACATATTTTATTGTCTAGGGGGATCACACTTACTTGTTTTTTAGTACAAGTAGCTACGGGTTTTGCTATGACTTTTTACTATCGTTCAACCGTTGCAGAGGCTTTTTCCTCTATTCAATACATAATGACTTAAGCTAATTTTGGTTGGTTAATCCGATCATGTTCATCGATGGTCAGCAAGTATGATGGTTCTAATGATGATTCTGTATGTATTTCGTGTGTATCTTACAGGGGGATTTTAAAAACCCCGCGAATTAACTTGGGTTACAGGTGTTTTTGGGTGTATTGACTGTATATTTTGGTGTAACTGGTTATTCCTTACCTCGGGACCAAATTGGTTATTGGGCAGTAAAAATCGTGACGGGTGTACCTGATGATATTCTTGTAATAGGATCGCCTTTGGTAGAGTTATTGCGTGGAAGTGCTAGTGTCGGCCAATCCACTTTGACTCATTTTTATAGTTTACACACTTTTGTACTACCTCTTCTTACTGCCGTATTTATGTTAATGCACTTCCCAATGATACGTAAGCAAGGTATTTCGGGTCCTTTATAAAGAAGACAGATCATAGATATTTGTCATTTCTCATATGCATATATCATATTGGGGAAGGAACAATAGTATTTCATTGCTACAAATATGGATTATTTAATTAAAACAAAAAAGATAAGAAATTATTTGGATACTTCTTTTCAACTCCGAAGTATTGTATTTTTTATTTAATACGAATAGTTGAAGTGGATTCTCCGAAGAGAGGGTAGATTATGGGAGTGTTCGACTTGAACTATTGGTTGGCCCATGTCGATACGATATATGATTTTATCCGCTACGTTGGAATTTATAACCAAATGTGTCTCCGCATCCAACCACCATGTAATTCCCCCTATGTAGCATAGGATAGGCCGGTTCGCTTGAGGAGAATCTTTTCTATGATCATACCTGAATTATGTCATGCATGAACAGGCTTCGTAAGATCCCGTAGAATAGAATAAGTGATGTGGAATGATTCCATGTTCTATCTATTCTACTTACTTATTTATTTATTTATAGTATGGAAATGCATTCATTTCCTCCGTATCGATACCGATCTATGATACTATTGGAGTGAAATAAGGGATCTAAGGAAGAACAGAGACTATACTTTATTAGTAACAAGTAAATATTTTGTATGTAAGAAAATCGAGATGTTTGTGGGATAAATACCAATCAAAAGACATGAGACAGTCCAAAAAGCACTTGATTATGATCAAATTTATAAGCCTACTTGAATATTGAGCATTTACCTGTAAGAACTGCATTTTTTTGCAATGAATAATTGCAACTTCGTAAATGGAATTTGAAGAAATCTTTTCTTATATGGAGTCATTATATATGTGTGGATATGTATAAAATATAGATTTTATTAGGAATCTATTTCTTTCATTCCTTTTATTCTTGCTCGAGCCGGATGCTGAAAAATTATCATGTCCGGTTCCTTCGAGGGATGGATCCAAAAGAATTCACCTATCCCAATAACAAAGAAACCTGACTTGAATGATCCTATATTAAGAGCTAAATTGGCTAAGGGATGGGCCATAATTATTATGGGGAACCCGCATGGCCCAATGATCTTTTATATATTTTTTCCGTAGTAATTCTCGGTACAATTGCATGTAATGTAGGCTTAGCAGTTCTGAAACCATCAATGATTGGTGAACCGGCAGATCCATTTGCAACTCCTTTGGAAATATTACCCGAATGGTACTTCTTTCCCGTATTTCAAATACTCCGCACAGAACCCAATAAGTTATTGGGTGTTCTTTTAATGGCTTCAGTACCAATGGGATTATTGACAATACCCTTTTTGGAGAATGTTAATAAATTCCAAAATTCATTTCGTCGTCTTGTAGCTACAACAGTCTTTTTGATTGGTACCGCAGTAGCTCTTTGGTTAGGTATTGGAGCAACATTACCTATTGATAAATCTTTAACTTTAGGTCTTTTTCAAATTTGATTCCACCGTGAAATACCATGATGTAGGTATCTAGGGAATATTCGTTTCTAAAATGAACCTTCCCTAGATACATGAATTTTCTTATGATCTATTCCACGAAAATACGAATTGTACCAAAGATTTAAAACTAAGTTTTTTCTTTTTTTTTATAAAACGAATATGGAATAAATCCAGTAGATTTAAAATAAAAACTTATTCTTAGGTAAATGGATTGAGAAATGCTTCTCTAGAGTGTCCAATATCTGTTTTACGTCTTCTATGTGAAAATATTCAATTCTTATAAGATCTTCTTGACTATTACTCAAAAGGTCCAATAATGTATGTATATTGGACCTTTTGAGACAATTATAGATCCTGGAAGGTAGTTCTGATTAGTCAATAAAAATACATTTCAATGGAATTCCTTTTTTGTTTTTCTTTAGATTAGTGAATCCATTTTGAAAGGTAAAAGAGGGTAGAGTAAACCTGTTTTTATTTTCCTCGAAACGAATGTCCCCTTCCTCCGCATGTAGAAAAGGAATAAATAAATCAATCAAATTAAGAGAAGCTTCATAAAGTGCTTCCCGAGGAGTTAAGCTTCCATTCGTCCATATTTCTAGAAAAAGTATTTCTTGTTTTTCATTACCATTCCCATAAGAATGAATACTATGATTCGTATTTCGAATAGGCATGGATACAGCATCTATAGGATAACTTCCATCTTAAGAGTTATTTGTGGGGTTTGTACGATATCCACGTTCTCTCTTGATTTGTAATCCAATACATAAATCAACCGGTTCTGTCAAGTTAGCTATATGCTGTGTTGTGTCAACTATTTCTACAGAAAGTGGTGAGATGATATCTTAAGCGGTTACGTATCTAGGACCCCTGACGAAAATGGATGTATCTCTAACTCCATACAGATTACTTCTCAATACAATTTCTTTCAAATTTATTAAAATTTCATGTACTGATTCTTCAATACCCACTATTGTAGAATATTCATGCGGCACCTTCCCAGACTTTGCACATGTGATACATGTTCCTTCTATTTCCCCAAGTAAAGCCCTTCGTATGGCAATACCTATTGTATCGGCTTGACCTTTCATAAGTGGGGACAGAATGAAACGACCATAATAAAGACGCTTACTGTCTACTCTTGATTCAACACATTTCCACTGTAATATTCGTGTGGATCCTGTTACTTCCTCTCGAACCATACTAATATTATTATTTGATCAGATCATTTAATCATTTATTTCTCTTGAAATACGTTTAATTCTTATTTCTACACACGTCTTTTTTAGGAGGTCGACATCCATTATGCGGCATAGGTGTTACATCACGCACAAAACTTAATAGTATACCACTTCTACGAATGGCTCGTAATGCTGCATCTCTTCCGAGACAAGGACCTTTTATCATAATTTTGGCTCGTTGCATACCCTGATCAACCACAGTACGAATGGCATTTACAGCAGCTTCTTGAGCTGCATAGGATGTCCCTCTTCTTGTGCCTTTGGCTAGAAGTACCGGCGGAGGACCAAGAAACCACTCGGCCTCATACATCTATAACAGTTACAATGGTATTGTTGAAACTCGCTTGAACATGAATAACTCCTTTTGGTATTCTACATCCATTCTTACGCGAACCAATACGTCCATTCCTACATGAACCTATTTTTGGTATAAGTTTTGCCATATTTTATCATCTCATAAATATGAATCAGAAATATAAAGAAAGATATGGAGATATCCATTTTATGTTAAAACAAATCCTTTTTTTTATTTTTGTAGGAACCCCCTTCGAAAGTTTTTTTAGAAAAATTATCCTTGTCTCTGTTTATGCCTCGGATTGGAACAAATCACTATAATCAGTCGACATTTTTCACAAATTTTACGAACAAAAGCCCTTATTTTTATATATCTCACCTCACTCCTTATCTTAATTTGAATCTATTCTTTAGAAGAAAAGAACTCTATCTTGTATTTTTTAACTTTGAATTGTATCCCTATGAAAGGAATTTTTTCAAAAATCATCTAATCGTTCGAATCATTGCTGCGAAGTTTATAAATCATACGTCCCTTGGTTGAATCATACTGACTTTTTCAATTTTGACTCTATCCCCTGGCAGTATCCGTATAAAACTGTGCCGGATCCTACATGAAATATAACCTAAAATTAGATCTTTATTAACTAAACGGACCCGGAATATACCTTTGGGAAGTGATTCAATAATTAAACCTTCATGAATCAATTTTTGCTTCTTTCATTCCAGGTAAACCTCCCTTGAAGTATCAACTAATGGAGGAAGAGTTATATAACTCACCTTTCCTCTCTATTTCACAAACAAATAAGAAGTTAGAGATAAAATTAGGATACCAGAGTAGGATCACCATATATAACACAAAATTTCTCCTCCAATTCTTTCTAGTTGAGCTTCTCGATCTGTCATTATGCCTCAAGAAGTAGAAAGAATTGCAATCCCCATTCCGCCTAAAATCTTAGGAATTTGTTGATAGTTGGAATCGATTCGTAGACCCGGTCGACTGATACATTTTTAAAATGTTCTATATATTCCTTTCCTAGTTCTTCTATGTCGCAAGGTTGAAACCAAGAAATATTTGTTACTTTCCTGATGTTTTCTAACATTTTCAATAAACCCTTCTCGTAGGAGTATTTTAACAATGTTTTCAGTTATATTAGTAGATGCTATTCTAACTGTTCCATTTTTACCCATGTCAACATTTCTTATCGAAGTTATTGTCTCTACCCATGACGAATTTTTATTCCTGTTGCTTCCTAATTTTGATATCATCAACATGTTTTCTTTGCTTGAATTATTATATTTTTTCAAAGTATATGCGTCAGACACAATCTACTAATTTGATCTATTTCAGATATCCTACTATAACTATATCATAATTTCATCTACTAGTATTTTATTTATAATACCTCGGGAGCTAATGAAATTATTTTAGTAAAATTTAACTGTCTCAACTCCCGAGCAATCGCACCAAAAACTCGAGTTCCTTTTGGATTTCCTTCTTGATCAATGACAACCGCTGCATTGTCATCATATCGTATTATCATACCGTTGTCACGTTTGAGTTCTTTACGTGTACGTACAATTACAGCCCTAATCATTTCTAATCTTTCTAGAGGCATATTGGGCACTGCTTCTTTGATTACAGCAACAATAACGTCACCAATATGAGCATATCGGTGATTACCAGCCCCTATGATTCGAATACACATCAATTTTTGAGCTCCGCTATTATCCATTACATTCAAAAGAGTCTGAGGTTGAATCATATCTTTTTTATTTGAATCCGTTATTTCATTGCAAAGAATGAGGAAAAAAAGAAATAGTGTTTATCTAGAAACCAGAAAAGAAATAAGTTAAGTGTGGTTATTTTTTAATCCTTAATACCCCTTTTGTTTAGTTTTACATCTCTATCCTGAAATAACAAATTAAGTTCATATAGGCAATTTTTACGCAGCTATTTCAATAGCTGCTCTGGCTACAGTTTCTGATACTCCGTCCATTTCATAAAGTATTCGACCTGATTTAACAATGGATACCCAATATTCGGGGGATACCTTCCCTGAACCCATACGTGTTTCCGTAGGTCTTACTGTGATGGGTTTGTCGAAAAATATACGTACCCATATTTTTCCACCACGACGCGCATATCGTGTCATTGCTATTCGCCCAGCTTCTATTTGTCTAGCTGTGATCCAAGTGGGTTCAAGTGCCTGAAGAGCATATCTACCAAAACAAATATGATTGCCTCGACAAGATATTCCCTTAATTCTTCGTCTATGTTGCTTACGAAATCTGGTACTTTTGGGGTTATAGCAGATGGTTCTTTCTTAATCCCATCTCTACTTCAGAACCGGACGTGAGAGTTTCTTCTCATCCAGCTCCTCGCGAATGAAACGATTCAATAATATTACGGATACATATGTATTTAATTTAATAAATAATACACGAATACACTAAACTAAGTAATAAGATTTAATAGAT
Source organism: Iris pallida (assembly GCA_029216955.1). Taxonomy (NCBI): domain Eukaryota; kingdom Viridiplantae; phylum Streptophyta; class Magnoliopsida; order Asparagales; family Iridaceae; genus Iris; species Iris pallida. The sequence continues at coordinate 1,608,216 of JANAVB010038819.1, read as the reverse complement.
ATTCAATTTTTTATATGGTAAGCTGTATATTTATACGTCTTCATTTATAGATAATATTTCTTTCTTTTTTACAAGACAATAAAAAAAAGAAAGGTTTTGCGGGCGAATATTGACTCTTTACTACTTCATTCTTAAGGCCAATCCACGACCTCTTAGAGTAAATCCATTTGTTCTTGGTTCGTTCTGCCATCCCACTCAATGAATGATTAAGATTCGTTGAAATGCTATGTAGTCACAGGTTTTGTCGTTCCCATTGCTTCTCTGTCAATGGTTTGGCCTGAACTCTGCAATGGAACTCTACAAAAAATTCATTTTTGAGTCAATCTACTCAGTCTGTATTAAGCCGAGGCTCTTTATTATTATTTTCCTCAATATTAATGCTTTATCACACTGCCTTTTATGAGGCGATTCATAGACCATACATATTGGAATTATATATCATTGATATTTTGGTTTTCTCTTTCTATCATGTTTCCATTTATCTGCTTACCTTTATTTTTGCTTCTAAAAATAGAGAATAATACTTAATATATAATATTTTATATAATATTTTTTATTTCAGTTGTTACAAATATATGTCAGTCATATAGTGACTTTCTCTTGGGATCTTGACAATACGAAGCAATAAGTTCGTTATTCGTTTTTAGTTTATATAGTTATTAAGCTCAGAGTGGGGTTCTTTTTTTATCCCAATTCTAAACTATACTATAAAGAAAAAAAACTAACGAGTCACACACTAAGCATAGCAATTATACTAAAAAAAGGTTAATCAATTTTTATTCAACCTTATAGAATTGGAATTCTTCGTTTTTGTTTGATTTTAGGGACTCATTTTTCATTTTTTGTTTGTTCTATTACGGGTCCTGGACAGAATGACAAACCAAATAAAGAGGTCTATTATTCCTCATCTATAAATATCCAAAAATTTAAGCCTAATACTCCATAGATGGTTCGAATTGTATAGGAACAATGATCAATTTTAGCGCGAATTGTTTGTAGGGGAACCCTACCTTCTCTGATCCATTCAACATGTGCAATTTCTTTTCCGTCGATACGCCCTGCAATTTGTACTTGAATTCCTTTTGTATCTGTTTGCTCAGTTAATTCGATGGCATTTTTCATTGCCTTTCGAAACGAAACTCTATTTTTTAATTATAATATGTTTTCGAACCCTTTCTTTAAAATGAAAAGTGGACGTTCCGGCATGAATCTCAGCAAACACTTGTTCTGGTTCTACATATTGATCATTTTGAACTAAAAGTAAACTTTTTGGTGGAATATTCACATTATGTATAATATCCCGACTCTTAATGGTTACATACAAGTCTATAGAACATAGAAAAGCAGGCTGCCCGTGACGGTTACGTGTGGGATGAACCAAATCTTCATTGAACCTTATTTTTCTACTAGATGGAGCTCGTACTTGTTCGGCAGTACCGCCCGTGAATACTCCGCCAGTATGAAAAGTTCTTAATGTTAGTTGAGTCCCCGGTTCCCCGATTGATTGACCCGCAATAATACCCACGGCTTCTCCCAATTCGACCAGGTCGCCATGAGTGGGGCTCCGGCCATAACATAATTGACAAATCCAAGATGTATTCCTGCAAGTAAAGGGGGTTCGAATGTATATTGGTTGTGCTCGAAAGGTTATGAATGGATTGGCAAGTCCAATTCCAATATCTTGATTTCGAGTGGCAATGCACCGTATACCCATATATATATCATCTGCTAATACACGACCCATTAGTGTTTGGACAAAAAAAAATTCCGTCATCCCATTTCGAGGACTCACGTAAATACCCCAGATAGTACCACAATCTGTTCTACGTACAATAATGTGTTGAACTACTTCAATAAGTCTACGTGTGAGGTACCCAGCATTTGATGTTCGTGCAGCAGTATCCACCACTCCTTTGCGGGCTCCGTAGCAGGAAATTATATATTCTGTTAAAGAAATTCCTTCACATAAATTTCTTTGAATGGGTAAATCAATCATTTGCCCTTGGGATCCGATATTAATCCTCTCATACCTACTAATTGATGTACCTGAGATGCATTTCCTCTAGCTCCCGAAAAGGACATCAGATGGACTGGATTAGAATGACCAGTCATCCGAAAATTAGGATTCATTTCTTGTCTCAAATATTCACTTGTAGCAGACCATATCTCAATAGATTGACGTAATTTTTCTACCGCGTGTACATTCCCATAATGATGGTTTTTCTCCAAAATAAAACTTCGTTGCTCAGCGTCTTGGACTAACCATCCCTTAGAAGGTATTGTTAAAAGGTCATCATTCCTAATGAAATAGATGTAGCAGTGGCTTGTTGGAAACCCAAAGTCTTCACTTGATCCACTATATGCCATTCAGAAATGATCTATTAATCTGCAAATAAGTCATTTAATAGTAGTTCCATCTATCACTTTATTGTGAAAGGCCAGGTTGGCCCGTTCTGACATAAGTACCTCCATATTTCGACGAGTACTATTGGACAATGGACCTGAGTTAGTGATTCAAAAACTTCGTTTCCTCAATCTTTATTTTCACATAAAAATTCATAAATTATAATGATGCCGATGAAATATACAATGGATGTATTCCTGCAAGTGATGAAATTCATACAACGGATGTATTCGAAAACTTCGTCTCCTCAATCTTTATTTTCATATAGAAAACTTCGCTTCTTCTATTTCTCGATAAAAAGAAACATAACCGACGGTGGTTCGAATGTATATACAACGAATTTCTTTTTTACACTTTCCACTATTAGATAGTTCCCATAAATCTCATGATAAGTACCCAAAGATTTATATTGAACTTCGACAGGAACTTCTTTTGATCTTGAGCCAATGACACGTTGATCTAGCCGCCACCGGAGCCACAAAGAACTATCTAAATTGATTCGTTTCTGCCGATAAGCTCCAATTGCATCATAGGAACTACAAAAATATGGCTTTTTTTTCTTTCATATACTTATAGTTATTATTGTCAATTGTTTTATTTTGATAATTTCTGCAATTATATGGATTATATCTATTTGCATAAATACCTTGACGATTCCCGATCGTTAATACATAGAGTCCGATAAGCATATCTTGAGTTGGCACAGAAATAGGATCTCAAATAGCTAGAGACAAGAGATTCATATGAGAAAACATAAGTAAATGAGCCTCTGCTTGGGCTTTCAAAGATAAAGGTACATGAACAGTCATTTGATCCCCATCAAAATCTGCATTAAAGCCCTTACAAACTAATGGGTGTAAACAAATAGCACGTCCCTCCACTAAAATGGGTTGGAACACCTGTATGCCCATTCTATGCATGGTGGGTGCTCTATTCAACAATACGGGATGCCCCTCCATAACTTCTTAAAGATTTCCCATACAATCGGTTCTTTTTTCGAATTTTACTTTTAGCAATCCCTATGTTAGAAGCAATATGTTGTCTGATTAGACCACGAATTACAAATGTTTGGAAAAGCTCTATTGCTATTTCTCGAGTAATCCACATTGATGTAATGAAAGCGAAGGACCCACGACAATGACAGAACGCCCTAAATAATCGACCCGTTTACCAAGCAGAGTCTCACGAAATCTCCCCTCTTTACCTTCAATTACATCTGAAAATGATTTATAAACTTTATTATGCCCATCCCTCATTGGTTGCTCGCGGATCCCATTATCAAGAAGTGTATCCACAGCTTCTTGTACCAATTTCTCCTGACACATTACTAATTCTCCTGGGGTAGGACCTACTTGTTGCTAATAGATCGATAAGAGTATTATTTATATAAATAACTCTTCTATAGAGTTCATTAATATCGGAACTCATTAGTTTACCCCCATCTATCAGAATGATTGGTCTCAACTCGGGAGGAAGAACTAGGTAATAGGCACAAAACCATCCATTCTGGTTCTATATTTGTTCGAATAAAATGTTTAGCTAATTCCATGTGTCTAACCAAAAAATCCTTTCTTCTTCTAATTTTTCTATCTTCTCATTCATTTCCAACGGACTCTTCATCTCCTAATTTCTTCCACTCTACCAATGAATTATCTATAATAATTCGTAAATCCAAATCTGCTAATTGTTCTCTGATAGCACAAGCTCCTATAGAGATTTCTTGATTTCGAAATGTTTCGAAGCCTTGGGTAGTAAGAAAAGAGGGATGCTGTATTTCGGGATTGGATTTCATATTCGAATGAACCTCGTAATCGTAAGAAAGTAGGTTTTTTAGCTATGGGCCTAGCAAAAGAAAAATCGAGATAGGTTCCTATAGGATTGGATTCCCCCCTTTAAAATCGGACTGTGAAGGTTTCCTCTCATCCGGCTCAAGTAGTTACAGAAGGGGTTCTTTTTTTTATCACTTCGTTCGATAAAACCCTACAAAGAACTACTCTCTTACTCAAGTTTCCGGTAAGGACCAACCCTTCATTAATTCATTTTGTTTTTTAGTTTTTCACTTTCTGAATGACTTATTTACTTATGACAAAATGGAAATATGAAATTATTGAGTAGTCTACTTCCCCTCAAATGATGAATCCCCTTAAAGGAATACTTTGGAACTCGTAAGGGATTTACATGTCTATATATCGTTTCCTTTCATTCGAATCTTTTAGGATCCCTATTCCACCTCGATGGTTATGTCATGATGTCCCTTGAAGCATATATGCGATAGATAGACTCCCGTAACCATGCCATATTTGCTTGCTTGAATAGACTCTCTCTAAAGAAATGGAATGGCTAATTCCATGAAAAAGTCTTTTTTTTTTCACGAGATATAACTAGTAATTCCTATTTATCTGTTACGAAATCGACCATGGATCAATTCCCCCTTCATTTGGAAGTATTGAATACACCCATAATTCTGAGCTTCATGTTACTCCTCACAAGACACATGTCAGAGTCAGGGCATCCCAATTAGATTGAGTAGGGATGACAGTTTCTCAGTCTGCATCTGTAAAATGAAACTTTCGATCAAATCACACATCGCAGTATACTAGGCCTTCTAATTCTTTAAGGGGCTTATCCAAAAGATTCGCGATATAACTAGGAAAGACGTTTCAAATACCACACATGAGTCACTGGGCAGGCGAGTTTGATGTATCCCATTTGATATCTTCGTATCCGAGAATCGACAAATTCCACCCCGCATTCTTCACAAAATTTCGGGTCTTCTTTTTCAGCTCTGATCGCTCGATAATTTCCACAAGCACAAATTCCACTTTTTATGGGTCCAGAGATTCTTTCACAAAACAGTCCATCTTTTCCTGGTTTATTGGTTTTATAATGAAAAGTATAGGGTTTTGTCACCTCTCCAACTATTTCTCTATTGGGTAGGATTTTGTTAGCCCAAGCCATTATTTGGTGAGGAGACACCGGTCCAATTCGAAGTTGTTGATGTTTATACCGGTCGATCATAGAATAGAAATTCTGATTCATTCAGATCAAGCTTCCTTCCTATTAATCTGGAAGTTCTTCTCAGATACAAGGAAATGATTCAGTTCTAGAGCCAAAGATCGTAGTTCTCGAACGAGCAATCGAAAAGATTCTGGAGCATCCTCGGGGTTGGGTATTGTTCCTCCAATGATCGTAGCACCAAGTACTTCTTGACGAGCTCTAATATGATCAGATTTATAAGTAAGCATCTCTTGTAAAATATGAGCAACACCAAATCCCTCTAGAGCCCAAACTTCCATTTCTCCTACTCGTTGTCCCCCTTGCTTGGCCCTTCCTCTAAGGGGTTGCTGTGTAACAAGTGCGTAATGTCCACTCGAACGTCCATGGATTTTATCATCAACTTGATGAATTAATTTTAGGATATAGGACTTCCCTATTTGAACAGGTTGCTCAAAAAGATCTCCTGTTCTTCCATCAAATATTCTGCTTTTTCCCGGATACTCGGGTTCAAATACCCATGGATTTTTTGTTTGCTTACTGGCGGAATATAATTCAGAAAACACTAGTTTTCTCGAAGCCTCTTGCTCATATCTCTCATCAAAAGGTGCTATTCTATAATGTCTCTTTAGAAGACCCCCCGCTAACCCTAGTGAGCATTCAAATATCTGTCCCACATTCATTCGTGAGGGTACTCCTAATGGATTGAAGACCATATCAACAGGTGTTCCATCTTGCAAATAAGGCATATCTTGTCTAGACAAAATTTTGGAAATAATACCCTTATTTCCATGTCTTCCAGCTACTTTATCACCTACTTTGATTTCACGTTTCTGTGAAATATATACACGAATCCTTTCTGGATTATAACCGGAACTCCCCTTTTTCTGGATCCATCTCACATCAATAACTCGACCCCTCCCGCCTATAGGTAGTTTTAGAGAAGTTTCTTTTGCAGTGGATACCTGAATGCCAAGTATGGCTCGTAATAATCTATCCTCAGGGGCATACGACGATTCGTTCGCTGTCTGAGGCGTTAATTTACCTACTAAAATATCGCCTGCTTCTATCCAAGATCCCAGCATCACAATTCCATTTCTGTCTAAATTGCGGAGTAAATGAGCTTCTAAATGTGGTATTTCCTTAGTGATTCTTTCGGGGCCTTGGCTTGTCACATGAGCCTGAATTTCATATTTCCGGATGTGAAAAGAAGTATAAATATCTTCATATACCAGACGTTCGCTAATTAGTACTGCGTCTTCAGAATTGTAACCTTCCCATGGCATATAAGCTACTAATACATTTTTTCCTAAAGCAAGTTCCCCACCAACAGTAGCCGCACCGTCCGCTAAAATTTGTCCCTTTTTAATGCATTTCCCCTGCCGAACCCGAGGTTTTTGATACATACAAGTATTCTTGTTGGAGCGTTGATACATAACTAATGGAATGCTTATAGTGTCCCCATTACTTGAGAAAATGATCTTGTGAGTATCAGTATAAATGATCTTTCCCTCGCGTTCAGCTATAGCGGAAACCCCCGAATCTAGAGCCGTTTGACGTTCCAACCCAGTTCCAACAATGCACTTCTCGGACCGAGAAAGCGGAACTGCTTGGCGCTGCATATTAGAGCTCATTAAAGCCCGATTCGCATCATTATGCTCGATAAAAGGAATGAAGGGAAGCTCCAATAGAAAAATATTGGAAAGGAAAAATGCTTCTAAAATGAATCTGTTCCCATGCAATAGTCAGGAATTCTTGACTGGTATCGAGCTGGAACAACCTGCTCTTCCTGAATACCCCGATTCAAGGCTAAAGAATTTTCTGCTGCTACCATATAATATTCACCTCTATTTGGTGATATTTCATAAAATGGACTCTCTATATATCCACAATGACTAATCCTCACATGAATAGCTAAGGATCCAATAAGTCCAACATTGATTCCTTCGGATGTGTCAATTGGACAAATACGCCCATAGTGGCTCGAATGAATATCTCGTATCCAAAAACTAGCAGTTCGCCCTATTAATCCTCCAGGACCCAAATAACTCAATTTTCGCCCATAAACAATTTGTGTCAATGGATTAGTTTGATCCAAAACTTGAGATAAAGGGTGTAGGCCAAAAAATGATTCATAAGTAGTTGTTAATGAAGTAGAAGTGACCAAATTTTGAGGAGTCGGTATCAATTTATACCGGATTGCTCCACATATAGTTCCTCGAACCGTATTTTCTAAACGAACAAGAGCCAATCCGAATTGATCTTGTAACAGATCTGCTACAGAATGAATACGTTTATTTTTCAAGTGATTCATATCATCAAGCGTACCCATCCCAAATTTCATTCCGATCAAATGATCCGCAGTGCCAATAGATCTCGTGGAAACAAAAATGTATTGTTCTGAGGTATATCAAGGTTCAGTCTCCTGTTCACATTTCGTCAACCAATCCTTCCTAATTTACATCTTTGTTGAAAAAAAATTCTTTTGTAATTCCTTACATAAGGACTCAGAAAATACTGGATCCCCACCCACGCAAGCAAATTATTGATAAAAGTCCAAAATAGCATTTTCTTTTGACCCTATTTTTTTTCTCCTTATCATTCGAAAAAAGACAAGAAAATTTCAGGGTAACAAACATTATCTAGAATATCTCTTAGATTCGAACCCATAGCTGATGATAGAACTAGAATAGATATTTTTTGTTTCCTACTTACACGTGCCCCTATCCTTGTTCTTTTATCAATCTCTAATTCTGATCTTCCTCCCCAATCTAATATTATAGTGTTGGTATAGACAGAAATTCCGTTATGATCCAATTCGGAACAGTAGTAAATACCCGGACTTTGCAATATTTGATTGATCACAATTCTGTATATTCTATTTACTATAGAGGTTCCCAGAGGATTCATTAAAGGACAGTTTCCAATAAAAAAAACGTTTGTTGTTGCATTTCTCTACCGGTTTTCCAAATTAATCCCGCGGGTACATATAATTCATAAGAATATGTGAGTGATTCATACACAGCATCTCTTTCTTTTATCAAGGGCTCTACCAATTGATATCTTTCCACAAATAATTGAAATTCCATTTCTTGATCTCTATCTTCAATTTTTAAGAACCAATCGGATTGACTATAATTCAATCCTCTAAATCAGAAATACCGTCATTGCTTCTTCTCCGAGAAAAGAAAATTCAGAGATCTCGTAATGACGATCGATAAAATTAAACGAGTATTCAGAGTATTACTCTGAATTTGTGACCTAACTAAAAAAGACCATAATTCAATCCCGTTGGACAATCCTCTAATTATCGGTTGGAAACTAAAGAGTATGTAGTTTTTTATACTAACTTTTAAGATGAACGATAAAATTAGTATCAAAAACTATGTACTCTTTAGTTTCCATATTTTATGTGGAATTGAGATACGCCCTTTATTTCCTTTAGACTTTCTTTGGGGAAATGAATAGAGAACCCTTTCTTTCGCATTTCGATTATGAATGCATCGCGTGAGAATTCACATTTCATGATGTTGGAAAAGAAACGCGGAAACCTTTCCCCAAACTAGAGAGTACATGCGAGAGAACCGAGCAATACAACCCACGAACCAAAACACCAAAACAAACCACGCAGACACATAGAATTTTTGACGTAGAAAACCCTTGCGGGAAAAACCACGGGACGATCGAAGTCCAACCCTGAGAAGCCTTCACTAATGAATTAAAGGAGTACACCCTCTACAAACTTCTCCCGATCCAAATCGGATCCCCACAACACTTAGAAGCAATAATAATAATTACAAGACTACGAAGAACAAGGACGACGAGTAGAGATTACCCGAACACGATCCTCCTTCGAAATTAGCCTTCAATTCTCCTTCTTCTCTCCCAAAGTTGCAATGGCACTCTTGCCACTTTTTTTCTCTCTTGTTCTGCAATGTTGTGTTATAATTAGGGTTAGGAATAACCATGTATAAGCCCCCTAATCCGTAGCATAACCTAGATCGTAGGATACGATCCAACGGTGATTAAATCACCCTGAAAAATGCTTCAGCCATGACACACAGAGTTCGGCCAGAACTCTGTCCTGGCACAGAGTTCGGACAGAACTCTGTCCTGGCACAGAGTTCGGACAGAACTCTGTGTTCTTCTTCCAGCAAGGTTCTGGAACAGGGAGGCAGATTTTGGCCAAAACTCTCCTCTGGGGCAGAGTTCGGCCCAAACTCTGTCCCCCTCTCTCCAGCAGCTTCTCTGGCAGCTTCCGAGCTTCTTCGGCTTCTCCAAAAGGCCTCGTCACCTCTCCGAGCTTTTCTGACAAACAGACGGCGCTCGTCGCACTCCGGGGTCTTCTCCACATAGGTTGGGAACCCCACCCACTCCAACAAATCTTCCCCTTTACAACTATGTGGAGGAGGTCTTCATCCCGACGATCTGCCTACAGTACTCAAACTTTCCCTTCGGAAGAACCTTCGTGAGCATGTCTGCTCCATTGTCATCAGTATGAACCTTCTCAAGCGTCGCATCTTTCTTCTCAACCATATCCTATATCGAATGATATTGGGTCTCGATGTGCTTGGATCGACTATGAAATGTCTGATTCTTCACAAGGTGAATAGCACTCTGACTGTCGCAAAGCAAGGTATACTACTCTTGCTTCAGCCCCATTTCCTACAACAGCTTCTTCATCCACTGCAGCTTCTTGCAAGCCTCCGTCGCCGTAATGTATTCTGCCTCCGTCGTCGACAAGGCAATACACTTCTGCAACCGCGACTGCTACGATACCGCTCCTCCGGTAAACATCATCACATAGCCCGAAGTCGATCGTCTCGTGTCTACATCTCCAGCCATGTCAGCGTCGGTATACCCAACCAGCTTCGGCTCGTCACCACCGAAAGAAAGTCTTCAATTGGCAGTGCCTTGAAGGTATCGTAGAATCCACTTGATCGCACTCCAATGTATCCTTCCAGGATTTGAAAGATACCAACTAACAGT
>JANAVB010038819.1:1570329-1592829 GCA_029216955.1 Iris pallida | reverse complement strand
TAACATGGTCCAATACGCACCTACTGAACGAGCGTACCATCCCCCCAACCAAACAAGGACAGGAGATGGTAAACTAATTCACGGTGACATATCTTTTCATGCTATGAATCCAATATGGTATCCGGACCCCAACAAGGTTCAATACCTTCTCATCGAAGTAGTAAGTCACACCTACAACTAAACAAGGACAAGATGTGACGAACTAATCCACGACAAGTTATTGTTCCAAGCTACGGTCAGATACAAGTACCCAAACCAAAAGTACTCGTACCTAACGGATAAAGGTAGCCTAACCAGTCTAAGTGGATGTAGTTTTAAGAACAGTTCATGGTCGCATGACTACCCGGTCAAGTCAAGAAAATACCAATACAGTATCTCAGTAGCGAGTCACAACACCATATACTATTCCTCAGTATCGAGCGAGTTTATAGCATATAGTCTACCTTTCATTCCTCAGTAGCGAGCGAGTCTACGATAGATAGGGTGGTAGTCAACTTCCAATCATGTTCTTCCCGCCCAATGCTAACTCTATAACCGCTAAGTCAAACTAGCATGCAACCTCTATTAGCGGTTATTCCTATCGCACGGCTTGTACGTACTGGTGGCCAGCCAATCACGTACTTCCGTGTTCTACATGCGACACACAACTTCGTGGTACAACGTGTCAAGGTCATGAATGCAACACACAAAGGTGGTCCCTTAAATCTAGGTTTAATGTGTAAAAAAATAATACATGGCAAGAAACTGAACAGTAAATTCTAACAGGTTATGCCATGTATCACAGTTTATTTTGCACAAAGAAAATAATGAACATGCATGAAATATGAGCTAAAATAATTAAACAGCAAATGGTAAGGTGTCTTACCTGGTAGGACGCCTGGTGTGCTGCAATGATCAATATGGCGCGAACTGTAACTTCGGTATAATAACTATACAAGGGGACCTCTGTTGGTAGCACGGGCAGTTCCATTGGGTCCAGAAGGGTCAATTTAGTTAGGGACGATATAAATAAGTTCGGAATTTGGAAGAAGATATGAATATGACTAGAGAGTCAAGATCGATAATTGAAGAGATTTGCTTAAATAAATATATATATAACAATTTTAGAAAATAATTATCGTATTTTGGATACTATATTATAGTAGTCAAAATAATATTTGAAAACATAGGAATTATTTTGATATCCAACTATAATAACATTAGATTAGAAATTTTTTTTAAAAATAATATTTTTAGAGTCCCAATCCGTAGTTTAAAATAATATAAAATTAGGAAGATATTCATAAAACTTTTTAGAATCATTTACAAATATTTTATACATATATATATATATATATATATTGTCAAAGTAATATAAAAGCCCTAATGAGTTCAAAGACCAATATAACCAATAATTTAAAAATACTACTATATATATTTTAATAAGACAAAATAATAATAACAATACTAAAATACCAATAATAACAATACTAATATTATTAATAATGATGATGGTTATAGTAATAATAATAATGAGAAGACCATAGATACTAACAGAGAAAGAAAGAAAAAAAATGAAAGCAACCATTGATGAAACAAAGCAAAGAAATACAAAAACACCAAACGAAGTCTGCCAGCTAACAGCAGTCAATGCCTCTTTTAGAAAGAGTAGAGAGAGGGAGAGCTCGGGATGGGTTAGAGAGAGAGAGAGCGGAAGAGAGAGGGTGAAGGAAAGGAGTGGGCGGAGGGATCGACCGGCGTTTGGTGGAAATGACGGCGGGCGGCGTCTCACGGTGGTGGAAGGCGCGGTGGGAGCGGAGGCTGTACGGTGTTCGCGGCGAGGAGCGGTGGCATGGGATGATCGGAGGGGCGGCGCACGGTGGCGAGGACGTGGCGGCTAGGGCACGCCGGTCGGAGTGGGGTCGTGCGCGGGTCAGCGCTCAGCGGAGGGGGCGGCGGACCGTGCGACGGCTGATCTGGCCGCGGAGGAGGAGGGAAGAAGGCGGGGGTTCGTCGGATGGGGCTTGGCCGGGGCTCGTCGGGGTGAGCGAACGGGCGCTCAGATCTGGGACGCGGGGGACCGGCGTTAGGCGGAGGCCCAGGCGGTGGTCGGTAGCGGCGGTGGCTGCGGGATGCACGGCCGATCGTGGCCAGGCGGTGGCGGATCTGCTCCGGCGAGACGGTCAGGTGAGTCTAATTAGGGTTTTTCTTTTAGGTTTTTCTTGGGGATTGGTGGTCTAGTAGTGGCGCGGTGATGATGATGGTGGTGGTTGTCGGCGGCCGGGATGGCCGTGACGGCGGTGACGGTGGTGGCCAAGTTGGTGCTGTGGACGGAGGTTTTTGGTAGTGGCGGTGACGGCCATAGGTGCGACGGTGGTGCACCGGCCTGGGCTGGTGGTGAACGTGGTGGTGGCTGTGGTGTGTGGGTCGACGAGGCAGCAGGTGTTACGGCGACGGGGACGCTGGGATGGTGGCTGGGTTTGGACAGTGGGTTGGGGACGGCCAGGCGAGTGTGGTACTGGAATGACGGGTTGGTCGGGGACGGTTGACGAAAGTGATGGTTGTCGAGAAGCTGGAAGGCTGGCGGGATTGGATTTGGAATTTATTGTATCGTGCCGGGGTTGTCCGGCACGAGAGAAAAATATAAATATAAAATTGGAATAAGATTATGGACGGAGAACACGGACACGATGCACGTAGATTTGTAGATTTGTGGAAAAATTATTGTGGATGAATAATGAATTGGAGGAGTACCTGCCTATTTATAGGATGTGGGAATTCTCAATTAGATAAGAATTAGGATATTTAAAACCCAATTTAGATATTTCCTAATTTAATTTAAAAGCAATCAAATCAAAATCCAAATCCAAATCCAAATCTAATTTAAATCAAATTAAATCTCTTAGTTTAAAATCAAATCAATTTCAAATATAGATATTAGTTTACTATTTTAAATGTATCCATGGAATCAAATCAAGATTTAAATCTTCACAATAATTTTGAAATATATTTTCCAAAATTATTAATAATAATAATTTCGAAAATTACATTAATATTTTTAAATATCTTTGAATAATAAATTATTAATAATAATAAATCTTCAAAATTACATTTTATTTAAAGTAGACTAATAAATAATTACGCAAATATATGTATGCACTAATAATGCATACATGATTATGTTTTTCCTAGTATACAATAAAATATTATTTATGATTAATAACTGCTAAAAATAAAAAGGCTTTTTATAGCAAGAATAATAATTATATAATATTTTGAAAGCGTATAATATAATAGAAAAATATTTTTCTAAAATATGTACGCTCGCACATATTCGCACTCGACGAGCAAGAAAATATATTTCGTGCGCGACGTACAATACGACTACGTGACGTACAATACAAAATTTTAAATCGGTACCAATTTTTAATAATAAAAAATAGTAGAATTTTAGGGGTTTTACATCCTACCCAACTTAAAAGAATTTTGTCCTTAAAATTAAGAATTAGTAGGGGGTAAGAGGACACAAGGGGGTATCAATGGGGATCCAACGATGACAATGTTTTCACAAAATTATGTCGTAAGAAATTGCGGTCTAGATCATAGAAAAATATAATACTGTATGGTCATGGGGACTGAATGAGGGTCACGATTAATAGAACGTAAAAGATTCACTTAAACTAAGCGATTAGAGGGTCTTGATAGGGCTGATTAGTTTAGGATGAAGATATAGCAACATCGAGTGAGAATGGTCATAGCCGATAGGAAGGCTAGAGGAAGTTCTAGTATAACGCCTTCGTCCTCCTAAAATAGGTGAAGGCGAAAGCAATATAGAATTCGAAGGAGGCGTTATCGAATGCGAATACGTGATTCAAAGATGACGGAAAAATTTCAAAAGGAGTTGCCAAGGCAGTCGCGGATGGGACTCAAGAGGACAAGTTTAACTATGTCTCCATCCACATAGAATAATAGGCAAAAGCGAACCAAAGTGCACTTGGTTGATCAGACCATTATGCACCGGTTCTGATTAGACGATATGTTAGTGGGAGTTCTTCCAATAACTTATGTCATGAACAAGCTCGATAAAAAGATAAGCTTATAAAACTAGGTTACATTAGCATCCTTAGTTTAGATAGTAAAAAATATAGGCACGATGGTAGATGAATAAAATCAATTATGAATAGTCTAAGAGTCATAAGGATCTAAGTCTTTTATTCCTATACAATCATTCTATGGTTTATTGACCAAGGCTTGGTTGACCAAATGGGTTAGATTCCTCTAGTCTCTATGGTCTATATAATTCTATTTGTATTCCCTTAATAGTCAATGGTGGGTCAGGTCGTGGGGTATTCTACCCAACTTAAAGAATTAAGCTAAGGGTGTTTGGAACATCTAACTAGTAGGGTCAATCTATAGCAATCACGAAGGGTAGATAAGAATAGGGATGGAAGGAAGCAAGCAAGATGCAATTGATGAGTCAAACGGTAGATAAAATCAAGGAAAGGGGTCAAGTATGTGGATGAGATCCTAGACTTCTAATCCTATACGCAGGCTTGCTTGGTACGGTAAAGTAACCAAACAATTTATCTTGACCTGCATGGGCCACCACAAAAGCATGTAACGCTCCAGTCCCAAAATACGTAGGACTAAGAACGTAGACATGCCAGCAGTATTCATACGAAGTATACTCCAATATATGAAAGCCTCGTATAAATACATAAGCTGTAAAATGCAGTAGAACCATAACTAATCTCATCCACACAATAAAAATGAATAGAAGATATCATATAATCAAATATGGAATTGTCATTTGGTACAATATATTGGGCGGAGACAAATCCACTACCAACTATGAAAAGAAATACATGATAAGCAAAAGAAAGATTTTGGCGAACGAAGCGAAGACGAACCAAATGCAATCATCCTCGAAGAAATAGAGATGGTCACGACTAGAGCTAGAGCACCTGCGAAAAACAAGAGCACACACCTGGCGAGATAACCAGGTCCTCAGAGGGACGTAACAAGACACATAATATCATGCCATATAAACTGAATAAATATTGCTCAAATAAATAAGACAATTGAATTATAACATGGTCCAATACGCACCTACTGAACGAGCGTACCATCCCTCCACCAAACAAGGACAGAGATGGTAAACTAATTCACGGTGACGTATCTTTTCATGCTATGAATCCAATATGGTATCCGGACCCCAACAAGGTTCAATACCTTCTCATCGAAGTAGTAAGTCACACCTACAACCAAACAAGGACAAGATGTGACGAACTAATCCGCGACAAGTTATTGTTCCAAGCTACGGTCAGATACAAGTACCCAAACCAAAAGTACTCGTACCTAACGGATAAAGGTAGCTTAACCAGTCTAAGTGGATGCAGTTTTAAGAACAGTTCATGGTCGCATGACTACCCGGTCAAGTCAAGAAAATACCAATGCAGTACCTCAGTAGCGAGTCACAATACCATATACTATTCCTCAGTATCGAGCGAGTCTATAGCATATAGTCTACCTATCGTTCCTCAGTAGCAAGCGAGTCTACGATAGATAGGGTGGTAGTCAACTTCCAATCATGTTCTTCCCACCCAATGCTAACTTTATAACCGCTAAGTCAAACTAGCATGCAACCTCTATTAGCGGTTATTCCTATCGCACGACTTGTACGTACTAGTGGCCAGTCAATCACGTACTTCTGTGTTCTACATGCGACTCACAACTTCGTGGTACAACGTGTCAAGGCCATGAATGCAACACACAAAGGTGGTCCCTTAAATCTAGCTTTAACGTGAAAGAAAATAATATATAGCAAGAAACTGAACAGTAAATTCTAACAGGTTATGCCATGTATCACAGTTTATTTTGCATAAAGAAAATAATGAACATGCATGAAATATGAGCTAAAATAATTAAACAGCAAATGGCAAGGTGTCTTACCTGGTAGGACGTCTGGTGTGCTGTAATGATCAATGTGGCGTAAACTGCAACTTCGGTGTAATAACTATACAAGGGGACCTTGTTGGTGGCACGGACAGTTCCATTGGGTCCAGAAGGGTCAATTTAGTTAGGGACGATATAAATAAGTTCGGGATTTGGAAGAAGATATGAATATGACTAGAGAGTCAAGATCGATAATTGAAGAGATTTGCTTAAATAAATAAATATATAACAATTTTAGAAAATAATTATCGTATTTTGGAAACCATATTATAGTAGTCAAAATAATATTTGAAAACATAGGAATTATTTTGATATCCAACTATAATAAAATTAGATTAGAAAAAAATTTTAAAAAGAATATTTTTAGAGTCCCAATCCGTAGTTTAAAATAATATAAAATTATGAAGATATTCATGAAACTTTTTAGAATCATTTACAAATATTTTATACATATATATATTTTGTCAAAGTAATATAAAAGCCCTAATGAGTTCAAAGCCCAATATAACCATTAATTTAGAAATACTAGTATATATATTTTAATAAGACAAAATAATAATAATAATACTAAAATACCAATAATAACAATACTAATAATATTAATAATAATGATGGTTATAGTAATAATAATAATAATGAGAAGACCATAGATACTAACAGAGAAAGAAAGAAAGAAAAAAATGAAAGCAACCATTGATGAAACAAAGCAAAAAAATACAAAAACACTAAACGAAGTCTGCCAGCTAACAGCAGTCAATTCCTCTTTTAGAAAGAGTAGAGAGAGGGAGAGCTCGGGATGGGTTAGAGAGAGAGAGCGGAAGAGAGACGGTGAAAGAAAGGAGTGGGAGGAGGGATCGACCGGCGTTTGGTGGAAATGACGGCGGGCGGCGTCTAACGGTGGTAGAAGGCGCGGTGGGAGCGGAGGCTGTGCGGTGCTCGCGGCGAGGAGCGGTAGCGTGGGATGATCAGAGGGGCGGCGCACGGTGGCGAGGACGCGACGGCTAGGGCACGCCGGTCGGAGTGGGGTCGCACGCGCGGTCAGCGCTCAGTGGTGGGGACGGCGGACCGTGCGGCGGTTAATCTGGCCGCGGAGGAGGAGGGAAGAAGGCGGGGGTTCGTCGGATGGGGCTTGGCCGGGGCTCGCCGGGGTGAGCGGACAGGCGCTCAGATCTGGGACGCGGGGGACCGGGGTTAGGCGGAGGCCCAGGAGGTGGTCGGTAGCGGCGGTCGCGGCGGTGGCTGCGGGATGCACGGCCGGTCGAGGCCAGGCGGTGGCGGATCTGCTCCGGCGCGGCGGTCAGGTGAGTCTAATTAGGGTTTTTCTTTTGGGTTTTTCTTGGGGATTGGTGGTCTGGTAGTGGTGCGGTGATGATGAGGGTGGTGGTTGTCGACGGTCAGGATGGCCGTGACGGTGGTGAGGGTGGTGGCCAAGTTGGTGCTGTGGACGGAGGTTTTTGGTAGTGGCGGTGACGGTCGTAGGTACGACGGTGGTGCACCGGCCTGGGCTGGTGGTAAACGTGGTAGTGGCTGTGGTGTGTGGGTCGACGAGGCAGCGGGTGTTACGGCGACGGGGACGCTGGGATGGTGGCTGGGTTTGGACAGTGGGTTGGGGACGGCCAGGCGAGTGTGGTACTGGAAAGACGGGTTGGTCGGGGACGGTTAACGACAGTGACGGTTGTCGGAAAGCTGGAAGGCTGGCGGTGTTGGATTTGGAATTTATTGTATCGTGCCGGGGTTGTCCGGCACGAGAGAAAAATGTAAATGTAAAATTGGAATAAGATTATGGACGGAGAACACGGACACGATGCACGTAGATTTATAGATTTGTGGAAAAATTATTGTGGATGAATAATGAATTGGAGGAGTACCTGCCTATTTATAGGATGTGGGAATTCCCAATTAGATAAGAATTAGGATATTTAAAACCCAATTTAGATATTTCCTAAATTAATTTAAAAGCAATCAAATCAAAATCCAAATCCAAATCCAAATCTAATTTAAATCAAATTAAATCTCTTAGTTTAAAATCAAATCAATTTCAAATATAGATATTAGTTTACTATTTTAAATGTATCCATGGAATCAAATCAAGATTTAAATCTTCACAATAATTTTGAAATATATTTTCCAAAATTATTAATAATAATAATTTCAAAAATTACATTAATATTTTTAAATATCTTTGAATAATAAATTATTAATAATAATAAAACTTGAAAATTACATTTTTATTTAAAGTAGACTAATAAATAATTACGCAAATATATGTATGCACTAATAATGCATACATGATTATGTTTTCCTAGTATACAATAAAATATTATTTATGATTAATAACTGCTAAAAATAAAAAGGCTTTTTATAGCAAGAATAATAATTATATAATATTTTGAAAGCGTATAATATAATAGAAAAATATTTTTCTAAAATTTGTACGCTCGCACATATTCGCACTCGACGAGCAAGAAAATAAATTTCGTGCGCGACGTACAATACGACTACGCGACGTAAAATACAAAATTTTAAATCGGTACCAATTTTTAATAATAAAAATAGTAGAATTTTAGGGGTTTTACACATGGATGTACAAATGACAACACGAGTGTAGCAACGTATAAGTAGTGTACAGTTTAGTAACAATCTAGCTATGAATTAGTCAAGAATAATTATAATTAATTCAGGATTATTAATTCTTGATCAAAATCATCAATCAAGGTTAAGAGTTGATAACCATGGTTAATGTACAATTAATCAAGATGGTATAGAACGTAGTGTAGTTGCAACGTTTAAGTAGCGTACAGTTTGGCATGTCCCGCTCTAATACTGATCGATACCTGATACTGACCGATACCGGTCCGATACTGTCCGATACCGATACAGTTTGGAATGTGCCGGTATTGGTATCTGACTATTCTTATGAATATCGAAATCGGTATCGGTATCGGACTATTCCTATGAGTATAGGTATCGGGCTATTCCTATGAGTATCGAAATCGGACTATCCCTATGAGTATCGGGGATGGCTGGCCGCGGGGGGTCAAAACATACACACATACACACACGCACATACACAAACTCACACACACACACACACACATATATATATATATTTATATATATATATATATATATATATAGAGAGAGAGAGAGAGGAGTATATATTAACTTTGGACCGAAACCAAATAAGTAAATTTAGTATATTGAAAACCAAAATCGAACCGAATTTAGTATATTTAAAACCGAAACCGAACCGAATAAGTAAATTTAGTATATTGAGGCTCTCGCCTGTACACACACACACCCTTAACACACACACACATTTGACTAGGACACACACACACCCTCCCACTCTTTCACTTTCACTGTCACACCCTTAACACACACACATATGACTGAAACACATACACATACACCCCTCACTATATCACTCTTTGTCTATACACACAATGTTATCCTGATTGGGCTAGGAACTTGATCCTGACAGCGCAATGTTATCCTGTTCTTAGAAGGTGAACTATAAGGATATATATTTTCACAACATGTCACCTTATCAAAGACCCTTAATGTGAATATCATGTTACCGTGGTGTCGAAAGACTAACATGTCATAATTTTCTAAGCCGTGTGCTTTGACGCGCGCGTTAGGACGCACCATTGGTGGTGGCTCGCGCAGGCCGAGTCCCTACGGGATGCGCCATGAGTCATGGCGTGCGCCAGAGACCCCCCTTCTGTTGTCTTCTCTGTGAGCCCCACCAACCCCCACACACACACCCCTAGCGTGCGCCATGGGTGGTGGCACTTTCATGAATTTTGTCTTAATTTTATTTGGGATGTTTCTTTTCATGACTGTGGTTTTCCAGCAGCCTTCGTCTTGTTCTTTGAACTGGAAGTCCTTGGAAGGAGGAAACGAAAGGAAGCTGTGGCTCCTTCGGCCGACTCTACACTTGCTCCTCAACACCATCCGGGGAAAATTGCCAGCACCTCCAGCAAAACCTCTGAACTTCCTCCAGGTCATGCCATCGGCTGTGCTGTTTCCCCCTCCTCTTCCTGTCCACTTCTTCTTCCCCGACTCTATACTTGAGCTGGATATCATATGTAGCTGAGAGAGTCAATTAAGAAGAAGGGAAGTAGGAAGGAGCAGATGGATCCAGAGCTATGGTGGAGGAGAGGAGAAGGAAGAAGCTTGATCAGAACGGAGGAATGGATGGATGGAAGAAAACTAGAAAGCACTGATCCTTCCTGTTGTGAGAACTGTGAAGAGTGAGAAAGGAGAGGGGGTCTTTGATTTTTGTGTTCATCATCATTAGAGGGAGCAGCACTGGAAAAGTTGTGACGTTGATAGCATGAGAGAGGGAGAGGGAGAATGGAGGGAGGGAAGTGGCTGCATGCCTTTGGCTCACTCGAGCGGTATTTATGCGTCAGTGTACCTGTTATTTGTAGGCGTCCCCCTAGCGCGCCATGGGTGGTGGCGCGTCACCCCCCTCCCGTCCGACCACTAAGACATGCTATCTCCAATGTCGTTTCATTACTCCGATTACAATTTCGATAAACTTCTTACTTTTTTTTATAATTTGAGTAAATTTCTTTACCCTATATAAAAATTTTTGTTGTCAGAGAGATGGCTCCCAAGACTCCCCGAGGTGGTGCTGCTAGCCGAGGAAGGGGCCGAGGCAAGGAACCCTTGGAGGTCGACACGGAGGAAGTCCCCGTCGTCAAACAAGAGCCGGTGACTGTTAAGGAGGAGGTGTTACCAAAGGTCGAGGTCAAGGAAGAATCAATGACCATTATGGAAGAGATTGCTCCCAAGGTTGAAGTTAAGGAGGAGGCACCATCAGAGAGTAGTAGCATCGGGACTGACCCTCCTGTCCCTACAGAAGACCTCAACCAGATTGAGCCTTCGTATGCAAAGTGGCTGAGAGAATGGTACATGCCTCAACGCAACTATGATCCCTGGCTGTGAGGATTCATCGTCTGACTTGCGGTCTTTGCTGAGGCCAAAGTCGATTTTCCTTTTTATTGAATATTGATTTGTGTTTAAATATTGAATACTTGTGTGTTTTGTGTGAACAATTTGAAAGCTTGGGATATTTCTGTGTTGAAATTGTTTGTGTATTTTGTATATTGGAATATTTGTGTGTTTTGTATATTTGTGCTTGGGATATTTGTTTTATTGAATATTGAATATTTGTGTTTTGTATATTGGAATTGTATATGTTGGAATTGTGTATATTGGAATTGCTTGGGATTATTTGTGTGTTTTATATATTGGAATTGTGTATATTAGGAATGCCCAGTTTTATGCTATTTTGTTCAAAAAATTCCCAGCTACCGACGGACTGGCGACCACTTTCTGACGGACTATCCGTCGCTAACTGGGAGATTCCCAGTTAGCGACGGATTGGCGATTAAAACCCGACGGGTTATCCGTCGCCAAGGTCCTGGAATTATGAAAGATATCCAGGAGCCTGTCGACGGAATATCCGTCGCTACTCCGTCGCTAATCCGACGAGGTTAGCGACGGATTAGCGACGGATGTTGCGTATCAGTAACCCTCTGATACGCGTTTAGCGACGATTTAACAACGTATTGTCCATCGCTAATCTTTGCTATATTAAAAACTGTCGAAGCTGACGAAAAGCCGTCGGCTAGCCGTAGTTAACTGTTTTGATTTAGCCAACGGTAATCTGTCGCTAAGTAGTCGCTAAGCGACGGACTAGCGACGGACTAGTTTTAGCGACGAGGTTATTCCCGACGGATTTTTTCAGCCTTATCCGTCGGTAATCCGTCGGTAATTTCAATTAGCGACGGATAGGGCCGTCGCTAAATTGTTGTATTTTAGTAGTGTTGGTGCTGGCTGTATACCAACAGCCTCCTCCCCTTCAGGAACTGTCTCCCCGGCATGCTCATCCTCCTGAGGGACACCCTGACCACCATCAACAGGCTGATGATCAAGGTTTGGAGCAACTCCATGTACTGGCTCCCCGGTAATTGGATCCTCTGTGATGTCCTTTGGAAACTGCTCGAAGTGAAATGACTCTAACTCAGGCAATTCCTCAGCCACAGAAGGCGTCTCGGAATCCTGAGTGTTGGTCATGGTCTGATCCTCGACGAATACCACATCCCTGCTTCTGTAGAGCTTTCTTTCCACCGGGTCGTAGAGTCTATAGCCAAACTCATCCCGACCGTAGCCGACAAAGATGCATCGCCTCGTCTTCGGCTCAAGTTTGGTCCTCTTGTCCTTCGGTACATGCACGAAGGCCTTACAGCCAAACACTCACAAGTGATTGTATGACGGCTCTTTGCCATACCATACTTTGTCAGGCACATCACCCTGCAAAGGAGCACTAGGAGATAAATTAATAACATAAGCAGCTGTGAGAACAATAACTGCCAAGCAAGTTTGCTTCTGACAGCAAATACTGCACCCTCTCCATCAGTGTCCTATTCATGCGCTTCGCTACACCATTAAGCTGAGGTGTCTTGGGCGGAGTCTTCTGGTATCGAATCCCTTGCTCTCTGCAATAAGCATTAAAGGGACCGATGTATTCGCCGCCGTTGTCGGACCGAACACACAATAACTTCTTGTCCGTCTCTCTTTCAACAGAGGCCTGAAACTCCTTGAAAGTGGACAGCACCTGATCCTTGGTCTTTAAGGCATAGACCCAAACCTTCCTGGAACAGTCATCAATAAAAGTTACAAAGTAAGAAGAACCACCAATAGATTTTACCTTCATAGGACTGCAGACATCCGAGTGAATCAACTCGAGCAACGCCGGCTTCCTTGAACTTGGGTGACTTTGGAAAGACACCCTATTTTGCTTTCCAACTAAACAGTGCGTGCACTTCTCCAACTTTGTAGACTTGAGCCTTGGAATTACCTTCCTGTTCACAAAGTAGCTCATTCCCTTCTCGCTGATATGGCCGAGCTGCCTGTGCCACAACTGATGGAACTGGGGATTCCCAGGACCCTTCCTTTGGTGTGCGTATTGATCGATAGAAAGTTAAACATATCTAATACGTGTTCTAACCCTTCATAGGCGGAAACTAGGATTCACGAATTATACCTGCGACGGAAAGGAGACAAGTAATTCCTGGCAATCTCGAGCGGACGACCCCAAGATCTTCTGCACGTATTCCTTCCTCGAATTGGACGTCGTGTGGGCGACGATCTCCCAACCTTTTCTTATCCTTGGCAGCCCTCTCTTTCTCTCCTTACGTGAATCACGAATTTAAAGAAAGTTTCAGATTTCTGATCAGTAATCTGGCAGCCAGAGAATAGAGGATATATATAGGCTACGGCAGGGACCATGAGGAAAAATTAGGGTTAGGCCTCCTAACAGATCTGGATATCCCGTGTTCAGCCCGAATACACAATCCAGGCCCACTAACAATAGCTCGATCCACTAATGAGCTATTGTTGTACTACCTCCCTAATCCCAAATTATGTTTGTGGGCTCCTTTTATTATATGCTCGTTTGGCTCCCCATGTTAAGATATCGTATGTCGTCGATCAAATTAAGTTACTGACAACTATATTGATTCGACATCTTTTATCCTCAAGTAGTACCGCTCAACTTTATTTTCATGTCGGATATAATCCACCTGCAGGGTTTACATGACAATCCTTATGAGCTCCTTAAGGGGACATCATCAACCTGATGTATCGGGACATGGATTCCATTTATAATCAACAGCCCATCTACATACAATGTTATTACCCAATTCATGAGGTTGTTGATCCATAATGAATCTCACTCTTTATTGAGTCAAAGTAATGCACACTGCATATACATGTCCATTATTATATCCGGATTAAGAGCACAAGCATCCATTATAACAGAGGTGTTTGTTCTCTATGTAGTCAGTACAAAGAGAACAACCTCAAGTGGTCCTGTTCAATACACACAAAGTGTACTAGTGTAAACCTATAGTCAAGATAGACTAATACCATATTACTCTACAACCTTTCCAATAGATTGTCCAAATCCATCTAGGTTGTGAACTATTTATATACTCCATAGGGAACTGATAATATGATCTTCTGTGTGACACCACACACCATATTATCTACAATATAGAATATCAGACATTTGCATTAACACTTGCAACAAATACAATATGCAAACATTTGCCCATATGATTCTCATTCAAAATTTAAGAAAATAAGGTTACTACAAAAGTAATACTTTTAGTATATAACCCTAACAACAGCTCGGTAGATGCATCACTGACTGCGTTCACTCCTTGTGCGCTCCCTTCCATATAGTAGAGACCGGACTTCTTGCTTCCTCTGGCAATCACCATCGAACCTCTGGAAAGCTTCCACTGACTATTCCTGAAGAGACCGAAGAATCCCGCGTCATCCAACCTTCCAACCGACAACAGGTGAAACGGATATCAGGGACATGACGAACATCTTTGAGAACAAGAACCGTACACGTCTTCTTTCTCAAATACACATCTCCAACGGCAACCGCCTTCGATACATCTCTATTGTCCATCTTCAACACTCCACAATCGTATGTTGTGTAAATGGCAAATAGTGCCCTGTTGTGAGATACATGTGCTGAAGCCCCTGAGTCCACCAGCCAAGAATTATCATTGCAGGCGAGGTTTATAATGACCTCATCACCTACAACGATCACATCGCCTCCATGTATCGAGGCCGCCGTTGTAGTGTTCTCATCTTGCTTTCCCTTGTCGCTCTTCTTCTCTCTCTTCCAAGTGAAACAGTTCCACTTGATGTGGCCCTTCTTGCCACAATGGTAACACTCCGAGTCCTCGTAACGACCCTTGGACTTTCTCCTGCACTTGTCTCTGCCACCACCTGGACCCCTGCTTTTGTCCCTTCCACAGCTCTCTGAAACCAATGCCTCTAAGTGGTAGGATGTGGATGAAGTGCCCTAAGAATTTCTTCGTATCTCTTCATTCAGCACCCCGCTCTTGGCAAACTCCAGACTAACCACGCCCTCTAGAGCAGAAGCGATCATAGATACTCGTACGGTCTCCCACGAGTATAGCAATGTACACAGCAGCCATAGTCCCTGAATCTTGTCGTCGAACTTGACTCCCATTGAAGATAGCTAGTCAACCATGCCCTGAAAATCACTCAAGTGATCCGTAATAGATGCCCCATCTTTGTACCGCAGACCCATCATCGTCCGGATCAGGAATAACTTGTTTACCCCGATCTTCTTCGCGTACAAAGATTCCAGCTTATCCTATAACGACTTCGTTTGCTCAATATTGGCAACGTGGTTGTAGACGTTCTCGTCAACGAACTGCCTGATATATCCTTACACCTGTATATGCTCGAATTTCTAGTCCTCCTCGTATTTATCACTGGACTTCTCGGATGTAAATACGGGCAGATACAGCTTCTTGACAAACAGCAAATCTTTCATCTTTCTCCGCCAATAGTGATAGTTGGTGTCGTTCAGGTTCACCATGCACACCGACTTTGCGTCCATATCCCCTCTCTAGTTTTTCTGTCAACTCCTGACACCCTTCTGAATTCCAGAACCTGGCTCTGATACCACTTTGTTGGAAAAGAAATGCGAAAACCTTTCCCCAAACTAGATAGTACCTACGAGAGAACTGAGCAATACAACGGATGAACCAAAACACCAAAACAAACCACGCAGACACAGAAAATTTTTGACGTAGAAAACCCCCTTGCGGAAAAAACCACGGTACGATCGGAGTCCAACCCTGAAAAGCCTTCACTAATGAATTAAATGAGTACACCCTCTACAAACTTCTTCCGATCCAAATCGGATCCCCACAACACTTAGAAGCAAGAATAATGATTACAAGGCTACGAAGAACAAGGACGACGAATAGAGATTACCCGAACACGATCATCCTTCAAAATTGGCCTTCAATTCTCCTTCTTCTCTCCCAAAGTTTCAATGGCACTCTTGCCTCTCTTTTTCTCTCTTGTTCTTCAATGTTGTGTTATAATTAGGGTTAGGAATAACCATGTATAAGCTCCCTAATCCACAGCAAAACCTGGACAGTAGGATACGATCCAACGGTGATTAAATCACCCTGAAAATGCTTCAGCTCCGACACACAGAGTTCGGCCAGAACTCTGTCCTGGCACAGAGTTCGGCCAGAACTCTGTGTTCTGCTTCTAGCAAGGTTCTGGAACAGGGAGGCAGAGTTCGGCCAGAACTCTCCCTTGGGGTAGAGTTCCGCC
This sequence comes from Iris pallida, assembly GCA_029216955.1. Classification (NCBI taxonomy): domain Eukaryota; kingdom Viridiplantae; phylum Streptophyta; class Magnoliopsida; order Asparagales; family Iridaceae; genus Iris; species Iris pallida. The sequence continues at coordinate 1,576,695 of JANAVB010038819.1, read as the reverse complement.
CGAACTCTGCCCCCCTCTCTCTAGCTGCTCCTTTGGCAACTCCCGAGCTTCTTCGACTTCTCCGAACGGCCTCGTCACCTCCCCGAGCTTCTCTGACACACAGACAGCGCTCGTCGCACTTAGGGGTCATCTCCACATAGGTTGGGAACCCCACCCACTCCAACACATGAACATGGAACATAGGTTTTCTAATGAAAGAAAAGATAGAATTCTCCGAATTATTCTTAGAATCAAAAACAAAGGATTGGATCACATTGTATCCAACATTAAACAGAAAGTTGTTAAAGGAAGAATCTTTTGTTTCTGATAGAGACAATTTGGGATGGAAGGATTCGAACCTCCGAGTAACGGGACTAAAACCCATTGCCTTACCGCTTGGCCACGCCCCATTTCGATTTATATTCGACACTAATAAATACTAATATTAGTATTGGTTATTCGTCAATAGAAACCAAAATATGAAATATTTTGTTGCTAGGATTCAACACATAGAAATATGAAAAAAATAAATATTGATCATTACATAGAATTCAGTTAAGATATGGTATGAAACTATAATTCCTTGTATTCTCGTTTGAGAATGAAATATAGGATTTTGGATTGGGGAAAGTTCAAAGAAAAGGAAGGACTTTTTTACCTACCTTTTTTTTACAGTTTTCCTTCATAAAAATAACTCAATCAAAATCCAATTTTCTAATCTACAAGAACGAAATGTTTGTTATGCTTAATATCTTTAGTTTCATTTCTATCTATTTTAATTTTACCTTTGATTTGGATAGTTTTTTCTTCGCCAAATTGCCTAAGGCTTATGCCTTTTTCAATCCAATCGTAGACGTTATGCCTGTCATAACTTTATTCTTTTTTCTCTTAGCCTTTGTTTGGCAAGCTGCTGTAAGTTTTCGATAAAATATTTCATATTTCGCGAAATTTAGTATTTATTTGGAAAAAAAATGGATAAGATGAGAGAAATCTTACATTTTGAACCCTCGATTCAAAAATAGAAATTCTTATATATTGAATAACCTAATCGTGGTGAGAAATTTTGATCCACTTATTTCCTCATTCTGACGTTCCAGTGAACAAGGACTTTATAAAGTCCCCCACAATACCAAATAATGGATGTAGCAAAAAAAAAATTGTAATGAAGGAATTAGATCCTTCTTTCTTATTACAAATAAATTAGTGAAAATCCCCATTTTTTCATTTTTGGGGTGTCATGCCAAAATAGTGTATGTAATAAATCAAGGTAATCCATTTCCCAAAAAATAAATCTTGGAGATTGTGCAATGCTTACTCTCAAACTCTTTGTTTACACAGTAGTAATATTTCTTATTTCTCTCTTCATCTTTGGATTCTTATCTAACGATTCGGGACGTAATCCTAGACGTGAGGAATAAAAAAAAATATTTTTCGTTTTTCTTTACTTTTTTCTTTATTTTGTTTCTTAGTTTTTTTTATGTATGGAATTTACCTATGATGAAAAAGGAAAAGGATTGACATTTTTTCAAATTAAAAAGTCTGAAGTGATCAGAGGGAGCGGAGAGAGAGGGATTCGAACCCTCGGTACGAATAATTCGTATAACGGATTAGCAATCTGTCGCTTTAGTCCACTCGACCATCTCTTCCAATTGAAAATGGAAATTTTTTGTGTAATGTAACACGTGAAGTAAAGGTTAATAAAAACTCTTATTTTCCTTCTTTATTATAATGATATAACAACATAATGATAACAATATATTCGAAATGGATAACATCTTAGATAAGATATTTACGAATTTGATCAGTAATTCCATTTCGATAATGATTCGAAACAGATATCCACCAATGGAATAGATATAGAAAAAATACCTTACTTCACTTCTTTGATTTTGTAAGAAAGGCTCATTACCCCGACTTGGTTAAGTAAAGTACTGGTCGTGCCATTACATCACTTCTTTTGTTCTAATGAATTATTCATAGATCAAACGATTTCATTATGTAGGATTTGATATAAATGAAAATTGTTATTGAAACAAGAACAGGGGCAATTTCCATTCCTATGATAGAAGTGCTATTTCTTAGTATTATTAATACTATAGTATGGTATAGTTATAATATAACTCATTTACTTGTTCAAGGGACAGGCTTTATTTGAATCCTTGAGATCCAATTGACCCGAATTCATAAGATCTGATCTGTCAGTTGAAAGGAAAGTTGAAAAAGAAACGTGGAATTTTTCATTTTGACGGTCCAGCTTTAATAACTCCTTTGATCCGAGACTGTTAGTAATGACTCCCCGCAAAGGAAAGGAAAAGCATATATATAATAATATAATCAAACTTTCTTTTTATGTTTTTTATTTTATTTAAATAAGCTTTCCACTCTTACCCCATTTTTTCAAGTCCCCATTGGGACGAAGTGTCAACGCTATAATTTCTTTGATGCTATCTTTATAGTGTCTCATTCCTTTGTTCGACAAATGAACCATTCATATACAATAATGAATATGTAGCAGGTATAGTTTAGTGGTAAAAGTGTGATTCGTTCTATTAACAACTTAAATAGTTAAGGGGTCTTTCCGTTTTTTCATATTCCGATCAAAAACTTTATTTCTTAAAACGGACTAATCCTTTTACCCTCAATAACATATTTGATTTGAGGAATCATATACATTCTCACGATTTGTATCCAAGGGTCAATTCGAAATTGAATAAAAAATAGGATTATGTAGTCACGAAGCAAAAAAAAAATATTGGATCAAATCTTCCAATTCAATGAGTATGAGTAAAGGATCTATGGATGAAGATACAAAAATCTATTTCCAATCGTAACTAGATCTTTAAATTTTGTGTTGTAAAGAAAAGATTGAAGCAAAATAGCAAGAAAACGATGGTTTTGGTTTACTAGAACGATCGGCATATTGTTTCAGCTCGGTGGAAACCAAATTCTTTTCCTCAGGATCCCGCGAGTGGAAATAGGGGACGAAGTCACTAGACTAAACAGATTTGTTATAATCCTCCCTCTAGAAGGATCATCTAGAAAGCGAGTAGCTTTGTATGCATTCAAGCCGACATAGATGTTAAGGATCTCATTTTTCTCTAGGAATACATCGACTTTCCATAAAGGAGCCGAATGAAAGCAAAATTTCATGTTTGGTTTTGAATTAGAGAAGTTAAAAATGATCAATCAACGTCGACTATAACCCCTAGACTTCCAAGCGAGTACGATTACCCCTCTAATTATCGAATTGTATCAATTCTTTATTAATCGTTTTGCGAAGCCTTAAAAAAATGTTTCTGTTTCCAAATTGTACTGGAATATGGTAATGCATAAAAAATTTCAGTTATGAATAATAATCATTCGTTTAAACAATAAATGATTACCATAATGGAATTTAATTTCGAAACTCAAATCTACGCATGATAGGAAATTTTTTCTAATCGATTGTTTCGTAAATATTCTATTTTGGGGAATCAACTCTTACCAGAATTATGGATATTACAATGAGAAAAGCCAATCCCTATTTTTTTCTTTATTTGTTTACCTTTTTTCTTAACTTTTACTGTTTGAAGAGAAAGTCTGCTACTATAACGACAATACATACTTTCTTTCCACAGGAAGCGATTAGTGGTTGTCCAAAGAAAAGACGTCCTACACCTAATAAAATGAGATCTTTCTTCCGTTGAGCGATCTGTACATCGCACATTTCACGTTTGTTTTAGACTCCTAGAAATTTTTTATGCATTTTTTGACTCATCTCATCACAAATGTATTCTATTTATATGTAGCGGAAAAAAAAAAGAATTCGAGTGCTATTTAGAGGTACATCTAATATATGTACATACATATTGTAAATTGATCTATATGAAATGAATGAAGACCAGATTCGTATACAACTTTAGAAACGTTACATTATATAATAATAAATAGTATATAATACTAGAGAGTGTGGTAGAAAGAACTATATATACTATATATATATATAGTTCTTTCTACCACACTATCTTAGATACTTCTACTTCTGATTCCATCCCTATCATTTAATTTAAGACTTAAAGTTTGAATCTCTTTTATTTCTTCAATCATTGATAAGAACTAATAATTCAATTTTCATTCAAATTAATTATTTTGGTTGACCGTTTTTACATATATGATAAGTAAAAAAGCAGTAGGAACTAAATTAAACAGTGCAGTAGCAATAGGTGCGAGAATATTGACTTCCATAATCTTTTTTTTTTCGTTTCACAATAACTCGGGATCTAATCCCATAGATATGATAAATTTGACCCCTATAAATTCAATGGGATGAATTGCATCCTGATGATACTGAATCAGATCAATATTATGAATAACAACATCTGATCTATCAAATCGATTCATCGTCGAAAATGAAATAGTATAACATAGAAAATTCTTTTATTCATACTAAATCAAAAATGCCGTTTTTGATTGGATCATAAATCCTATCATTGGATTTTCATCTTTTTTTCACTTTTCTTTTATATAACCTATTATCTTCTTATACAATTCTACTACTTATACATACAATAGTATATATATACAAATACATACAATTATGAGGTATCATATGACCGGTATTATATGGGTCATACACAGATCCAATTCAAACAGTTGAAGTGAGATGGAAAAAAGGACAGATTAAGTATTAAAAATCGAATATTCCAAAAATTGACTAAATACTAAAAGGGGGCCTTGCTTGTTTGGTTTTTTTTATTTAATTAGTATCTTCTTCTTGGATTGGGATTAGAACGTATACATCACAAATTCAGTATGCTATTTGAATGAGATAGGTCTTTTCCAACCAATTCTATAGTATTAGAGGATACACAAACAAAGCCGGGATTCGAAAAAGTGTGGTTTCACCTGAACCTGAAAAGTACTCTATCGAGGTAATTATATTAAGTTTATTGTGTATCATACAATAAACGAAGATAATTTGTGTCTGCACCCCCGGTAAAAATACGGGCACTCTATAATTCTATTTTGTTCTCTGTCTTCCTTTTCACAGAAAAGAGAAAGATGAATTGAGAATTCGTCGGATCCTAGTTCGGGACTGACAGGGCTCGAACCCGCAGCTTCCGCCTTGACAGGGCGGTGCTCTGACCAATTGAACTACAATCCCGACGAGGTATATGGAATACATACTCTTATGGTTTCATAAGAATATTCTACTCGTCATATTGTAAGAGATACACGAATGATATATTGATATCATACCCACATAAATATGTGCTTTAGTGAGAGTGATACGAATTATTAGTAACCTGTGATTTTTTTATTGTAAAAAAGAAATAATCAATCTTTCAATAAGAAAAAAAGATCCTTTTCTTGATACTTTACTTAATGATCATGAATATGGATCGTTAGAAAGATCAGAACAGAACGAATGAGAAACATATAGATAGAGCAAAAAAATTGATTTTTTCTCTTTATTTATACGGATCAGACATTTCTATTTCTGTAGGACGAATTTATTATATCATACACATGGAGCGGTGCATTTTGGGCCGAGCTGGATTTGAACCAGCGTAGACATATCGCCAACGAATTTACAGTCCGTCCCCATTAACCGCTCGAGCATCGACCCAGAAGAATTCATTCTAGGCTTATTGATAATCCACGATCAACTTCCTTTCGTAGTACCCTACCCCCAGGGGAAGTCAAATCCCCGCTGCCTCCTTGAAAGAGAGATGTCCTGAACCACTAGACGATGGGGGCATATCCGCCCGACCGTCATCATACTATGATGATAGTATGATCAATTTTTTGGAATTGTCAATATAATCTAATGGTATGGCTAAATCCAAAGAGTCTTTCCTACTTTCTATGTTATGATTCGATAGATTTTTTTGTTTGATTTGATACTTCACTTCATGAATGAAGCATCTCATACTATATAACTCTATATAAAATATTCTATATAACTCTATATAAAGAAGTATAGGTTTCCTTCGGTTCGGTCAATGATTGGTCCGACCTGAAAAAGGGGGTAAACCCCTATTTTATTTCTTTTTTATTCATTGCTTCGTTTATCGTTCAGATAAAATATGCCTATAACTATCTCACACTAAGTCAGAAAATGCAAAAAGGGATAAAAAAAGTTCTTTTTTATAAGAATTCGATTCGGGGTACGAATCCCCTCATCACATGATTCAAGAAAATGCCTTAAATCTATGTCGATATTGGATTCGTAAATCAAGCGAGTCTTGTGCTGATGGGTCAGGTCAATCAAAGTAAACAAAGCAAGGGGATCAGTCTTGAAACAATTCACTGTATTTTCTCAAAAGAAAGAGAATAATTTTACCTCTAAGTAAATCAGATTTTTTTCTGAATGAGTTCATATGTACATATATACCTATAGTACTA
>JANAVB010038819.1:1407829-1565329 GCA_029216955.1 Iris pallida | reverse complement strand
AAGCGTAGACGAAAATAAGCGGAAACAAATTTCGAGATAAGGTTTAGAGCATGATTCTCAGGGGTCGTCCTAAAGGTACTATCTTGGTCAAAATTCGAAATTCCTTGAATATTGTCTAAAATAATCCTCGACCTTCATATTTAAGATTGGGTAATCATGTTCACTTCTCAACCTAAATGGTATATAAGTTCAACTACCACTCTTTTGTTCCTTCTAGAGTCCTTAAAATTCATATTAATGCAAGAATAGGATTCGACAACGGACAAGTGTTTCGAAATCAGGATAACCAAAAGCAAAATAAAGATAGATTCAATATAGTTCGAAGTAAGATTCTCAGGGATCATCTCTGGAATCTATCAAAGGATCCTATTATGTGATTGTGTACAAAACTCCTAGAATATTATATGACTAAAAAATCCTCTACTACTAGAATGAGTCATATTAGCGACATCCAAAAACGTCGCTAATAAGTAAAAATATGTCGTTAAATTAATTTAGCGACGTAATTAGCGACGAAATAACCAGGTCGCCGAAAAGCTAGTCGCAGATCGAAAGTTCGTCGCCAATCGTCGCTGTTGCGACGAATAGTCTACGACGCTAAAATGTCACAAACTTAGCGACGTCCAGCGACATTTATATTACGTCGCCAATTTAGCGACGTCTATTCATCGCATGCGGTGACATGGCAAGGTTTGCCATGTCAGCATGTTGGGCAACGTTTAGCGACGGCCCATCGCAGTTAGCGACGTCCAGATACATATTTGCGACGTACTTCCGTGTCGCAAATCCATCGCAATCCATCGCTAAGATGCTGGAAAATTAAAAAAATACAGTTTTCAAATCCTGTACACTGCACTTTATATACAGTTTAAACAAAAATCTTGCACCTTATATACAGTTTAAACACTAGTCCTGCACACTGCACTTTATATTCAAATCCAGCACACTGTACACTACACTTTATATTCAAATCCTGCACACTGTACTTTACACTTTACACTGCACTTTATATCATCACAAACATCATCACAGACACATCATAAGGCTAATACATACAACTCATAACAAACATCATTACAGCACATATCCCGCGTCACAAACATAAATATATTCAAATCCTGCATACTATACTTCACAGACACACATCATCACAAACATCCAATAGAGTCAAATAAAAATAGGAGATGATAAAAAGTCTTCCACCAAGTGTATAAACAAAAGTGTACCAATAAACAATTTGCCCATAGGGCCAATGCATACAACTCATAAAAAAATCAATAAAATTACTGAGAACCCCTGCTGCGCATCTGAGATAGCATGTACTCATACTGCTCCTGTATGAGCTGCACCGTAGAGGCAGTAGGAGGCAGTACAATGTCTGGAGTCAGCATCATCGATAGACCGAGAGGACGTATCTGCTCCAGCTCTCGCAGTCGCTCAGCATGCGCAGCAAGGGTACTCACCATCCTCCGAGTACTCTCCTCAATCGAAGTATGTACTTGAGTGAGTGAGGCAGACATGGTCCTCTGTGATCCCTCCAGCTCGACCTGTCTACGCTCTGTGCGCTGCGTAGACTCGGCGAGCGTGTGCAAGCTGGCAGCTGTAGCCTGCTGCAGACTCATCAGCTCATGTATACTGCGCTCAACCGCATCAAATCGTCCGGGGATCATCGGATCATCGCTCTGCGGTATGGTGATCAGAAATCTGTTGCTGCAACTCGCGACACAGCTCGTCGATCTGACGACCAATATTATGAGCTCGTGACAACGCCTGCGAAGCTGGAGAGTGTGCACTGAAAGAGGGGGTCCGGGATGACTCTGAAGCCAAATAGGCGCCGTAGGATCCCGTACCGTAGTACGTACCCTTCTGAAGACCACCAACGTCGGTTATCTAGAGGTCGTCCAGCGATAGAGCTATAGGCGGCTGGGAGGAAGTACCAGCCCCTCCCTCTACTGGCACACTAGCAGCAGCAGCCGCCTCCTCTTGTAGCCGAAGAAACTCGACCTAGAACAATGTTTGCTAGCATCTAAGTGTTTGCTAAAGTCTATATTTATATCTATTTTCCTATTTTCTAAATTATAGTAAATTAATATAAAGAATACAACGTACATATGCCTGCGTCGCCCTTTCGTCAATGAACTCCCCAGCCCTCCGATGGTGACCAGGAAGACGGTCACCATGTTGGGGTCCTCACCCTTTTTACCTGTTAAAATTTATTATCTATTATTAGTATTAAACATTCTATCCAACTATATATAAAATGATGTCCGTCATAGAAAATGTACCAGACGACGAAAATGCTCCGTCATCGGAATGGAGCCACCACACCACTTACTAGCGCTCGACCGCGCCACCTTGGCCTTGTCAGACCGCTCCTGGTACCTGGCCTCGCCGAATCTAGCCTTCATCACAGTCTACTGCTCTGGCGTGATCCAACCATGGATCCGCTTTTCGGAGCGATCACGAGACTTCTGGTCGTAGATCGCATCACGGATGAGCTTGCCTACGACGGCAGAAAATTGGCCTCGATCTTTGCCGCCCGGTGTGGTGGATAGAAATAGGTCCACTACAAGAAGTAAAATAGAAAAGTTGTATAATATACACAAATAATTATTAAAATTTAAAAATAAATAAAATTTTTACCTTGAAGTGGGCCAACCAAAAGGCATTCCTATCTGCGGGAGCATCTTAGTAGTTAATCCAAGGCCCACCATAGTTCTGCCTCAGAAATAACTCCAGCTGTCTCTATACTACAGGAGGCCGATATCTATACAATAATAAATTTCATGAATATATATGTACATATAATCATTTGAGAAATATATATTAACTAATTAACTTACTTCGTAGGCCCGTCCGTCCAAATCTCCATACGCGTCTCATTCGGGGAAGCGCATGGAGGGTTGCTCTCACCTCCTGCCTGGGCAGGATCAGTCTGATTGCCGTCCTCCATATGCTCGGTGTCGTCTCTCCCCATGGAGCCGTCGGTGGAAGGAATGCTGGACGCGGGATCAGGAATGCTGGATGACGAGGGAGGAGTCGCCAACCTGCTGGAACTGCCCTGTCCCGGTAATGGACCGGGAACAGAATGGTACACTGGCGTACTCGGAGATGAGGATGAGGGTACGGAATCTGCATCCCCAGCCCAAGGCAGACGGGACTACCTAATATAATATCCTCCACGTCATCCTCCTGGTCTAGACATACCTGATAATAACATATGACAATAAAACAAATATACATATTTATATGATAGACATCACAGATTTATGAAAAATATCATAGTCACAGATAAAAGTGTCACTAAAGTGTCACAGATTTAAATGATAAAAGTGTCACTAAAGTGTCAAATATGATGATAAAATAAACGTACAGATTTAATCCTCTTCTGAAAATTTATCTAGTTCGTTTAGCTCATCTTCTTCTTCTTCTTCCTCCTCTGCATATTCACTTTCATCTACATCTTCCTCTTCAGATAATTCTACTTCTTCGACACAATTAGATGTGTAATGAGGAACTTTCGTCGTATCCACTTCTATAATATTTGTTACAAGAGGTAGTTCATCCTCTTGATAAGCTATATCGTCAACCTCAAAGGTATTTCTAGCTTTGGTCTTGCATACTGCCCACCAGTCCGACCTTGTTGTTCTCCGTTTAGGATAACTTGTGAAGTACACGAGCTGAGCCTGACTTGATAGGACAAATGGTTCATAGGCTTGATATCGTAGCCGATAGTTTATATCCACAAGACCGTGCTTGTCTACTTTTCAACCTTGACCTTCAATCAGATCGAACCAATCACACTTGAATAACACAATCTTAGCAGGCTCTATTTCATAACTATATGTCAGCTCCACAATCTTCCGTAGGACGCCATAGAAATCGTTGCCCGCATCAATATCTTTGTAGTTCAAAGATCTGATACATAAACAGCTGTTTTTGGTGGAATCGAGATCCACAAAGTTGTCTCTGATCGGGCAAGTTGTTGACTTGAACCTAAATCCATTAACACAGTAACGTGGCCACATTTTTGCAGCATAAATTGGTCCCTTGGCTAGCGTTCTAATAGACTCATTCTCAAGTCTTGCATATGGACGATCGACCTAAATACCACAAAAAAATAAATTAAGCTCATTTTCAAGTGCATATACAGAAAGGTAATTACAGAGTTCTCATGTCTTACATATGCACTCAACCTTGATGAAAAATAACGCTTTATTTCTTATTCTAGTTTTTCTTCTGTTATGTGTGGCCTACCTGACCTCACATCATCATAAATATGCTGAAAACAACATCGTTCAATTAATGTAATAGTATAATAATCAATACTATTAAAATAATGTAGACATATTAATTACTTATTCCTCCAGCTTCTCTACTTCATCATCGTCGCAGTTGAGTAATACATACACCTGAGCAGCCCTTAGCTCATCATCGTTCAGATATCTCTTCTCCATTTTATCCGATGGCTTTCCTGGAGCATTGAATACCTTCAGTATTGTATCATTACATTCATGATCTCCGTCGTCGTTTCTGGAAGCTCTCGTTCTATTAGTTGCAACATGAGACTTGAAATACATCGAACAAAAGTTTGTAATCTCCTCGAGAACATAGGCTTCACAAATAGAACCCTCAACCCGTGCCTTATTTTTCACCTTTCTTTTTAGGTGATTCAAATATCGCTCGAACGGGTACATCCATCGATATTCGACGGGTCCACCAACACGTGCCTCATAAGATAGATGAATCGGCAAATGCTCCATAGAGTCGAAGAATCTAGGAGGAAACACCCTCTCTAGCTTGTATAGTGTTACCGCAATGTCCTTCTCTTGATTTTCTAGACGATCAACGAGCAATTTCTTAGAACAAAGATCCCTGAAGAATATACTAAGCTCCGTCAAAGGATCCCAAACTGTCTGCGGTAAGAATTCCCGAAATGCAATCGAAATTAACCTCTCCATGAATATGCGACAATTGTGGCTCTTCATACCCGTCAATTTGTTTTCCTTCGGATCGATACATCTTCTCAGATTTGACACATATCCGTCTGGAAATTTTAGACCCTGGATCCACCGACAAAGTCTCACTTTATCCTCATTGTCCAGTGAGAAAATTGACTTCGGCGGGAATTGTTTTCTATTCTCCTCTATCAAATACAACGCAGGGCGTTTGCATATTTCTTCTAAGTCCAACCTGGCCTTGGGATTGTCTTTCGTTTTTCCATTTACGTCCATCACAGTATTAATTATGTTATCAAACATATTCTTCTCAATATGCATGACTTCAAGATTATGTCTGATCAGGTTGGTACTCCAATATGGCAGATCCCCAAATATGCTCCTCTTTGTCCAGTTATGATCTCTACCAAATCTATCGCACTTGTACCCAGTTATAGGATCTTCGATCACACTTGGAAAATCTCTAACCTCCTCCCATATCGTGGCTCCGCACCACCTTGGTGGTGGATCACCCTTCTCTACAACGCCAGCACGAAATGTATTCATGTTCCTTCTGAACGGATGATCTTTTGGCAGAAATTGCCGATGACAATCAAAGAAGCACGGTTTTTCTCCGTGTTTCAAGCAAAAAGCCTTAGTACGGTCCATGCAATACGGACATGAGAGACGACTGTGAGTGCTCCATCTAGATAACATTCCATAGGTCGAAAAGTCGTTGATGGTCCACATAAGGGTTGCCTTCATCTGAAAATTCTGCTTCCAGGAAACATCGTACGTGTTAGCGCCTACTTTCCATAACTGATTCAACTCATCTATCTAAGGCTGTAAATACACATCAATGTTCCTCTTGGGATTGTTCGGACCAGTAATTATAACGGTTAGAAACATGTACTGAGTCTTCATGCACATCCAAGGCGGTAGGTTATACGGAGTGACAATCACAGGCCAGCACGAATACTGGAATCCCGAAAGACCAAAAGGAGTAAAACCGTCATAGATAGCCCCAACCTAACATTACACGGATCTGAAGCAAAATCAGGATACACTCGATAAAAGTGCTTCTACGCTTCTCCATCGGATGGGTGATCCAACACTCCTTCAATCTGTTCTCGCATGTGACAACTCATATTTTCGGCCGTCTCTTTCACCATAAATAATCTTTGCAACCGCGGCGTTAAAGACAAGTAGGGCATTGAATCGGTCGATCTTCTTGCACCGGTAGACCATCCTGTACTAGTTGTCTTATAGCGATCAACACCATAAAATCTGCACACATCTGCGTCCTTGTCGTCTTTGTAGTACAGCATGCACCCATTGCGATTAGAATCGATTTTCTCGTATCCCATCCAGAGCGATCTCACCATCCTCTTAGACTGATAGAAGTCTTTAGGTAACTTAGCACCCGTCGGCAAGATCTCTATAATCAACTCTCGGTTGTAGCATTCTTGCGACATATTAAAATCTGACTTAATGCTCAACAGTCTTGTAACCACCTCCAACGGTGAAAGATCCTCACGACCAGGATACAATGGAGTCCTTGCATTCTCCAGCAACTCCATGAACTTTGCAGCATCGACATTCGGTGCCTCCTCAGCTGTATCATGAACGAAACTAGGCCCCACAGCATCGAAAACCATGTTCACGCACCCGTCGTCGTATGCATGATTATCTGAAACAAAATTAGGTCCCACATGCATATACGGCTCAATATAAGGCTCCGGCTCTGATGCTAAAGATACAAGTTCTTCGTGTGCGGTACACTGATAGTAATTAGGCGTGAAACCCCTCGAGTACAAATGATATGTCACTTCCACTTCTGGATAATATTTTACGTTATGATATTTCACACAGGTTTGGTGTCGTTCATGTACTGAGGGAACGCCTTAGCAAACTGCAGGAACTGCTCTACTCTCGCTATGTATTCATCCCGTACACCACATATATCATCAGGACGACGATTGTACATCCATAAACGATTCCGCAAGTAGTAATTCATATCCATTTGGAAATAATTCTACAAAGATGGACATACATGTTCAACGCAGTAACTAGTCAAACTGGGTGAAGTTGAGTTGACTAAGTCAATATCTTGGACAAACTAGTCAAACTGGGTGAAGTTGACTAAGTCTAGGCAATTATCCTTCACTAGACATAGACATGGAAGAAACACCGATATTTGCAGTGTCCAAACTTTCTAGTGTATATTATAGTAGAGAGACATGGTAACCGTGTGTAGGGGTGCAACTCGGGCGGGGCATGGCTCTGCCTACCTGAGCTCACTACGTACAGGGTAGTTCCCCTAGCCTGCCTTACACTTGACCCTTTTCTCCCCTTGATCACTTGCACATCAGTGCATACCGGTGCACATGAGTGTACATGACCTATTAGCCTATGCCCCAAGCCAATTTCTCTACTCGACTTGATATCATATCCTCTTCATATCAGATATTTGATACCAAGATAGGAAAGGTTGACTGATACTTGATTCTAAAATCTCCTCCTTTACCTATCAACTAATACCAACTAATATCAGTTCTTCCTAACACTCACATAGGGGCTGATCCACTTCATTAAAGGACTGATATATTCTATCAAAAGACTGATACTATAAACCTTTTCATACTTCATATGGCTAATACTAATATAACAAGTAATGGACTGAACTTTAAAGGGAATGGGATTGAATCAATAATGTAACAAACTGAACATTTAGGACTGACCATTAACAAATGGGACTGAAACTCAAAGGCATTAGACTGAAAAAGATGGGAATATTAGACTGAACTGATTATCCTAAACTGATACCATACTCCAATGGGTCTGAACTGGATGTAAGGGGGACTAAAACTGATACATACAACTATACAACTGAAGACTAATAATCTATCTATTTAACTAATATATGACACCTACTCTATATTTATATCTCTGTATTGGGCTAACCTCCCAATCCTTGCTTAAGTGCAGGCAACCTACTGCTGCCAAGTGTAGTCCCAGCAGTTTCCTTCCAAACCTGCTCTCTGCAGGAGCTCTCCGAGCCTCCTATAGTGAAATTAAGTCCCCTTGATGCCTGCACTCGAGTGGGCATCACTCTACTGCCCCAAAACCTGTGTACAGGCTCCAAAGCCAGCCTTGGCTATACAATGTCAAGCCATACTGCCAAGGCCAATTGTTGTTAAGCAAGTAACATTGCTACTTCTACTAATTACTGGGCCAAACTCGAGCCTTTTTCTCACCACTATCATTGCCCATCTATTTTGATCCCCCACAACCCGAGCCCTATCTAATATCAGTTAACCGATATGTATAGATGGGGCTCTACACAGGGACTTGGACATGCTAAGTCCCTTTAGCAAGCTTTATAGTAGTTTTCACTGCTTACAATTATTTAGATGGTCAAAACGGTCAACCGGACAAGCCATCAGACTTGGACATGAACCCGACACATGAACCCGAGCCCAACCCGATTGTTGATCGGGTTCAAATATTTTAACCCAAATTCGAGCCCGAACCCGAGTATCTTCAACCCTAACCCAACCCCTTAACGGGTTTATCCGATTGGGTTCGGCCCGTGTGTGTGTGTCCGTGTGTGTCTGTGTGTGTGTGTGTGTGTGTCCATGTGTCCGTGTGTCCGTGTGTATGTGTGTGTCTGTGTGTGTGTGTGTCCGTGGGAGAGGAGGAGGAGGAGGGAGAGGAGTTAGGTTAGGGTTTACCTGAGGAAGAGGAGGAGGAGCTCGGATTGGGGGAGGAGGAGCACGACGAGGGGGGGTAGGAGTCGCCGGGGGGGAGGGAGTTGCCGGGAGGGGAGTCGCCGGGGGGGAAGGGGTCGTCGGGGGGGAAGAGCTCGAGGAAAAATTCTAAAAATTTTGAGTGAGGGAAAAAAGGAAACAGTGTGCCCTAAATAAAAATGTTAGCGACGTCAAGAGTCGACGTCGCTAAATGTCGCAAACATTTTAATATATGGCGATATATTTTAATAATATGTCGTTGAAAGTCGCTATTCAGCGACGTAATTTATCTCCTGTCGCTGAACGTCGTTATTCAGCGACGTTTTGCGATGTCTATAGAAAGGAGTTGCTATATTCCATATTTAGCGACGTTATTTTATGTCGTCGCTAAATTACGTCGCTAATAGATCATATTTTAGTAGTGCTCATCCTAGGGCAGGCTCGTAGAAATACGGCTAAGCCTAAGTAATACCACGACATCGCATCAGTTGTGAAGACTGACATGCATGGGCCACTAGAAAAATGTGTTACGATCCGCACCCAGATATTCGGACACGAGTACGTGGGCCACGTCCAGCCTATGCCGTAGTATCGATAGTAAAACACTGTCAAGTATCCAATAAATATCTATAACATCTAGATGATCCATAATAACAAATATACTCAAATCACATCACAAATAGCTAAGAAAGATATGAAATAGGAAAGATATCAATAACTTTAAAATAACTGAAGTCTACAAATGAACATACATAATCAGACTTTATCGGAGACAAATTTGATAACGAAACATAAATCAGAATACAATAGCCTATAGCTCTCCAGAGGTCAACTCACGATCTAAAAATACATCGAGATCTAACATCATAAAGTCCAGGATGTGGGCATAACATTACCTAAAAAATAGTTATCCAATCAAGATTGGAGCAAAGTACATAACTCTAAAAGCAGTTCCATTGCATGGTAGAAAATATATAGCGCGCAATAGAATAAATTACATGACATAATGAAAAAAAACTGAGAAATAGAGAGATAGCATCATGAAGATATAAGAAAACTAAGTACATGAACAAGACAGAGATTATGTTAAACTATAATAAATATAAGTGATTTAGAGCACAAGACAGTTATGTGATTGGTTTAGTTTGTACATGATTATTCTACGAAAACTCGATTATACGTGAAGGTATAATCGACAATACATGATTACACTATAGGAATTTAATCATATAACTTCTTCTACTCCCTCGCCCCAACCAATACTCAAGGATCTAATTACGACAAGTTACGTACATGATTGTTAATTTAAATATGAAGCAAATGTGAGCACATAAGAGTACATGAATAATACGAATACAAGAAGTACACGATGTACATGATAAAGTATATGAACATAAAATATTCAATACACCCGATAAGGAGATAACATATTATGACAAGATCTATATAGTACCAATCATTGTTAACAATGTTTCAACATCAAGTTAAGTAGTCTAGAGCAGGTAATATAGATACTATCATGATGAAAACAATCAGAGGATGTACTCGCCTCAATTTGGTTGAAGTCGACATGTGCGATATGAACGTGTCAACACGGAATAGATACGACTCCACAAGATGGTTCCAAACGACGGCACAGATGGCTCTATTGAGTCCAGAATATTCCAAGTAGCCTAGTTTGGTATATTGGAGTCCAGAATCAGAGTTCAGTACAATAATCGATTCAAGAAATAGGAAATGACTATATTAGTCATGATTTATTATTTGACTAAGAATATTTAATTCAAAAGATGAGAATACAAAATTACTACTAGTATGTAGTAGAAAATATCTATTTACTATTTTGAAATCATTAATCAAAATATTGTACTTTTCTAACAAATGTCTAGAACAAGTTATAAATATCCTTTTAAATGTATAAGTCTAACATATAATAATTGAGAATTATTATATGTATATATACTTGAAAATATTTTAGAAATTATTTATTATGAGTATAACATTAAACTTACTTTTATACAAAATATTATTTATTGTAGATAGTACAAATCATAACGTATAAAGATAATGCTATTTTATAAAAATACTATATATAAAGACTGTAAGTCTATAATCTCCTGGACCTGGGCCCAGCCTGGCCCAATAGCCATTTAGAAAATATATTAATAGTATTTTAGCCTAAAGATATTTAGAAGGTAGTTTCACTATTTAGGTAGTATTACAAGTCAAATAATTTATATAAAAAACAATTTAGAAAGCTTTATGGAAGTAAAGTGCAAGCCCATAATTAGAATATACCTTAGAAGCCCGAAAATATACTAGGCCCAAAATATTTGCAAGCCTATTATTTAAGCCCAAAATCATAAATCGGCCCAAATGGTTCAACTAATCCATCCTCCAATAATAGGAAGAGTTTGTTAGAGTTTTAACAAATGATGGTAACCAAATAGTCAGCCTCGCCATCCCCCCCCCCCAATGGCGATTTTCAAATTCCTCTTCTGGATACTCTTCCCATCATAACTTCCCTATCTTCCTCCTCTTCCTTCTTCCACTCCTCCTCTTCCTTCTTCCTCTCCCTTTCCACTCCTTCTCCTTCTTCCTCTTCCATTCCTCCCATCTCCTTCTTCACCTTCTTCCTTTGTTTTTTCCCCTTGTCTTTGCCATTTTCGTCATTCCAGTAATTTCTCTGTTTCCTTTTCCTTCTCCTCCTTGGCCATGGACGATCAACTGTCCAATACTTTTTCTGATGTCCTGGAAAAACTTGGTAATCTCTTATCTTCCACAAGCTCTTTTAGCCTTGATTCCACCACAAATTCCATACCAAATCCACAAGCGGAATGGCAAAAATTTCTATTCTTCAAAATCTTGTCTAGGAAACTCTATCCCCCACATGTAGTCATTGCTACAATTTCGAAGATATGGAAACGCACCAACTCTGTTAAAGTTTCTGAGTATTTTGAAGGCTCATTCTCCGCAAAGTTCGAAAGTCTTCATGATCTTGAATTTGTTATGGAAGATGGTCCATGGAAATTCAATAAACATCTGCTTCTAATCGAGAGATGTCTCCCAAACAAGCTTCCTTGTGAATACTCCTTCAAAAGTTCAGCCTTCTGGATTCAATTTCATGGATTGCCAGTTAACTTATTAACTGTTGACTTCATTACTACACTGGTAGCACGGGTTGGAACGGTGAAGCCTATCTGATTAAATGATGCATCAAATTAGAGTTTATTTGCTCGAGCCAGAGTACAAATCAATGTTGCTGATCCACTCCATCGACAGCTTAGGGTATCCATGGGTAACAATGCTTATTGCATCGTCAAACTGAGGTACGAACGTCTTACAAAATTTTGTCAATTCTGTGGACGTCTTGGTCATGGTGTTGCTCATTGTTCTACTCACATTGAGTTCAAATCTTCAATCAATGAATCTTGGACTTGTGATCAAAAGAAACAGATTCTGGAATTACTTGACAGGAGACTTGATCATTCAATTTGTGTTAATTATGCTGATAAGTTTTCAAAACTCAGGAAGCCTGTTACAACTCCATCTCCGGTGAACTCCCAATCGGAAAATCTTTCATCAACCAGTGTTCCAATGGCAGTTAGTACTATTCCATTAACCACTACATCCACATCACCACTTTTACCATTCCCACCTCCTCCTATAATTCCAGATCCCTCAATTCCTACTACAAATCAGTTTTCCTTTACCACATCCTCCATAACCACCATATCATCTACTACCAACCCTATCTCTGTTAATGATCATCCAGCAGACACTACCATTTCTCATAGAATTCCTATTTTTACAACTCCATCACCTACCAATCCAATCTCCATTAGTGATAGATGCACCTATGATCTCACACCTAAAATACTACCTCAATCATCGACTGTCATCACTACTCTCACTACAAATCCTACTGAAGTCCCAAGCTCTTTCTCCCACAAATCTTCTCCTAATCTTTCTTCCGCATCAGTATTATCTGATATAACAAATAATATCTCTGATACCAATTCTAATCCCATCCACTCTTCTACTTCCACTATTCCTCCTAAGCCACTGTATTGTCATTCTACTAAAACCCCACTTCTTCCCAAAAGTATAACCAATCCTAATTCTTTACCTTCCATATCCCAAACCTTCACCTCCCTTTTGTCTTCACTCACACCAAAGTTTAAAGAGCCTGTTGTCGTTATTGATGGAAAGTCTCAAGCTTTTAATGCACCACTCTGTTCCTATGCTTACCTTGCCAATATCTAGAAACAACACAAAAAGAATGCGTGATACCATAGTCGAAGGAGATGTCATCTCTCCTCTGTTGAGATCACCCAAGAGATTAATGGTTGAAAAGATTGAGTATGAAGGCGCGGCTGGCCTACAACAGCCTCCGAATCCATGATCTTCTCCTAGAATTGTCGGGGTTTGAGAAATGACCCGACAATTCGTACTATTACTTCATTTCTCCGGGCTTCTAATCCAAGAATAATTTTCTTATCGGAAACTAGATGCTCGTCAAATGTGGCTTCCTCTATAGCAAACAAACTTGGATTTCCTCATTGCTTTGCTCTATCATCTTGTGGAATGTCGGGTGGACTACTACTTTGTTGGAAAGCTGATATCAATATTACTATTCTATCTTCATCAGTCAATTATATTCAGGCTTCAGTTCATCCTGTCGAAAGTACTCAAACATGGCATTCCTTTTTCCTTTATGGGCCACCATTGGTGGCAAACCGATCATACTTCTAGAATTTTTTGGAGACTTTGGTCAGTTCATCTACTGTACCTTGGCTATGCATTGGTGATTGTAACTCTATTCTACATCCAACAGAAAAACGTGGGGGAAATTCTTTCAATTATCATGCTCACAAGTTTTTTATCCATTGGTTTAATAATGTTGGTACAATGGATATAAACTATTCAGGTCCTGCATTTACATGGAGTAATCATCGTATTCCTAGATGTAATATTGTTGAGAGATTAGATCGAGCTATGGTGGACTCTAATTGGTTTTCTTTATATCCTAATGCTCGAGTACTTCACCTCCCTTGCCTGACAGTGATCACAACCCAATCTTATTATAGTTGAATGTTTCACTGGTTAAATACAGACCTATTGTTCGATATAAGGCAGCTTGGAACCACGAACCTGACTTTCATGAAACTCTCCATGCTATATGGCAAAATATCCATCATCAAGAATTCTTGCCTAAACTCAAAAGCCTACTGCCAAAATTACATATGTGGGGGAAAGCTCGTCTACGAAATATTGATATGGAAATCAAAAATTGCAAGGAGAGGCTTCTTTCTATTCAGAGTCTACCTCCTACTGATGACTTATATACAGAAGAAAAGTCCCTTCAGATATGGTTGAACAAGCTGTTATTCAAAAATGATCTGTATTGGAAGCAACGGTCAAATGTGTCCTGGCTTCGTGAAGGGGATAGGAATACAAAGTTTTTCCATTTATCTGCTACAATTCGGAAACAGAGGAATATCATTCAGATGATTAAAGCAGATAATGGTACTATGCTAACATCTCAGGAGGATATTTCTCGATCCTTTGAAGAACATTTCAGAGACCGGTTTCATTCAACACCATATCATCCTGTCCCTGAACATATTATTCATGAACTCCAGTGCTTGGAAACTAATGCTGCTGAAGGTCTCCATGTTGTTCCCTCTGTAGAAGAAATTCTCTCTGTCATTAAACTTATGAGTCCATATAAATCCCCAGGTCCAGATGGGTTTCCTGCTGCATTTTATCAAGAACATTGGGATATCGTTGGTTATGAGGTAACTCATCTCATTCAGAATTTTTTTCATATCGGGTTGTATGCCAGTGCATCTCAATCATACATATATTGTGTTGATCCCCAAAACAAAACATCCTACTTCTCCTTCTGAATTTCGACCGATAGCATTATGTAATGTCTTGTATAAAGTCATTACTAAGATCATTGCTAATCGTCTTCGTCAACACCTGCATCATCTTATCAATCCATTACAAAACGCTTTTGTCCCTGGTAGATACATTGGTGATAATGTAATACTAGCTCACAAAATTCTTCATTCTATTTCAAAATCCAGCCCCACCAAAGGTTCCTTTGCTCTTAAACTGGATATGTCCAAGGCTTATGATAGATTACAATGGCGTATAATCAGCCAGGCGATGACTGGTCTTGGAATTGTGGGAAAATCTCATGACATTATCATGGAATGCATCTTCTCAGTCTCATTTTCTGTGCTTGTCAATGGTATCCCAACCACTAGTTTCAAACCATCCTGTGGTATCCGTCAGGGGTGTCCTTTATCACCATATTTATTTATTATGAGTATGGAAATTCTGTCCACACTTATTCTTATTATGGAGAGAAATATGTTATATGAAAGCATAAGATTGAATCGTTGTCCTATATCATTCTCACATTTGGCTTTTGCTGATGATTTAATTCTTTTTGGTTCCTGTTCTCTTCACAATATTTCTCAAGCAAAAATCATTCTTAAATCCTTTGAACTTTGGTCTGGGCAACGTATCAATTTCGACAAATCGTCCTTGTATCTATCAAAGAAGATTGATCCATATATGCGTAATCTTTTCATTAACCTATTTGATGTTAAGCCTATGGATCCTTGGGACAGTTATCTGGGTCATAAAATTCTTCAATCAAAGAATCGAATTGGTACTTATACTGATCTTCTCAACACCAGTCTACAGAAACTCAGTGGCTGGAAACGAGGTTGCCTATCACACGCTGCTCGCACAACTCTCATAAAATCCACTCTTTCATCTCTTCCTACATACTACTTTTCTTCCTATTCTATTCCAAAATCTGTCACAAACTCTTTAGCAAAGCATCAACGTGATTTTTGGTGGGGGACTGATAATTCTCAACGGAAGATCCACTTCTCTCCATGGTCCTTATTTACAAAACCAAAGTTTCAAGGTGGTTTGGGCATTAGAGATCCTTATATCACAAATTTGTCTTTACTTATGAAATTAGTATGGAGGTTTCTTACTGATCCTACCTCAATCTGGGCTCCTCTTCTTCATAGCAAGTACCTTACCTCCTCCAACTTCTGGACTGTCCCCCCTTCATCTTCCTCATCTTGCATATGGAACAGCATTTTGAAATGTCGGGAATTCTTACTTGGAAATGTTATTTGGTCGGTTGAAAATGGAGCAAATATTAGCATTTGGTCTGATCCATGGGTTCCAGGGCTACCCAACAACAGAGTGGTTGGCTATCAACAGGAGAACCTTAATCTCAGAGTAGTGGGTGATCTCATCAACCATGATTCCTACACTTGGAAGGAACATCTCATCTATGTATTATTTCCTCCTCATGAAGCTATGGCTATTCTTCATATTCCCCTATCCAGTAATTGCACATTGGATAAGCTCATATGGAAACACACAGTGAATGGTGAATATACCACAAAATCATGATACAGGGCTATTCATGAATATTTACACAATGATCTTCCTACATCTGGTGCTAATGTGTTTAAAGAATGGAAGAAATTTGGAAACTCTCTCACATATATCCTCGTGTTCATCTCTTTGCTTGGCGAGTGCTGACTCACTCATTATCCACAAAATCAAACATCAATCGACGCATCTCTGAAATTGCATCAACATGCCCTATCTGTCAGGTATGTGAAGAAACGGCTGACCACCTTATTTTATATTGTTCTATTTCAGGTCAATCTTGGCAAGCCAATCTTGCAATCTCCTGTTTGATTCGACCACACACAACTGTGTGTTTACTAATGACAGCTCTGTTACAAATTGGTGATAAAGATGTTATATCCAACTGTTTATACCAAATGTGGTCCATCTGGAAGGCCAGGAACAACTTCATTTTCAACAATGTCAGAATATCTACACCAAGAATCATCTATGATACAAAACTCCTTCAAGAGAAGCATGATGCTGCGTTCGGATCGAGTACATCTCCTCCCATCTTGGCCTCCAACAGATTGGTTCCTCCTGTTCATTGGCAACCACCTACTCCAGGAAAGTGGAAAATCAATTTTGATGGGGCTTATTTAGATGGAAAGATGGCAGCTTCGGCCATCTTACGTGATTCGGAAGGATGCTTCATCATTGCTTTTTCAAAATGTCAAGATGGCGGTTCACCAACTGAAGCTGAAGCTCTCGGCATCCATTTGGCATTGGTTATCATTGAGAGAAGACACCTGCAGTTTGTCACTGTGGAAGGAGACTGCAAAGTCATCATCGACTCCGTTTCTTACCAGGAAGATTCCTCTGTTTGGCTCGCTCGACACACTATTGCAAATGCTAAGAATTTACTTCTCTTGAATAAGGGTGTTTCCTTTTCCTATATTCATAGGAATCTAAATGTTTGTGCTCATGAATTAGCCATCTACTCTTTGTTCAACAACTCTGGGAACTATTTACAAGTTCATGATATCATCCCTTCTTGTATTACTGATCTGATCATTCGTGATAGATCTGCTTGTAACTCTATTTTGAATGAATGAATGGTCTCCATTTTTGCTAAAAAAAAACAAATGATGGTAATAATATAATAAAATAAGAATAAAATAGTAATAACAAGAATAATGAAACAAGGACACTGCTGCTCTCCCTCGGTTTAAACCTCCATTCTAAAATAATAACCTAAAAATCTCCCTCAATCCAATCTACTCACAGCCCAAACTAACAATATTTAAGTTAATGCATATAACCCTAAGTAAAAATAATCAAAATAATTAATAGTTAATTTAACACATATAATTAGGAATAAAAGGGGGGTGCTGCCTCTAAACTCATTTTTTTCCTAAATACTTCAATCGAATGGGAAGACGAAGGGGGTGAAGGAGCTTACAGGGGTTTTGTCGACGACCGACGGAAGGGTGGCTGGGCCAAGCTCGCCAAGGCGGAGGCGAACGAGAGGCGACCGCGGTGCCCCGGATCTGAACGCGACGACAGAGGCGGCGGTCTACTCGCCGGGTCGGCACAGAGGGGGTTTTGTTCGCCGGAGGTCGGGGTCAGTGGCGGCGATGGGCAGGTGAGGGATCACACACTCCCACTCTCTTTTTGTGTGGTATTATGTGAATGTGATAGTGGCGGTGGTCGTTTGGGGGGTGTCGGGAGGAAGCCGTTGGCGGACTAGAGGTGGTGGGATGTGTGGTGGTGGGTTCGGGTTGACCGGGGTGCGATGGGTTGTCGTGGTGCCGGTGGAGGGAGTCGGGGCTGGGGAATGGCAGTGGTGGTTGTGTGCTGGTGGTATTATGGCCAGAGTAGTGCCAGTTTGGTGGTGGTGATGATGGTGAATGGCGACGATGAAGGGGGTGCTAGTCGTGGAGTTAGCAGTGACAGGGTGGTCGGGCTAGGCTTGGGGTAATGGGATGTCGAAGTCGGCCGAATGTCGTCGGTGGCGATGTGGTGTGGCAGTGGTCGATAGGTGGCTCGGGTGTCGGAGGAGGAGTGATGGTGGTCGATCATGGCAGAAGTGTGGCTGTTAGCTAGGAGATTTTTTTAGGAGTTTGATATGATGTAAAATATTGGGTGTGTCCAATATTTATAGGGGTAGGATTGAAAATCCTAAGGGCTAAATGTAAATGTAATAAAAAATAGGAAACATTGTGGAAAAAGTACTCACTGCTAATCCAATTTTTAACCACCAGCATTTAGTTGCTAACCACTAATTAAAACAGTTAATAGATATGTTTATTTTTGAATCATATTTTACAATTATTTTCTTATAAAAAATAAATAAATATTTATAAAAAAATTAGAAAAGGGACAAGAATTATATGACAAAATATAGTTTTATCTCAAAACCAAAGACCAAACCAATAACGTTAGCATATCATAATCGAAAATATACTCGATATTAAATCTCACGATTTTTAAATATTCAGAAAAATTCAAAAAAAAATTAGAAAATGCAAATATTCGAAAAAATCTAAAATTCAGATAACGGAGGTTACAAAAAGATAGAGCCAAAATAAATGTCCTAAAAAATATTATTAATTCTTAACAACACTAGCTAAAAATAAAGTAAAAAAGGAATGGAAAAAAAAATTCTAAAAGGATTCGAAATTGGAATACACATTACATCATAAACCCTCCAACAAATGTTCCTTGTCATGTATTCAATTGTCCTTAACTTTATATCAAATACAAGATGGCTTGTGGATCCTCATATCCAACTAAGTTTTGAGCTGGGTTAGGATCAAACCCCAACAACTAATATGGAACTGTGCAAAAAACTTGATCGACTATTTCATAATCTTCTTGTCACAATATGTATCCCTCTTAACATCAGTATGTGATTTTTGCAAGTTTTGTTTAGTCAAAATTACATTATAAAGAGCCAACCACAAAACTTTCTAAATAAGCAAATGTTCATTATATTTTCTTGCAAAATAGTGATGGTTTGTGGTATTAACTTACGAAATTCATAGCAAGTTTGAAAGTTTCTGATGATAATTTGCAGAAGTGTGATATTTAATGATATTTAGTTACCAATTATCTGAATAGCCTACAACAGTTTGTATACAAAGAACCCAGATTTCCAACATTTAATATTTTTATAAGTTGCCACCGGATATATAGTACCAAATGAAATACCCGCAGAAAGTTACAAACTAAATACCTAATTGACAACAGACACTAGAGCATGAGCATGGGCATGGGCAAGTCAAACAAACTGATCTCTTATCTATATCATGTTATTGGATCAACATTATTCCAATTCAAACTTTTCTAAGAATTACTAGAAGAAGAAACTGGTGTTCACTTCACCCATATATATTACCGATATATTGCTTATATATCTCCTTGATAACATCCTTCTTCTAAAAGAAATGGCCACCCTTATTTCCTTAAGACAATCACGAAAATGACATGCTTAGTCTTCTCCACTAGTAGGTGCTTGGCAACATTCTTTGCATATCTTGAAAATAAATCTTCTACAATAGCCTTTCCAAAATATTTATCAATAGTTGGTTCTATCACTGCCCTTGCGCACTTTGCAACATTTTCTCCACTTGCCGAGTTATGGAACATAGAATCATCAATTGGATCCCAATTTGTCTCAAGAATTTGTACTTGTTCTAGATGAAACAATCCTTCATTTTCAACCACTGTGGTAACCTCTTCCATTGAAGGGGCATAAATTGGTAAGTTGAAGGCATTTACTTTTGCCTCGTCTAGGATTCCCTGAAAAAAAAATATGTAGCAATGTCAATTAACTTGTAAGAAAAAAGTTGGTTTACTTTTCAAATGTCAAATTCTATAAATCTCAGATGGATGCATAGAGTTACAATAAGAAATATATTCATGTGAGCTAAGAGTTATGTTGAGGTGGAATATTTAAATTATTCCAACATGTTTGTGCAAGCTAAAATGTAACTTAAATTAAATGCCAATAAGTCTCGTTTGGTTCGCAGAAAGGAATGTAAAGGAAATCAATTCCTTGGCAGTTTCTTTCCTTTGGAAAATTAAAATTTTCATTGATTTTTTCTCTCGATGTTTTGAAATGCCAAAAAATTTGGAAGTGAAAGTAAAGTGAATACTTTAAGGTGGAAAAGTGATTCTTTTGTTACATATTTTGTTACCTAAATTTTTCATGCACAATAATGCATGAAGTGTTTAGGGATGGATCAACAATGTGATTCACTAGAAAATATTCTTAATAGTTTGAAAAAGAAAAAAATAATAATAAACCTTTCTTATTAAATATATTGTAAGTAGTAAATAAGGAAATTATTTAGTAAACTTGGCATTGACTAATATATAAGAAACAATGATGTTGTCAATATATTTAATTATGGTGAAACTTCAACATATATCATGGTGAATCAAGAACACACTACAATTTACAAGAGCATAAGGATGAAAATAAAAACCTCTAAAACCATGTCATTCATTGCATCTGACAATAGTTCCCAAAATTTGCTCAATTCTCCATATCGTGCATGTGAACTTCTTCTTCCCAAGAATGTCAAGACCATTCGTCCACTCAATACGAGTTCTTTATACCGTAGCCTAAGAAATGTCGAAAAATCCTTTTGGAACTGTTCCAAATACAAGTCAACCACAATTTGAGGGCTAGCCTCCACGATGTAGATGTTGCCCTTATTTAATGGACTGCTTGGGCTGTTATGAAGTCTTTGAGGTACCTAGTAACATAGTACGTAGCACGCGGTACTGGAGTTAGAAGATCTAAAACAACAAAATACACAGGTGATTGACAGAGAGACAAAATACGAAAATGATTGACCATGGATTCCATGGCTCCACCAACCCCACGAGGTTGCAAAAGACTATTGCTGCATAATAATTTTATCTCACTAGTAAATTCACATGTGTTGTAAGTAAAAAAAAAAAAACTTACGTACAACGCATATGAATTTACTAGTGAGATATAATCATGGATATCATAATAATTTATATCCTAGATATCATAAGTATTCACAAGTTTATAATCCT
Organism: Iris pallida; assembly: GCA_029216955.1. NCBI lineage: Eukaryota > Viridiplantae > Streptophyta > Magnoliopsida > Asparagales > Iridaceae > Iris > Iris pallida. Next base: position 1,544,169 of record JANAVB010038819.1, on the reverse strand, counting down.
AGATATCATATATTGATTTACATCTTATTTGTAAATTCACATACGTTATATGTAAAATAATTTGTTCTTAAAGATAGTTTAAATTTTTAAATATTTTTGAGTTAAGATTTATTACATATATGTTTATATTTTACTTAAAATTTATTATAGATCTGCTTATATTTTAATTATAATTTGTTATAGATATATGTGAGTAAAAGAGTGGATTTTCGATTATGCCAAAGAAAATAGATAAACTTTACAGTTTCAGAATTACTATCTTACTTATTTTTGTGTAAGATTTGGAGGAGGATTTACAAATGCTTAGATGGCTCAATTTTGAGTTATTGTTCCAATCTTCTACTATATAATGCGGCTTGGAAACGACTCAAAATTGAGCCATCCAAGCCGTATTTATATCATCATATATTTAAAAATTAAAAATAATAATAAATAACTAAAAAACTACATAAATACTCTATTGATTATTTTAAAAAAATTTAACCAAGTATTTAACTATCTAATATGATTAAGTGATAACTAAATAATTCTAACTCAAGTGGTTCAGATATGAGTCATTTTTTTGGTTGTTTGAGTTCAAATCTTAGAAATGACAACTTTTATATTTGAACTTTTTAAACATTTTTGTTTGTACGTCATGTGCACATTACTAGTTCTCCATATAAAGAGTAATGATAGATAACTGGTGGAGTATTGTCATATACACACAGTTGGTTATTACTGGCACAAATGGCAATACTTTGGCACACGACATATTGCAACAGTTAAAAAAATATATAATATAACTTTGTCCCACCTATTATGGACTGCCAGAGAACCTTATTCCTGAGACTGATTCGGATCTTCTAGAGGACGAGGCAGTTGTTGAGGTCGTGATTCCAGCAGAGGATGTTTAGTCATAGCCTAGTTTACATTATTCGATTCTTATCTGATTTATCTCTGAAATTACATGTGTTGTATATTTATATTTTGGGGATTTGTGATTCTCTAAATTTTTTGGATTATAATTTCGACTCTGGATTGTGGTTTATGTATTTTACTTTGAAATCTTTTATCTAGATGTTGTGATTGAGTTATAGCTATCACCTTATTCTCACCTCTGAAATTATATCATTTGTGTTGAGATGATTATACATTATTACGTGGAATGGAATATTATATTCGAGTTTAGACAGATTTTTACAGTCGATGCTGCGGCTTAGGCTGGATGTACCCACGACTCGTGTCTGATTTCTGGATGCGGATCGTGACAATTTGTAGTGATATGATCATATTGAATTATATGGAAGAAAATACTAGGGAAAGTGACACATTAGGTGACCATGATTAGGTAGTGTGGAGATTTTGGCACTCATACAAATATGAATTTTGATGTACCTATACAACTTATTAATATGGAAGATGACGAACAATATAAGAGAAGGAGGTCAAGAAAAAACACCCATAAGGACCCACAAACATTAACTTTGAGGAGACCAAGGTATACACACAGACCACCAGTGTGGTGTGGTTTCAAAGATATGGTTATTTTCGGCTACTCATGAAAATAGGTCATCCAAGTAATTAAAAGAAGTCATTGGGCAAGAGGACATAGATAGCTGGATAGTTGCCATGACGAAGGAGATGGATTAATTGGAAATAACAATACGTGAAACCTAATTTAGGTACCAAAGGACAAAATAGCTATTGGATGCAAATGATTATTCATGAAGAAGGAGAACGAGCAGTACAGGTACGTTTAGTGGCAAAGAGGGTACAATCAGAAAGAAGGACTATACTACAACAAATTTTTCTTTCCAGTAGTCGAGCATACTTCTATTTCGGTGTTTCTGACATTGGTGGCTACTTAGAATATTGAGTTAGAGCAAATGGATGTAAAAAAAAATTGCACAGAGAGTTGGAAGAGAAGTCTACATGAGACATCATGAATGATTTATGGAGGCCAACAAGGAATACCACCTGTGTGAACACAAATAGACTCTATACAGGCTGAAGCATATCTTAATAATTTATGTTCTTTTTAATACATTGATGAATATGATTGATGCTAAGATATAAAATTACCTGAGAGAGCCACATGAGGCTGTAGGATGAGTGGAAGAAGTGAACAGTAGCACTAGGAAAAAGCCTCCCGTAAAAAGAACCAGGTACTGCAACAATATAATAGGGTAGAAACTCTGTTTCTTTTTCTTCCTTGAGCTTCTTGTCAAGTTGCGCTGAGTACTGAAACATAGTGTTGAAGTCATTTCCAGGAAGGTCATTGATGAAGTATTGGATCTCCGGTGGTTCACGACCCAACCCACGACAGTGCCCGCCGATGGCTTCGACAATCTCCAAGACCAACTTCTCCGTGCGGACGGCATTGTAGACTTCTTTTATGCTTTGCTCCACAATGGGCTTGGTTCTATGTATTGCTTTCTCCTAAACAAATTAAGAACAAGATTGATAGAAGCCAATTAGCTAAATATGCGTGTCCGGTTATATATATCAATTGTAGCTAGCTAGGGTTAGAAATACAAACTTGAAGTGTTGAGTTTTTGGCATAGCTAGTTGCTCCAGCCCCTCCAAGCACATGAAGAATTTGCTCACCACCATTCACGGCCATTCCTTGACGAATTTTATTCCTTTACAGGAACACACTACTGATGAACCTTATGATCAAGTGATCAGCGTTAACTACTATACGATGCTTTTGGCTGGAAGAGCTATTTATAGCTTGCTGCACATTTTTTGATTACAACTTTATTAAACAGCGTGCGTGCATGATCGCCAGCTGTAGGTGGCCGATCATGCACGTAGGTGAATGTCTTTTGCATGATCGCCAGCTGTAGTGAATGTCTGTTTAAAAAGATTGTGCTATGACACGTATAAGAGCATCTCCAACCCTATTGTCTTGTTTTGTGTTGTGAATCCTATGTGGCATGAGGGACAAGACAATGTCTTGTATAGGTGGCAAGGTTATATTCACAAATGACAATGGATTTAAAAAGTCATCTCCAATGCAAAAGTATTGAGAAGATAATACAAATAATTTTTTACAACTTCCAAGACAACTTTTACTCTTCTACTTCTTTTTTATAAATATTTTTATTCACAAATGATGATGTGGACATAAAGACATTGTGAAGTGCATTGTCTAGATCTAGACAACCAACTTCACATTGTCTTTGCCATGTCATTGCCATGTCAACTCCACACTTTATTTCACATTTGCATTAGAGAAGTACTTTTGGAAAAAATGATTGTCATTCCTATGTGGCAACCATTTTTTTCAAACTCACGATAGGGTTGGAGATGCTCTAAACGTCGATGTCACTGTGCGTTATCGTCAGCTGTGGAAAAGATGAGGCTCTGCGCAATACTTGTGAGCCGAACTTCTTATACTATTATAAATGTTTTGTTTCCTAAAGGTTATACATCTAAAGGTGAGCCGAACTTCGAAGAACCTACCGTTTGAAGATGTTAAGCTTAGATTATATTTAGGATTAGATTTTTTATCCTATATGGATTTGTATTTTTTCTCTTCCTCCATACCGATATGAATTCGTGCCCATATATATATATATATATATATATATATATATATATATATATATATATATATATATATTTGGAACTAGATAAATTGTTTCTGGAATCGCTTTCACTGGAACTCGAACTCCTGACCACTCGGACCGCATGCATGTCTCTTAACCACTAGGCTAGAGGTCATTTGCCCATATATATATATATATATATATATATATATATATATATATATATATATATATATATATATATATATATATATATTTTTTTTTTTTATATATATATATATATATATGGAAAATTCTACAATACATCCATCCATTTGGGATGTATCGATACATCCAAAATATGGACCGTTGGATGTTCATCCAACGGTCGAAATTTAATTCAGATTAAATAATGCATGATACATCATTTAATGCTGATTTAGATTTTTGACCTGTTGGTAACTTGCTTTAGCAGGTCATTCTTTACTTTAATTTTTTCAATGAACACCCTAAATTAACTCATATTTACTCTCTCAAAAGTCCATCCAATTTAATCTGAACCTTAATTTTTTTTTTGGTTACAGGCCATGGTAGTGGTGGTGGTGGTGGTGGTGGTGGTGGAAAGAGAAATGGAGATGAAGAAGGAAATAAGAATCGGTTCGGATCGCGTCGAACGTCGTCGAGCCCTCCTAGAACAACGAGGAGTACCAGCTGCGCCGAGAAGAATCGGTCCGCTTCGCGTCGGACGTCGTCGAGACCTCCTCGAACAAGGAGAAGTACCAGCGGCGCCGCTCTAATTTTATTGCCCATGCCATTGTCAGAAATTTTATTTTTCATTTAACAATTTAATATTTTGTTAATAAAGCTACAAGTCATGGTGGTGGTGGTGAACTGAGGAAACCTGCTTCTGAGGTCGGGCGGATTATTTTTTTTACTTTTCTAATGATAATATTTTCGAAGAGAATATTTTTTTTGGACGGAGAATGGCCATTCTCTTTGCTTTTAATACGGCGGAGAATGGTACATTTAGGACGGAGAATGGACGGAGAATGCGGCGAAAGGCCATTCTCTTTGCTTTTAATACGGCGAATGGACGGAGAATGACCATTCTCTTTGCTTTTAACACGGAGAATGACCATTCTCTGTGCTTTTAATACGACGAATGGACGGAGAATGGTACATTTAGGACGGAGAATGGTACATTTAGGACGGAGAATGGACGGAGAATGCGGCGAATGGCCATTCTCTTTGCTTTTAATACGGCGAATGGACGGTGAATACGGCGAATGGACGGAGAATGGCCATTCTCTTTGCTTTTAACACGGAGAATGGCCATTCTCTTTGCTTTTAATACGGTGAATGGACGGAGAATAGTACATTTAGGACGGAGAATGGTACATTTAGGAAGTCGACAAAAGCTCGTTCTCTCAAATCTCTTCTTTGTGTAAATTAAATCCAAGGCGGACACAATCCCTAATTTTAGTTATTGCTTAGCAGAGTCTGCTTAGTTGTTGTAAAATTGTGGTGTTGCTTCTGTGACACTTTCATCTTTAATCTCATGTTTTTTTATGAATATGTGTTCTGTTTGATTTTGATTTAGTAATCTTTTCGTAATTAGTTTTTTTTTGTTTCATCTAACAATTTAATATTTTTGTTATAAAGCTACAGGACATGGTGGTGGTGGTGGAAGGAGAGACGGAGATGAAGAAGAAAAGAAAAAGAAGTTCTGGTTCGCGACGGACTTCGTCAAGTTCCTCAATCAAGCGGAATTAAACCTCTTATAGAGTTCCTTAATTGAAGTTGATCACGATAACCTTTTGTATTTTTCAAACGGATAGTAGAATCTTCCTCGAACCCTTCTCAATCAAACGGCTAGTAGAATCTTCCTCGAGCCCTCCTCAATCAAACGGCTAGTAGATTGTTTGCTAATCTCGAAATTTACTTGTCTTTCCATCTTCCTCACTTTTTGTACTTCTCTCTTGCTATATATATAATAGTTTTCTTGTTTCATAGTACTATTATTCATTCTGAAATAGATAGAATAGTTTTCTGAAATACAATAGTTTTTTTGTTCTCAAGATGTCTACTCGTGTGGGGCAACTCCAAATGAAATCTCGAAATACAATTGTTTTTTTGTTCAATCTTCTCTCTTGCTATATAATAGTTTTCTTGTAGAAGACGTAGAAGATTGGTTGCCAACTCCAAATGAAACCTTCATTCCACGTATGTTGCGCAGGATTGAACAACAACTGTCGAAGATTTCAGCTGATATTGCATCGATCAATTCTATGCTTGGTTCAATACAAATTGAACAAATGAATTTATCTCGGCGTTTGGAGAAGATTGAAGAATCTCCAACTTTGAAGAAGGCATCTTCATCTGGAGTATTTAATAATGTGAAGGTGGTTTCCGTTGTATTTTCTTCCGATGAGGAGGACGTGGAGCTAAAGTCTCGTAGTAAAGCATTGGACCGATTGCTCGTATTGTCCCCTACAGAAGAAACTGACTTTAGCAGTTCTTCTAAAAGAATGCGTGGAAATTTACATCCGGTCACACCATCGAAAAATTTAATAAGGGGTTCAACCTCAAAGCCTAGCAATTGTACTAGTAGTTCTTCGAGATATTACGACTATATTTTTGTCGATGATAGACCTGACGAGTAAGTAATATGAGTTTTGATTTAATTCCAACAGTTTTTTTTCTCCTAATTTATTCGTTTCTTTTCTTAGAGAAATAATATCATCTTGCAACAAAAACTATGTGTCTCGGTTTGAGATGAAGACCTTAGCTTCTTTAACGAAAATTAGCAATGGGGTATGTATAGATAGTATATTTCTTCTTAGATGCCATCTATGTTTACTTTGATTCCATCGCTGACATTTTTAATGATTTATTCAGATTGTAGGTATTGTCTCTGCTCTTCTCATCGCGGAGGAACGGAAAAGAACCTCCAATAAAGCTAATGTATGGTTTTTACCAATGATATCCACTACTAAAATAACCCAGATTAGCGACGTCAGGAGACGTCGCTAAATACAGAAAATACGTCGCTAACAATGATTTGCGACGTATTTAGCGACGAAAAACTTACGTCGCTTATAGGCAAGTCACAGATGATACTTTCGTCGCCGAACGTCGCTATTTGCGACGCGGCGTCCATTATCGCTAGACGTCGCCAAATGAGCGACAGAGAGCGACGTATCAGTACGTCGCCAACATTGCGACGTAAAGCGACCACTAGCGACGCTTCAAAAGTTTATAAATGGTGACGAGGCATGGCATCCACGTGGCCACGTGGACAACGTAGCGACGTGGCCACGTGGGCAACGTAGCAACGTAGCGACGTAACGTCGCTAGTTAGCGACGGATAGCAACGTCTATATGACGTCGCAGTACGTCGCAGAACGTCGCCGACCGTCGCTAATGTTAAAAAAAAATTTAAAAAAATATAATTGATATTTTTGTTATGCTGTGTTTCTGTGTTTACAGTGTGTGTGATGTGCAGTGTTCGAACCATCGACAGTTTCGCTTACTGTTCTATGTTTTATCTTGGATAGAAAGAGCAACAGTTCAGGGTGCACTTCTCAGAGCTTTCTCTTCACGTCCTTCACCTTCTCGGGAACCTTTACGACGTCCGAGAAAGTGAAGGACGTGAAAATGAAGCTCTCAGAAGTGCACCCTGAACTGTTGCTATTTCTATCCAAGATAAAACATACAACAGTAATCGAAACTGTCGATGGTTCCGAACACTGCATTTCATATTCACTGTAAACACAGACACACATCATAACAAAAATACACAATATATTTTTTTAAAATTTCGGCAGCACCTCCTTTGTATATCAGATCATCGCTTATAATCCAGCGTAGGTATATTTGTCATCCCGTCGCAGATATCACAAAGTAAATATCACGAAGTAAATATCACAGTGCAAAGTAAATATCACAGACACACATCCTCACAAACATCCAATAGAGTCAAATAAAAATAAAAGATGATAAAAAGTCTCCCACCAAGTGTATAAACAACAGTGTATGAATAAACAATTTGCCCATAGGGCCAATACATACAAGTCATAAAAAACCAATAAAATCACTGCGGACCCCTGCCGCGCAACTGGGATAGAATGTAGTCATACTGCTCCTGGGTGAGCTGTACCGTAGGGGCAGTAGGAGGCAGTACAATGTCTGAAGTCGGCGCCGGAGGCAGTGCAGTATCTGGAGTCGGTGCCGTCGATGGACCCGGAGGACGTACCTGCTCCAGCTCTCGCAGTCGCTCACCATGCGCAGCAAGGGTACTCACCACCTTCTCAGTATACTGAGCGAGTGAGAGAGAAAGGCTCCTCTGCGATCCGTCCAGCTCGACCTGTCTACGCTTTGTGCGCTGCGTAGACTCGGTGAGCGTCTGCAAGTTGGCAGCTGCAGCCTGATGCAGACTCATCAGCTCTTGTATACTGCGCTCGACCGCATCAAATCGTCCGGTGACGATCGGAGGGTCGGATCGTCGCTCGATCGTATCAGAAATCTGCTGCTGCAACTCGCGACGCAGCTCCTCGATCTGACGACGAACATCCTCAGCTCGTGACGACGCCTGCGTAGCCGGAGACTGCGCACTGACAGAGGGGGCCCGGGATGACTCCGAAGCCAAATACGCGCCGTAGGATCCCGTACCGTAGTACGTACCCTTCTGAAGATCGCCAACGGCGGTCATCCAGAGCTCGTTCGGCGATGGCTCTGCAGGCGGCTGGGAGGAAGTACCAGCCCCTCCCTCTGCTTGCGCACTAGCAACAGCAGCAGCATCAGCCGCCTCCTTCTGTAGCCGAACAAACTCGGCCTAGAACATGTTTGCTAACGTGTAAGTGTTTACTAAAGTCTATATTGATATCTATTTTCCTGTTTTCTAAATTATAGTCAGTTAATATAAAGAATAGAACGTACATATGCCTGCGTCGCCCACTCGTCAATCAAGTCCCCAGCCCTCCGATGGGTGACCAGGAAGACGGTCACCATGTTCGGGTCCTCACCCTTCTTTACCTGTTAAAATATATTATCTATTATTAGTATTAAATATTATATCGAACTATATATAAATTAATGTCCGTCATAAAAAACGTACCAGACGACAAAAATGCTCCGTCATCGGAATGGAGCCACCATACCACTTACCGGCGCTCGACCGCGCCACCTTGGCCTTCTCAGACCGCTCCTGGTACTTGGGCTCGCTGAATCTAGCCTTCATCGCAGTCTACTGCTCTGGCGTAATCTAACCCTGGATAGGCTGTCCGGAGCGATCACGACGCTTCTGGTCGTCGATCGCATCACGGATGAGCTTGGCTATGACGGCAGAAAATTGGCCCTCGATCCTCGCCGCCCGGTATGGTGGATAGAAATAGGTCCTCTACAAGAAGTAAAATACAAAAGTTGTATAATATACACAAATGATTATTAAAATTTAAAAATAAACAAATTTTTTACCTTGAAGTGGACGAACCAAAAGGCCTTCCTATCTGCGGGAGCATCTGAGTAGTTGAGCCAAGGCCCACCATAGTTCTGCCTCACAAATGTCCCCAGCTGTCTCTGTACTGCAGAAGGCCGATATCTATACAATAATAATTTTTCATGAATATATATGTACATATAATCATTTGAGAAATATATAATAATTAATTAACTTACTTCATAGGCCCGTCCGTCCAAATCTCCATACGCGTCTCGCCCGGGGGAGCGCATGGAGGGTCGCTCTTACCTCCTGCCTGGGCAGGATCAGTCTGATCGTCGTCCTCCATTTGATCGGCGTGGGCTCCCTCCATAGAGCCGTCGACAGTAGGAATGCTGGACGGGGGATCAGGGATGCTGGACGCGGGATCAGGAAGGCTGGACGACGAGGGAGGAGTCGCCAACCTGCTAGAACTGCCCTGTCCCGGTAATGGATCGGGAACAGAACGGTACACTGGCGTACTCGGAGATGAGAATGAGGGTACGGAACTGCCCTCTCCATCCCCAGCCCGAGGCTGACGGGGCTGCCTAATATATAATCCTCCGCGTCGTCCAGATGGTCTAGTCATACCTGACAATAAAACATATGACAATAAAACAAAAAAACATATTTATATGATAGACATCACAGAAGTGTCACAGAAGTGTCAATAAAAGTGTCAATAAAGTGTCACTGAAGTGTCACAGATTTATATGATAGAAGTGTCACTAAAGTGTCAAACATGATGATAAAACAAACGTACAGATTTAATCCTCTTCTGAAAATTCATCTAGTTCGTTTAGCTCATCTACTTCTTCTTCTTCTTCTTCTTCTTCTTCTTCCTCCTCTACATCTTCACTTTCATCTGCATCTTCCTCTTCAGATAATTCTACTTCTTCTACACAATTAGATGTGTAATAGGGAACTTCCGTCGTGTCCACTTCTATAATATTTGTTACAAGAGGTAGTTCATCCTGTTGATAAGCTATATCGTCAACCTCAAAGGTATTTCTAGCTTTGGTCTTATATACTGCCCACCAGTCCGACCTTGTTGTTCCCCGTTTAGGATAACTTGTGAAGTACACGAGCTGAGCCTGACTTGATAGGACAAATGGTTCATAGGCTTGATATCGACGCCGATAGTTTATATCAACAAGACCGTGCTTGTCTACTTTCCAACCTTGAGCTTCAATCGGATCGAACCAATCACACCTGAATAACACAATCTTAGCAGGCTCTATTCCATAACTATATGTCAGCTCCACGATCTTCCGTAACACGCCATAGAAATCGTTGCCCGCATCAACATCTTTGTAGTTCGAAGATCTGATACACAAACAGCTATTTTTGGTGGAATCGAGATCCACAAAGTTGTCTCTGATCGGGCAAGTTGTTGACTTGAACCTAAACCTATTAACACAGTAGCTTGGCCATATTTTTGCAGCATAAATTGGTCCCTTGGCTAGCGTTCTAATAGACTCATTCTCAAGTCTTGCGTATGGACGATCGACCTAAATACAACGAAAGAAGCAATTAAGCTCATTCTCAATCAAGTGCATATACAAAAAGGTAATTACAGAGTTCTCAAGTCTTACATATGCACTTAACCATGATGGAAAATAACGCCTCATTTCTTGTTCTAGTTCTTCTTCTGTTATGTGTGGCCTACCCGACCTCACATCATCATTAAATATGCTGAAAACAACATCGTTCAATTAATGTAATAGTATAATAATTAACACTATTAAAATAATATAGACGTATTAATTACTTATCCCTCCAGTTTCTCTACTTCCTCCTCGTCGCAGTTGAGTAATACATACACCTGAGCAGCCCTTAGCTCATCATCGTTTAGATATCTCTTTTTCATCTTACCCGATGGCTTTTCTGGAGCATTGAATACCTTCAGTATTGTATTATTACTTTCATGATCTCCCTCGTCGTTTCTGGAAGCTCTCGTTCTATTAGTTGCAACATGAGGCTTGAAATACATCGAACACATTATTAATTATGTTATCAAACACATTCTTCTCAATATGCATGACATCAAGATTATGTCTGATCAGATTGGTACTCCCGTATGGCAGATCCCAGAATATGCTCCTCTTTGTCCAGTTATGAACTCTACCAAATTCATCGCACTTGTACCCAGTTGTAGGATCTTCTATAGCACTTGGAAAATTTTTAACCTCCTCCCATATCGTGGCTCCGCACCACCTTGGCGGTGGATCACCCTTCTCTACAACGCCGGCACGGAAAGCATTCCTGTTCCTTCTGAACGGATGATCTTTTGGCAGAAATTGCCGATGACAATCAAAGAAGCATGTTTCGATCCGATACGGCCGATACCGATACGGTTTGGCATGTTCCGATCCGATACCGACCGATACCAAATATTGACCGATACCGACATTGGAGGTCTTTGTTCCGATCAATTCAAGTACCAATAATGACCAAAGTCAACTCAAGCTATCTCATACACACAAGTAATATCTATATAGATATATACATATAATATATATATATAGGCATGTATATACTATATGCCTATATTACAAGACAAGGCAACTTTCATGCATACATATATTTAGACACTCTAACATAGGCTATATGCCTATATCACATATGAGTTACATGATATAGTTATGTATATATGTATACAATACCATCTATCAAACATATATATATATAGAGAGAGAAGTAGAGAGTGGGTGGTGTGTGTACATGCACATGTGAATGGGGGGTGAGTGTGTTGACTGTTACATGTGACAGTCACATATACGTGTATATGAGGGAGGCTAACATGCTTGTATTAGGCTATATGCGTGTGTGTACCTAGGCAAGAGTGAGCGAGTGAGTGAGTGATATGAACTATAGGTCAGTCCAATCTGGATAGTAAGGGGATTTACTGTGTTCAGTCAAATAGGAAAGGAAAAGAAAGAAAATCAGTTCATTTCACACAAAAGAAAATAGAAAGCTGATCACTGCTCCGGGGCACATAACGCCCTGAGACGGTCTGTCAGCAAGGCAACCGACCGCTCAAACCTCTGGGTAGCTCGACGCTCTGCCTCTTGGGTCAGCACCGCCTCGTCCTCCAGTTGAGCATGGGCTTGCCAGTTATCCTCGAATCTCTTAAAGGCCCGCTCCAGGTTAGCAAAAGATTGGGAAACCTTCTCGGCCTTCCGAACGATTGACTCCAGTTCCGCCTTAGCAGCCTTCAGCTCTGACTCTAAGAAGGCCAATTTCCTCTGGAGTACGAGAATTCGCTCCTTCGTGTCAGCAATTCCACGAGAAGCAGACTCTTCCCGAGCACGACAAGCCTGACTCCGACGACCCAGCCTGCTATACGAAGCGGAGAACTTGTCAAGGTCTCCCTGTACAACTGGCCCGGCAGTATCTCGAGCGAGCTTGATCCTATCCCGAGCAGCAATGAGGAAGCCCCGCTCCCGTTTAATCGCAGCAGGCAAGCCCGCCTGCCGTATCGCCAGCAATTGGATCACAAGTTGATCAGCCTCTGCCAATTTAGGTTCCAGGAGTGCAGCCAACCCCACCCCACCAGGAAGGGACTTTAAAGTTGCAACCTGACCCCGAGCGCACCGGAGAGATAGAGAAAAAGGGGTCCCTTGTTCTATAGCAGCGTCTACACCCCTTTTTAAGTGGCGATAGAAGCTGTCGACCACATCCTGCGTCACCTCGTCTAGAGCCTCCGAGGAAGCCGGTGTCAACGGGAGTGTGGCTGGCAGTGCTGAAGAAGACGCAACAGAATCTGCCGCTCCCGCCACAAGAGAAACAAACTCTGCATGGAAGGACGCGTGAACAGCGGCCAATTCCTCTTCAGCGGCCCGCAGAACTTGAATGCTCGGCAGGGTCGAGAGGTCAATCTCCGGAGCCGTATGATCAGCAGAGGATGAGGTGGAAACCATCGCCAGCTCCATTCCCATCTGCCCGGGGTTGGCAGGAGGCCCCTCGACATGAAACGGCGAAGGAGAGGAAACGCTCCTTTCTCTCAGATCACGGCAGGCAGAGCCTTCCCCAAGAACATCCGCGGTGGGAAGTAAAGGGTCAGGACCTGCAGGGCCAAGGCAACCATGAATCGATTTGACCCGAGGATATGTTGATAGAGCAAATAAGCCCCCTCGCTAGTCAATATTTGGCTTATCTTACCAGTGGAGGAGTGTGGAGACTGAGGTTCGCTTGCAGCCACCGCAGCCTTTTCACCAACAGCCTCCGAGTCAGGTATAATAGACTCCTCCGCCCTTGCACCCTCGGGAGGGGATGCACCGAGATCGGCGTCGCTTTGCTGAAGTTCAGCGATCTCGGAGACGGGCCCAAGGAAACCTTCGTCACCCCGGGCCGAGGCCTCAGCAACCTGGGAGCTTCCAGCCGCCGCTGAGAGAGCCCCCGCAGAAAGGACCGCGGCACACATGTCGCTAATCAAAGCAGTAAGGGCCGGATCAACTCCAGGGGCAGTAGACGGTTCAGGAGAGGCCGGTTTATCAGACGCCTACAAAGAAAAGTGATTAAGTCATATCTCCGAGAGAAAAGAAAACTACAACAAAGAGATGGCTCCGACTTGGTCTTACCTCCGGAACAGCGTCTGTACCTTCACCCCTCTCCGTAATAAATAGCCTACGGGGTCCGACCGCCGCTCTTTTCACAGAAAAAGGCTACTCCTCCACCAGAGGACTCACGCCTGCCTCGCTTACGTGAGGGACCAGGCGCGACAGGCGGTAGTTCTACCCGCACTACCTCTGGTACAGATGGCAATTGGTCTACCGCCTCATCTAATACAACCGACGGTTGATCCGTCATCATCTCATCTGCTATGACGGGAGGCTGACCCACCGTTGCCTCGTCACCAGAAGAAAGAGAGTCGTCGTCGTCCCGCTCGTTGTCTTCCTCAATTGTGTCGAAGGACTCGGAATCGGGCGTAAGAACTCTATTCGCCCCTTTCTTCTTTGCCCTCGACACCATAGCCTTCTCCGCCAGGCGAGTGCCCACGATGAAGCTAGTCCTCGGGTCAAAATCGAGGGGAGGAGGATTTGTCGTAACATGATATAAGGCCGCCATATGCAAGATTTCCCCTATCACGTTTGCGGCAGGAACCAAGAAGCTAGTTCGAGTATGACAAGTGTCATAGTAGCTCCATGCCCTAATACTATCAAGAATGCTACCTTCAAATCCCAGGTGGGAACTGGGACGCCCGAGGAATAACTGACTATACCTAAATTGACGGGCAAACCTACTGGGCAAGTAGGGCTCTAAGTACACTGTGTTGCGATTGCGGTAAACTAAATGTGCCGTGCGAATGTTACGCAGCCAGAAACGCATCTTTTCAGGTAAGAAATGAGGAGGTCCAACACCATCAACATGAACACTCCTCACTTCTTGGTCGGTGAAACGGGGAACGGACACGAAAAAATTATATCCGTCCATCCTCGCCAACATCCTCCGATACGCCGATATAGTACTACATTCCCAAGGCTGATGGTGATACCTGAAAAGAAAAGCGTCGTCATCCGTAACGCCATCCCCCGTCCCAGGCCTCATCAAAGACTGATAATACAATAACAGCCATCCCAACAAGTAATGATAAGGCAGCTCTATGCGTTCAAAGTCCATTGCCACGTCACGAGCAATGACCTTGGACGAGAAGGCACGGAGACCATGCTGAATACTGCACACCATAGCAGGAAGAAGAGCCAGCCTGACCCCAAAGGCCAACTTCACGGCAGGGAGAATGAAGTGGCGACTGATCCTCTCGATAGAACCTGCCCCTCCTGAGACTACATAATTGTGCAGCCACACCATTAAAAACCTCGCCAAGAGTGCCTTCTCTGACAGCCGCCGGGTACTATAATAAAAATAGCTGAAGGAGTCAATCTGGCTCCCAAATTTGTCACTTTTGGACTTCGACCTTCTAGCAGTCGACACCAAGTCCTCTACTTTTCTAGGAGTTTGACGATCCTGGGAAGTAACTCGGCCAGCAGCACTAAATTTGAAAAGGTATATGACCCAAGATTTGGTATGGGGAGCGTCCGCTTCCGAGCTGTCATTTTTCTGGATAGCCGTTCGTTGACAGGTGCTATAATGACATAATAGTTCTTGATACACAGTGACGAAACCAGGGAATCGTCGGTCTAAATCCTGGAACTCCTCATTCCTCGGAGTGTACGCTTCGAAGGGCTCGTCTCCCCAGGGGAGCTTGGAGACAGCATACATCTCGTGAAGAGCGAGCCCTAATTCCCCTACAGGGGTAAAGAAAGTCCCTGTCCGATGATTGTACATCTCCAGAAGGGCCATGAACAATGGCTTATTAACGGGCAACCCGTGGCTGGTACCCCGGATAGCATCATAAAGATTGACTTCTCGAAAAAATTCCCCGTAGTTCCGTAGAATCCACGAGGTCAGGTTAGCCCACGTGGGAATGGGGTATAACCAACTCGGCAGTACCAATCTGCCAACAGGATAGGACCCTTTGCGAGCAAGCTGGCTCAGAAAGGTGTCAGCCTGAGTGAATGAGAAGTTTGGACCAGGGGTGTTGATGAAGGTACCCGGAACTAACCCCATCACGAATCGACTGGCCGGATCCTTGATCGTGTGCACTGACCCAGTGGTTTTATTGTAACGGATGTTACCAACAAACATCTCCGGTCTGGTTGGAGTGAGGGTGTCTGGCATCTGCCTGTCCAAGACGATCATGTTGAACCACGCAAAAGGGAAATGGCGCTTCATAATGGGGATGTGAATCGGCATCCCGTCCAGGTCAAAATCCCAACTCTCGAAAATATTCAGCACTCGAGAGTTTTCTATGATCAACGCATCCACAAAAAGGAAGACCTGTCTCAGATACTTCCCATCAGACTTCCCGGAACTCATCATGTCACTAAGGAATTGGAAAGATTGAACCCTGATAGCAGTTAGTCGCTCCAAAGGTTCATTAACAAGGAGCTGCTCGGATACTTGACGAACTAAATCATCCCGATGCACGCCCAAGACGAACTGATGCGAGCCAACCAGAAGTTCCCCCGCAGGATTTACTGGCAGATTCACTAAAGAAAAACAAAAGAAACAAGTCAAAAAGATAGTTGAAACACAAACTACGTGATGCTTATGCGGCTTAGCTCAGTATAGCCTCATGCGGCTCAGTTTGAAAGAGTTCATATAGGTCAGTCCAAATGAGCTTATGCGGCTCAATTTGAAAGAGCACATGCGGTTCAGTTCGAATAAGCTTATGCGGTTCGGCTCGAAATGGGCTTATGCGGCTCAGTACGGATGAGCTTATGCGGTTCGAAAGGAGCATATGCGGATACGGTCCAATTCGAATCAGCTTATATGGTTCGGCTCGAAATAGGCTTATGCGGTCCAGTGCGGATATGCTTATGCGGTCCAGTTCAAATGATCTTATGCGGTTCAGTTCGAAATAAGCTTATGCGGCTCAGTTTGAAAGAGCTCATGCGGTCCAAGTCCAGATGAGCCTATGCGGCCCTGATGATGAAGTAGTTATGCGGCTGCAAACAATAACTTTCATGCGGCTCAGGCCTGGGTCATATCCCATGCGGCCCGAACATGACTCGGACACACAGCATACTTAGAAATATAGGCTCGCGCATAAGATATGCGGCGTAGCCATGACAGTTCATGTTGATGGTCCTACCAGCAATAGGCGAGTGAACGTCGGGGTGAAAAACAGGTACGCCAGCCGTCGGAGGAGCCGCCACGTTCGCCGTCGCAGTCGATGAAGACGCGGCCTTCTTGCCCTTCGCTGTCGCAGAAGATGACGCGGCCTTCTTGCCCGTAGCAGCAACAGTCTTCTTGGGGGCCATTACCGATCGCTGATAGGAGAAGACAAAGAGGAAGTCGGCAACAAGGAGTTCGAGCAAAAGAGAGAAGGTAAAGAAACCCTCGAAGAATAAAGTTACTCCTATTTATAGGCGAAGGAGGCTCGAAAAATTAAACAAATGCCTCGATCCGCGCGCCGCCTAAAAAAAAACCCGCTTCGGTCAAAACAAAACTGACCCTTGGGATCCTCCCCCAAGAGGCGGCATTAATTCAAAAAACGAATCAAGGGCATTTAATGCAGAAGATTTGCACACGTGGTTAGGACACGTGGCAAAAAGTCTATGCGACCTAACAGCTCATGCGGCCAGATAAATCCATACGGCTGAATCATCTATGCGGTCAACAAAGGCCATGCTTCTTATTCAAAGTATTTCAATTTTGTAAATTGAAAACTTTGAAGGGGGTCTTGTAGAAGCATAGAAAATATCAGAATGATGATCTATGCGGCTCAGAACAGCAGAACCCCATGCGGCTCATACAGGAGCAGTCCCATACGGTTCAGAGAGACTCTTAGTCTCATGCGGCTCGGGACAGGAGAGTCCATACGGCTTACATAGGGACAGTCCTGCGGTTCAAAGAGTCCCCCAGCCGCATGCAGTTCAGAAGTACATGTGGCTCACATTCGACCAACAGAGATATGCGGCTCGATCAACGCCACGTGTCCCCATGGGACCCCTTTACTCAGCTGGCCATCGAGCAATGGCCCTATTTAATGCTCTGCCATGATTTGACAGCTGACGGCTCTGACATGAAGTGTCATAATGGCCCTGTCATAATGACAGGCTCTTTGGGAATGGGAGAAAATCTCTGACACGATCCGAGATTGACACGTGGCTACCCCCATGCGGCTCCAGTGAAGAACAGTTTCATGCGGCTGGCAAGAATAGTCTTCCTGCGGCTCACCAAGAAGCCATCCCATACGGATCGCAAGTACTATACTTATGCGGCTCACCAAAAAACTATCCCATGCGGCTCGTAACTACTATACCTATGCGGCTCACTGAGACGCTGTCTCATGCGGTTCGTGGATATCATACGGCTCTGGAAGAGTCCATCATTAAGACACGTGGCAGAGATTCAATTGCCCCCACGACTTGACAGCTAGTAGAAAGGATGATTATAAGATGCAGATCAATCAGAGATTTACCAGATCCCAATGACCATATTTAACGTTATCCTCATAATTAATGAGATCAGGTCATATCATTCATGATCAAGCCAATGGGACACGTGGAGAGAGATCCAAGCTTGACAAAACCAATTATGAAGATTTAAAGCAATCAGCATTAATCATTCACAGGATTCAATACTATCTCCATTTATGGCCCAGATCCTTCACTCCCTAAACTAAGGGTCCAGATTGATTATACATCAGGCTGCCGCCACTTTGAGAATGGGTAATCATCCAAACCCTAATGATGTCACCACTATTATAAATAGCAAGGTGCCATCCCCTTGTAAAAATATACACTATCAGAAAGAAAAATACAGAGAGAGAGAGAGAGAAGCAAGAAGAGTAATAGAGGGAGAGCAAGAAGAGCATTTCTTCAGCAACGCCAATCATCTCTTCACAGGGGCCAAGGCTGCATACCGATCGTCTAAGGAGTAAGGCAGGGCTGCCGTCGCCTTCCCGAGCCTCTATCGTCATCCCCCAGAATCTAAAATAAACAATTGTACTTAGACTGCTGTACCTAGGTTTTCGTCCCTAGGCTTTCTTTGTACAAGCGAGTTTGTAACGTGAAGTAAAAGTCCGGTCCTTCGATAATTGTTCTGTTCTTTTATATTTCATGGCAAACACACACGAGCCACAGACCCCACTGACATGGGCTTCATGTCGTGTCTTGGTGCCTTGTGGACACGATTTAGGGTGTCAGGGTTGTAGTCCTACCCTAGGTGAGTGTGTAGGCAAGCACTCGTGTTGTGTCATGTCGTGTGTCGTGTGCTAGGTACGCGTGTATACGTATACGAGGTTGTGTACTAAGTTACTGTATTCGTCTGTGTTAATATTGATTAGACATATCGTATCCCACTTTGGGGACACAACATACACTGTGAGGCATGTTCTCATATAACACAATCATTATCAACCAATTGTTTGATAAATAGTTGTGTTTTTATTTCAAAATTGTAAATTCCTCCAATTCTTTGATACCATGTTTTCAAATGTGATTTTCTGAGAATTCGAATTTGGTTTTACTGTTCTCTAATGATTTTTGCAATGTTAATTCACCTATATGTATATGAGTATTAGTCTCATGTTAGGTTCATGATTGGGGATTGATAATAGGTTTTCGAGATTGAGTTGGACTGTTAACTGAAATCCTGAACTGTCATATGTTAAACTGAAACTGTTTATGCATTACACTGAAATTCCTGAGTTTTAATACACTGCAAATGTAAAACTGTCTCCAGTTGTTCATATGTTTATCTTGTACTCTGATTCACTAGTCACTGATAGTTCTCTCTGCATATTATAGCTATTTACTTACAGTTCTTTCTTTTACACCATGTTGTTCTTTCAGTTTTCATGTATCTTACTCTTTAGCATGTTTATATTTTCTAACCTGTTATGATTTACATGAGATATATTGTGCTCGTTCCTGTCCTGACTGGACCTGTTGAAAATATTACAGAGGAAGAGGACGAGACGCTTTGTACCACCTAATACAGGACTACCCAAGAGGATTGTTGTGACTTGGATCTCCAGCAGGATCCATTAGCAGTGGATGACACACCCTTGGTCTAGTGTAGTAATTTTTAGTTGTATTTATTCTCTGGATTATTGCATTTGAGTTTGGATATTCTGGATTGCTGTGATATCTTAGACACTTAGACTCTCTATCTATTTGTATCTGTGTGGATTCATTTTATATCTATCTACCTTATCGTATTTCTGCCTTAGTTATGATTGAGACTGTATTTCTGTATTGCCACCTCCATTCGGAGTGTATATAATGTACATGTACCTTATATTGTTAGATGTTGTGACCTAGGACAGCATTCTACCGCCGACACTGCAGCGTAGGCTGGACGTAGCTACTTTTCGTGCCCTTACTCTAGGGTATGGGTCGTAACATAATAAGCCCTATTTGTTGTAGTAATCACTACCAAATTACAGCATTTTAGCGACGGCCATTTAGCGACAGAAATTTTCCGTCGCTATTACCGTCGGATCACCGACGGATTTGTGACGAAATACCGACGGAAAGCAGTGGACAATTTTTTTTATTTTTTTATGTCCATATCCGTCGTTACGCCGTCGATAGGTCGTCGGCCATGTAGCGACGGTTTTATATCCGTCGCTAGAACGTCGCATATTTTGGCGGGAAAAGCCTAAAATATTGGCGCGAGATTTGACTGACGACTTAGCGACGGAATAATCAGTCGTTACTCTGGCGCGAGATTTACTGACTACTTAGCGACGGAATAATCCGTCGCTAAGCCGTCGCTAATTTCTGTACCCTAACTTAAATTGAACCGACGGGGGGGAAATTTTCATTCCCCCCAAAACACTCTCTCTCTTCCCTCTCCCTCTCTCCAACGATCTCGCTCTCTCCGACCGGCGATCTCCCTCTCTCTCTCTAAGGTATGCTCTCTTTCCCCCCCCTCTCTCTCTCTCTATCTCCCTCTCTCTCTCTCTCTCTCTTTTACGATTTGGGGGGTTGGGGGGCTGTCGTAGTGGTCGGAGAGGGTGTGGGGCAGGGAGGTTTCGGGTACGGGGTGGGGTGGTCGGGGCAAGGGTGGAGTGGGGTGGTCGGGGGCAGGGGGGTCGGGCAGGGGGTCGGGCAGGGGTGGGGGGTGGTCTGGGCAGGGGGGGTTCGGGTAGGGGGTGGGGTGGTCGGGGCAAGGGTAGGGTGGGAGAGGGGGCAGGGGGGGTCGGAGAGGGGGTCGGGCAGGGGTGGGGGGGTGGTCTGGGCAGGGGGGTGGGAGAGGGGGTCGGGCAGGGGTTGGGGGAGGGTCGGGCAGGGGTTGGGGGGGTTGGGGCAGGGGGGTGGGAGAGGGGGTCGGGCAGGGGTTGGGGGGGGGGTCGGGCAGGGGTTGGGGGGGGGTCGGGGCAGGGGGGGCAGTGGGGTGGGAGAGGGGGTCGGGCAGGGGTTGGGGGGGTCGGGCAGGGGTTGGGGGGGTCGGGGCAGGAGGGCGTAGGAGGGACTCTGGAGTCCCCGCGCAGGAGTCCTCCTCCTCCTCTCCCATAGACACACACACACACACGGACACACACACACACACGGACACACACACACAGACACACACACACGGACACACACACACAGACACACACACACACGGATACATACACACACACACACGGACACACACGGACACAGACACACGGATACACACACACTCAGACATATATATCATGGTTTAAAGTATCGGCCGATACCGATCCGATACGGCCGATACCGATACGGTTTGGCATGTTCCGATCCGATACCGACCGATACCAAGTATTGACCGATACCGACATTGGGGGTCTTTGTTCCGGTCAATTCGACAAAGAAAATTAAACAGAAAAGACAAATCAACAAGGGTTTAAAGCATAACAAGGTTGTAGAAGCATGTAAAAGAAGAAAATCACATCAATTGAAGAAAATCACATCTATTGTTTGTAAACCAATCGGTAAGGGTGACTACTATTTCATTTAATTTCAAAACTACTAAGAAATAACACTGAAAATACTTAAAATTATGCCTAAATGTATAAAATATATGTTTTTAAATGTAAATAATTTATTAATAATTATTTGTTCCCCGATACCAAAAAATCCGATACTCCGATCCGAAACCGCCGATACTACCGATATCGCCGATACCAATACTCATAGGAATAGTCCGATACCGATACTTTGAACCTTGATATATATATATATATATATATATATATATATATATATATATATATATATATATATATATATAGGCATAATTTTAAGTAATTTATTAATAATATATATATATATATACACAGACACACGTCGTGAAGTCTAGTATATATATTTGATTAGCTAAGGTAGAAGTTTAGCCTAATTAAGGTTAGTTTTGACAGAGTTGACTTGGACTCCTAATTTGACCCAGAACTAGTCTAGTATACCATCTGCTCCTCCTTTCTTCTCTTCTTCTCATTCGACTATCTCGGCCTCCTATTCGGCCTACTATTCCGATATGCGTTTGATACGGTCTACCTAACCTATATACTGATACTAATCTGATACTCTCTGATATTAAGTACATCCGGCTTACTAGCTAGCGGATCCACCAGTTACATGATTATATACTAATTATGTTAGATTGTGATACTAAGTAGCCTCGTCGTAGGCCTAGCGTGTTATCCATAAGTTTAGTTTTTCTTACGATATGAGTATCGGTATCGGGCTATTAATTCTTATGTTTAGTTTGTCTTACGATACAGATATTCACATCAAATCGAGCATGAATCGTTACTTTGTTGATCGTACATGGATGTACAAACGATAACACGAGAGCAGAATTGGAGAGCCCGGACACAGGCTCTTCCCGCCTTCATTCTTCCTCGGTGCTACCGACATCGTCGTCGAGGCCTGTGACTCCATCCGCTAGCGGATCCGTTCCGCCACCGGATGTACCAGCGGATGCAGCAGCAGATGCAGCAGGGGGCCCAGCAGTTACTGCAGGGTGGGCCTCGGAGTACCCCGGGATTCAGTTTTATCCTGTTACCGGGGAGTACGTGCGCGGACCCGCGGATCCCACGACGCCACCAGAGAGGCTGGTGGGTGAGTTCCGACGAGAGCTATGGCCCGCTGGTGAATCGTAAGTAAATTTAAGTTACTTTATTAAATTTGTTTCATTTATTCAAGTTAATAATCCAGTCGTTGTTTCTTTATAGGTTTTTCCCGTGGGATGCTGCCCGGATTCTAGGGCGCATTATCCGGGATAACTACCATGGCCCCTACTTCAATTTTTCTGAAGTGCCTCAGGACATGAAGTACGTCTGGCTCGACGAGATGAGGGTATAAATCCGTCGGTAAATTATTAATTATTCTTTAAATCATTAAATTTTTTATTACGTGATATTTGAATTTGTATGTCAGAGGACGTTCTGGTGGCCCCCCCATCGCGAGGAGGCGATCCGCAGGACCTACAAAGCCGCCGCCGGAAAAAAGATACGGGATGCGGTGTACGACCTTCGTACGGTGCATACGAGGAAGGACTGGATCCGGGCGGAATACTATGAGCAGATGTTGGAGAAGATGGATACTCCGCAGTTCAAGCTAAAATCGGAGAAAGCTAAGGCTAATCGACAGGTCGCGGGTCTGCATACGGGGGGATCAAGGCCCCACGCATTGACGCGTGCAGATTTGGTGAGATAGCACAAATTCAAATTCATTCTATTATTTAATTTCGTACTGTTAATATACGAAGTTAATTAAATTCTACATATGCAGGCGCAACGGACGGTGAAGCAGGGGAAAGAGACGGAGACGGTCACCGCTCACGATGTATTCGTGCATACGCACAAGAGACGGAAGGACGGGAGCTTCGTCGACGCGAGGGCCGAGGAGACTGATGTAAGTACTTACGTTTATGAGATTTATGTTAGAAATATAATTATTGTTAAGTTAATTAGATAAACTTAGGATTCAGACTATAACTTAGGGAAACATAGGATTTAGATTATAACTTAGGAAAACTTATAGTATAAACACATTCATTGGATAGGCTGCGTATCGTGAGGCACTTAGTCGGCTTGAGATCGAGCCCCCTTCCGAGAATGTCGGCAAAACGACGTCCACCCAGACGCACTCTTCTATGGCCACTCGCTACGACGACGTGTTCGTAGAATCCGTCGGCGGCGTTAGGAAAGGGCGCGTCTACGGCTTAGGTTCCATGGTGCCCTCGTTGCAGCCGTCCCCGAGATATCCACCGCCTCCGCCTCCTCCAGCGCCCCCGGTTGACGATGTGAGGGCGCAGCTTGCGACTCTGACCTCCGCGGTGTCAGATTTGCGGGCGATAGTGTTGGGGCGCTATCCGTCTGCTCCCGGTCCGTCTGCTCCCGGTCCGTCTGCTCCCGATCCGTCTACTGCTGCTGCCGGTGCTTCGGATCGACCTGGTCCTTCTTCCCCCGGACGGCTTTCGTTTAACCGCTCTGCGGACGCCCACATCGTATCGGATAACACCATCTTGATGCTCCTTGACATGATGTCGCCAGAGCAGCTACGCGCGCTTCCAGACCATGTCTTGTCCCAAGTGCCGGCACACACGGTGGAGGAGTACATACGCAAAGCGGATGCGGCGGCATGAGCACGAGACGATCCGACGGACGGGGTTTGATTTTGTTTATGTTGTTGGTTTTGTAGACATTTGGATACTGAGTATGTTCGGATATTTTTTTTATGTTTGGATAATTTAATGTTGGATATTGGATATATTGTGTTGGTAATATTTTGTTGGATATTGGATACGTTGGATATTAGTGTCGGATATGGATATTTTGCATATGGATATATGGTGTTGGATATTGGATACGTTGGATATTCGTGTTGGATATGGATATATGGTGTTGTATATGGATATTTTGCATGTTTGATATTGTGTTGGATGTGTTGTATAAACAGGAAAGAGTCTGTTTGCAGTATTTTTTTTTTCAAAAATTAGCAGTTAGCGACGGACTGGCGACCACTCAGCGACGGATAGTCCGTCGCTAACTGGAGAAACTGAGGTTAGCGATGGAGTGGCGACGGACTATCCGTCGCTACCTGGAGCATTTCAATAAAGCAACGGATTGGCGACGGACGATCCGTCGACCAGATGCTGTTTGATGTCCAAAAATTTTAGCTTTCGCGACGGATTGGCGACTAACTTACGGCGGACTGGCGACCACTCAGCGACGGATTATCCGTCGCTGAGTGGAGAAACTGAGGTTAGCGACGGAGTGGCGACGTAAAATCTGTCGCTACCTGGAGCATTTCAATAAAGCGACGGATTGGCAACGGACGATCCGTCGACCTGATGCTGTTTGATGTCCAGAAATTTTAGCTTTCGCGACGGATTGGCGACTAACTTACGGCGGACTGGCGACAAAGTCCCGACGGACTATCCGTCGCTAACTGTAGGAATTTAATGTATCGACGGATTGGCGACGTAATATCCGTCGCTACCTGGAGAATTTTTCATTGAGCGACGGTTTAGCGACGGAATGTCCGTCGGTAATTGGGTATCAGAAAATCTCTGATACGCTTTTGCCGACAAATTTACGACGGATTAGCGACGGATATTGGGTATCAGAAAATCAGTGATACGGTTTTGCCGACTGGTTAGCGACGGAGTTTTCCATCGCTAACCCTATATCCTGATACATGTTTTGACGAAAGTTAGTCGGTAATCCGTCGCTATATATATTTAGATGCGCCGACGGTATTCCGTCGCTAAGTCGTCGCTGAGCGACGGAGTAGCGACGGATATGTTTTAGCGACGAGGTTATTCCCGACGGCTGTTTTACCAAAATATCCGTCGGTAATCCGTCGGTATTTATTTTTGGCGACGGATTACCGACGGATAAGGCCGTCGGTAAATCCATGTATTTTGGTAGTGGATTTTCTCTAAAAGTATGATCTTAAGGATTAGATTAATTCTAAGTTGGGTAGTAGAGATGGAGATAAATTTTATTTTTGATACTACTAGAGGATAGATAGATTCTGTGAAGGATTGAGAAAACAAATTTTAATTTATGATTTTTGAAATTTTGAAATAGTTATGATTTATTGGGATATGAAATCGACTTGAGAAATATCTTAAGGTTTTAAATTATGACGCATGATTTACGGTTAAGTTTAAGTTTGGATTGTAATATGCTAAAGTTTATCTCGAGATTTATTAAAGAGTTTTAAATTATAAGTTATGATTTTGTAGACAAGTAGAGAGAAAAAAGTCGTACGATGTACAATTTATAAGTTTATTAAGTTTCGAGTTTGAAGAGATGATAGTAAAATTTTGGTTTAAAATGTTTTGGAGGATATAAAATCAACTTGAAGGACAAAATTCAAATTTCAAATTGTGTCCTATGATCTATGATTTATAAAGTTATTTAGATTTCGAGTTTAAAACCTTGATTATGGATATTTAAATTTTGGTGAAAAAAATATATATACTTTGAAGAGTAGTTGCGACTTATTGGAAGATAGATATACACATTTTGTGAAGGATGTAGAATTGATTCAGGAGTTATTTAAATGTTCCACTTTGTAGTATGAAATTCGGCTGATAAACTAATTTAAATGTTGAGTTCAAGATTTGAAAAAAAAAATGTATATTCGATTTGCGATATACAAGGATTATTTCAAGATTGATTAGAGATTTAAATTTTGATTAAACTTGACTGCCGAAGGTGATTAAAAATTTTGGTGGAGTATCTTGAGAATTTTATTGAGAAACTTGAAATTTTAGATTAGATCTTATGTTGGTAGAAAACCAAGAAGCAAGCTAGGTCACCCTAATGAGATGAAGTGCTCCACATTAAGTTGACATACCGCCTATGATTATGATACTGCATATACACAAGTATAGTTAGTCATCGACAAAGCCATGTGATTATATCTGCATGTTGACTTACCCGTTCTTCCCACAAAACTAGATCTACTATCGTGACCTTCTAATTGTTTGAAATTGGAAAACGATTAGGATCATTCCCTTAACCGTACCGCAACATAAGGGACTACCTTCTCTTAGGACCCATGCCTCCTAAGTGTCACCCCCAGTTTTCAGAAACATGGGTATTTTTATTATTTTATATTTTTGAATATTTTTAAAATTTATTTTATTATTTATGATATTATTTTGGGGTCGAAATTTATTTTATTATTTATGATATTGTTTTGGGGTTATTTGAGTAGGGTTCAAATTTTAACTCAATTCAACTTGAAACGGGGACCCGGGGGGTAGTTTGACTCTAATGGGACCCACACACTAGTTAGGCATGGCCCACATGATATTAATTTTAGTCCACATGATATTAATTTTATTTAGTAGTTAGACTAATTATTTATGGATAGGTTTAGTTTAATTAGAGACTTAAACTAGACTAAATTGACCGCAACCTTTAACCCATTCCTAAGTTAAATCAAATAGATTAATGGAGGGCATTTTGGACATTCAAATAGGGGACACCTCACCCTTTTTGGGCAGCCACCTATGGGGGGGATAAGGAGTGAGTCACTCCTTCATTCATTTATTTTCATCCACTTTCTCTCTCTTGTTCTTCCCCAAATTAATTTAGAGATGAACCTCTATTGATTTCATCTCCAAATCAACCCTTTCTTCCACCAAATCTTCTTTATTTCTCCTCTACTCTATCGTTAGAGGGTGCTAGCCAAGTTTGGGAGGATTCGGAGCTCGTTCATGTCCTTTTAGAATCTCTACGTGTCGGTGTCGTGTTGGAAAGATTTTCCTTTGAATCTCTCTCCCGGAAGGTATAATCTCTCCTCTAATCCATCCCTACATGCATATAGAAATATTTTGAACCCATAGGAATGACCCCCATGGTTGTATCTCCATTTGTGTCCATTTGGAGGTCATAGGAGTGTCCTTTGTGTTGTAGTTGTGTCCATGTGGAAAAATCCCAAATTTGGACACACTATGTGTTGTTGTTATGTATGAATGAATTATTACATGTATAATCTCATATTTTTGTATTGGAGATGTGTTCTATAGTGTCTCATATATATTTATTAGTGTAGAGAGTGAGTTCTTGATATATTATGTTATATACTTGTGTTTCTTTTGTCTCAAACTACTTAAATTCGTCATAATATTTATCCACGTTTTTAGTAGCATAGCAACTTAAAAATGTCATAACTTTTAGCTTAAAACTCCAATTTATCTCCCGTTTTTTT
Source organism: Iris pallida (assembly GCA_029216955.1). NCBI lineage: Eukaryota > Viridiplantae > Streptophyta > Magnoliopsida > Asparagales > Iridaceae > Iris > Iris pallida. The sequence goes on along the minus strand of JANAVB010038819.1, from coordinate 1,516,471 downwards.
AAAAGAACTGTATCGAAGTTAGCTTTCAAAATGTATATTTTAATAAGCCAAACTCTTTCTGAAACTTTCTGTAAAATTATTTGAGTGTCAGCTGTACGAAAGACGAACGCGTTTCAGTGTTTTTGCGATTCCGGGAGCTTCCGGACACGAAAATGTGATCCGTTTAAAGTTTCGGAAAGCTAACACAAAGATCTATAACATACTTTAATCCTAGAATTTATTGAATGCTTAATTTGTATAGTATTGATTTTAAGTAGAAGATTACTATACAATATATGCATTTTGTGTATCCTTGTATGTACAAATATGTATGTATGCATGTGTATATATATGTGAGTGTGTTAAGAGAATGTAATATAATATAGAGTATGCATAAATGATATAATCTATGAAAGTATATAATGTATTCAAATATGTATGTATAGGTGCATGAATGAATGAATGAATGAATGCGATACATGAATGAATGGATGAAATTAAAGCATGTAGGTAATGCAAGGTATTGAAACATGTATGCAAGTATCCATATGTAAGTAAGTAACGTAATCAAGTATGAATGTATGATATATATGAATGCCAACATGATAGGAATGTATGATGCCATATTAGCACTTAGCACCATGTTCATATGTTAAAACCCCCTTCTATATGTTGACAGTAACCCCAAGCATGAATACACATAAAACCTACTTACTGTTATGAGTAAACCCTTTGATGTAAACCCTTTTTGTTATGATTAACACCCACACACACATGCTAAACCTATGCTTTACATGTTATTTCTTCTATGTGACACAATGAACCCTTGCTAAATGTTATCCTTCTAACATAATACCCTCACATTTGAACACATTGTACTGCTATGTACACATTGCCATATCCACATTCATGTATCACTCACTCCTTGTCTTTATGCACCTTGCTTGTAATAAAAATATATATGAATATATATGTAATGTGTGTTTGATAACTTGTGTAGCTTTGTGATTTTGTGTGAGTGTTAGTCTAGGCTTGGTTAGGCCTAATGAGACTTGTTAGTCTAGGTTTAGACCTAGTACTGCCTAGTTAACCTAATTTGACTAGAACGGTTGACCAGAGTTGACCAAGAGTTGACTTTGACCTAGAATGACCTAGAATTATGTAGAATGCATAGTAGAGCTTTATTTTACCATTTTGGACTTGTTGTGACTTGTGCTGTTCTAAATAGGAGCCAGACACCTCTCCTCGGATAGTACATTTCCTTTGGACATTCAGATAGCAGGCGAGTACATTCTCTGATCATTTCATAACTTGCTTAGAATTATATTCATGCTCTAGTTTACCTTATTTGATGCTGCCATGATATTATCATGGATTGGTACTATATGGATCCCTACATTGAGATGTTATCCCCCTCGAGAGCATCGGATAAATTGTGTCATGTGTTTCATGTACATCGTGTATTCCTCGCTCTCAGTACATCGTGTATTCCTCGCTCTCATGTTATTCATGTTATCATGTGCTTCATGCTCGTTCGTGCTCGCTTGTGTACTCTCATGTGCTATCATGAATCGATCATATTTTCCATGTATCTCATGTATACTTCATGTGCACCCATTTATGGGTTTCATGTGAAAACTATGTACGTAGCATAACTTGTTTGGATCCTTGTGTATTGATTGGGGTTTGGGGGAGTATAAATAGTCATGTGAACAATTCCAAAGTAGTATAGCCATGTGCGCCTCTTTAGTATGGTCATGTGCAAATCCAGTCGTTCACATGTCGACTTTGTACTCTAAATCACTAGTCACTGGTAGCTCTATACTTATAGTAGATATTTCTATTACAGTTCTCGCTCTGTTTACATCATATACTTTCTTTCAGTTTCATGTATCGTACTCTCTTGTATGTTTATGTTCTCTAACCTGTTATGATCTGCGTGGGATGTATTGTGATCGCTCCCGTCCTGACTGGACCTGTTGATAAATTTTACAGATAGCCTGGAGGTTGCCTGCTAGCCTAGAGGAGACACAGTAGAGGATGTATAGATAGCTAGCGTTTTGCTCATAACTTATTTTCAGTTGTCTTGAGTTGTATTTATAGATTACTGTATTTGAGCTTTGAGATGTATTTCTGGATTTGTGTATCTTAGACACTTAGACTTCTATATGTGGTATCTCTTTTAGATTTCATGTTTTATCTATCTTTATCATGCTCTACCTTAGATGTGATTGAGACTGTATCTGCTATGTCACCTCCATTCGGAGAGTATACACTGTATAGGTACCTTTATTTTGTTAGATGTTTGACCTAGGACAGTGTTGTACCACCGATACTGCGGCGTAGGCTGGACGTACCCACGTATCATGCCCTTATTCTAGGGTGCGGGTCGTGAAACGTTTTTAGTGGTGGCCCATGCAGGTCGAGTTTGTGTAGTGGTATTCGAACTAGAGTACCACTACAGCCTGCAGTAGAATTAGGATATATTTTTGGAGGTACTCAATCACAGTTAGTGTAAGACCCACTTTTCCAAAATAAGGGTAAATTTAAACTTTTGTATTTTAAATCATTAAAATAATTGATTTTAGTCATGGTATGATTTTTGGTGATTTTTAGTTATTGTAAAACTATTTAATTGAGTGAAATATGAAATTTGTGTTTTGCTAAGTGTAACCTTAGTCATACATGACCTAGAAGACTAATCATGACCAATGAGACCTAATCATGTGTTTAGGATTTCAAATTTCTACTTTTAAGCTGAGGGGTATTTTGGTCATTTTGACACTTTTGTGAAATTGTGAATTATATTAATTAAATATGTGTTAGTTAAATTGTTGAGACTTGACCTAGAAGTTAGCCTAATCTAGATTGTTAATTATGACCCTAGAGACTAAGTTAGAGGGTTTCATTAAGTAATCACATTAGTGTAATATCTAGATATTTGTTAAAAAGATATTTTATGCTAAAGGTTAAAGAGGGCTACTTTAGTTATGAGCCATTAGATTGCCTAGAAATTGTTGGAGAAACCTTAGCCACTCATCCTAAACCCTAACCCTAACTTAATGGCAGCCAACACACATACCCACCCTCTATAAATACATCCCATTAATCATTTGCACCATTTTTAATTTATTTTATTTGCCTCTTTTGTGTTCTTCCCTAAATTTCTCCCCAAATATCCAAATCAACTCCAATTTGAGCCTAATATCTTGTATTGGGATCCCCTACCATTGAGGGTGCTAAGGGGAGCTAGCTAGCAAGGTTGCACAAGCTTTTGGCATCATCATTTGAAGAGGACACCCCCCTTACTAGCTTAAATTCCTTTGGAATTGCACCAATAGGTAAATGCCCTCATACATAGTTAAATTCCTGTTTTCTCTTCATGAATGCATGCATCTAGGTACCAGGGATCTATAGGCTAAGTTTTGTAGGAATTAGATTGGGTTTGGTGTCCGTATCGGACACGTATCTACGTTTTAATGCAAGTGTTTGATGTATTGTCTCTACAAATTAAATGTTTTTATTTTCGAAAACTATTTGAACAAATTTCTAGCTCTATAGGTGTAGATCACAAAACCCCATCACTGAGCACAATATTGTGTCGTGTCCGTGTCAAAATCAGACACGAACACACTGCACTGCAGTGCACAGTGTGGCAGTGTCCTGCTACCCGACCCAAAATTCTCTCTGTGTAGGACACGTGGACACATGAAAATTGACACAGAGGAGGGGGCCATCACTGACAGACCCCCCTTCGAGTTTTACGATAGGTCGTGTCGTGTCGGACACGAAAACACGATCGCACGAATTTTTCACTGTACTGTGCACGCGGAAATTCAGCACTGACACGCACTTCGTGTCATGTCCTGTCACCATGTGGACACGATACAGGGTATCGATCGTGTAGCCCTATATGTGGGCTACATGTGTGCACGGCCACGTGGCTCCACGTGGCCTGTATCGAGTGCACGAGTCCATGGACTCGCTGCACGATGCTGTGTGCACGCGTGTGTGTCTACGTGTGCGTGAGTATTTGGACACGTTTGTGTCCAGATTCTTGACACATTAAGGCTCGACTGACACAATAACATCTAGTACTCACATTACCAACCCTTATATTGGGTTTTTATAATGTGTTAATCTGAGAATTTGGGTTTTTCCAAACATTCACTGATACCATATTTATTTTTCAGTTTCAGAATTCAAATGATATTTTAAATTGTTAATTATGATATTAATACATGATTAACATGTCTGAGTTATGAGTTTAAATAGATAGGTTCATATGCATGCATGTTTGGGTTGCTATGGAAATCGAATTGGGTTCTTTTGACTGAATGTATTAACTGAGAATTTCCTATGGTTAAAGAACTGAGATTTAACTGAAATGGATGTTCACATGATTTCAGAGAATTTGTTTTAACTAAGATTCACATTGGTAAACTTAGAATTGGGTTGTATGTTGGGAAATCTGAGATTTCCTAATGAAATATAAACTGAGATTTTACCAAGTTATGTGTTTCCTGTGCTGAGATGTAATGTAACCACGGAAGTTTAAATCTGAAACTGGGTTTGAATGCTTCACTGAGAATTTGGGTTTTGATATGTTATCTGAATTCTAATTCCCTGAACCTGAGAACCCTTAACCTGTCAACCTAAAATTGGGATGTACATGTTTCCAGTTTTCAAATGAAAACTGAGAATGAATGGACCTGGGAATGGGTTTTCCCCTTCCCTTAACAAAAGAAAACCTGAGTTTTGAAATACAATGTTAAGAATGGGTTTGAGATTTAAGGTATAGTGTAAATGAAACTGAAATTTAGATAGATTCATGTATGAAAATCTGAGATTACTTGTTTAGGTAAAACCTGAATACATATGGCATCACTAGTTTTCAAGTGTAAACTGTGAATAACAGGGGTTGTATGAACTGATATTTAGTTGGGTTATGAATGAACCTGAGATCCCTCTCACACATTAACTCTCCTTGCCACACACATGTACTTTCCCCATATCTGAAATGTAATGCCATGCCATGTCCAGATGTTTACTTTGGAGTCCTGCATACATGAGGTTCCCTGGTCGTTGGTAAGTTGGACCAGTCCTTTTTTATTTATATTTTGTTCAGTCCCTACTTCCCATTGCACAGCCCATGGTCCATTCAGTCCATCTAAACTGCCTACATATCCATTCACACACACATGGCTTCCTACACACCCTATATGTATCACACACCCTCTACCAAGCACACACACACATACACTTGAACTCATGTGTCTCTCTCTCTCTCACACACAAATGTTAACACACACATGTATCCTAATTCAAACACACACACATGCTACACAATGTCATACATAAATCTGAAAACCTGAGACACACACCTTCATGTACACACACACTAACCACATAGCCTCTACACAATGCTAGCTCTTTATCTCTCTATCTCCATATGTATATATATATATATATATATATATATATATATATATATATATGTGTGTGTGTGTGTGTGTGTTGAAGGTATGCAAGAATTGTATGTAGCCTAATATATGCCTATAGGTATAATATGTGGATAGCCTATAATGGTTTGTGATTGGTTTGTGATTACTAGACTAGGCTTGGTTAGGCCTAGTGAGACTTGATCGAATCTAAATTGACCAAGTTGACCTAGCTTTGACTAGATGGTTGACTGAAGTTGACCAGGGTTGACTTGACCTAGATTGACCTAGAAAATCATGTAGATGCATTGTATATTTCAATTATAACCCCTTTGTATACATCATGACTTGTGTTGCTCTGATTAGGAGACAGACACCTCTCCTCAGGCAGTACATCCTCTTCGGACATTCAGTTATCAGGCGAGTACATTCTCTGATCGTTTCATACTTGTCACGATTTATATTCTCGCTCTAGATTACTTTTACTTGATGTTGTCACGTTATCATCACGGATTGGTACTATACGGATCTCTTCTTGGGATGTTATCCCCCTTAGCGGGCGCATCGGATACTTTATGACATGTGTTTCATGTACATCATGTATTCCTTGTTTCTGCGTTATTCATGTACACTCATGTTCTCTCATGTTCTTTCATGTACGTTCATGTACTTTTATGTTCTTTCATGTACACTCATGTTTCCTCATGTGTTTCCTGTGTAACCAAAATATCATGTACGTAACATAACTGGACTAGATCCTTGTGTATTGATTGTGGGTAAGGGTGAGTATAAATGGTCATATGATTTACTATCATGTACACTCTGTTACTTTTCATGTTCATCATGTACAACCTAAGCCAATTACATGCCATCTCGTACTCTACATCACTAGTCACTTACAGTTCTTACTTATCATGTATATATTTCCAGTTATCAAATATCTCTCATGTTTTCATGTACATCTTCTTACAGCATTTCATGTATCTTACTCTATTGCTTGCTTTATATTTCCTGCCTTGATATGAACTGCATGAGATGTACTGTACTCGCTCCTGTCCTGACTGGACCTGTTGAAAATATTACAGAGGATAAGGATGAGGCCCTTTGTACCACCTATTATGGAGCAGGCTTAGACGACACCTGCGACCTGGCTCCTCTGGAGGACCCAGCTGCAGTTCAGGATGCTACTCCCAAAGTCTAGGCAAGTCAACTAGGCTTTATCTTTCTTTTCAGCTTTGTTTTTGACTTTCAGTTGTTGTTTTGAGATGTTTATATTCTTTCATATTCTGTAGTTGAGACTTTGTATTCGTGATGTTTGCTGAGATGTTACCTTAGACACTTAGACTCTTCTGATTGTCTGTACTTCATTTTGATTCTATATCATATTGTACTTCTTCTTTCTTAGTTGTGATTGAGTTTACATTCTGCTATGTCACCCCCATTCGGGGAGTATAAACTGTCTGGCATTATATATTGTTAGATGTTGTGACCTAGGACAGCGTTCTATCGCCGATACTACGGCGTAGGCTGGGCGTTGTTACGTTCTCGTACCCACACAGTGGGTGCGGGTCGTGACACATTTTTAGTGGTGGCCCATGCAGGTCGAGTTTATGTAGTGATATTCGAACTAGAGTATCACTACAGCCTGCAGTAGGAGTAGAATATTTTGAGATACTCAATCACATTAGGAAAAGCTCTTAAACTTGATTCTTGTTATCAAATTCTTGCTACTTGAATACTTTCTTTTGAAATAAACTGTCCTCCCTTGATTTATCGCTTCTTTCTCAGCAATTGATATCCTTGTTTGATCTGTCTTCAGGATGGTGGAGACGCGGTTACAGCGTGCCATTCATGGAGATACTGTAGAGGGGACTGCAACCTCTCAGCCGGTTTGGCAGGGTCGGGAGGCTACAGCTCCTGCCACCTCTCCTCATATTGGGACTTCAGCAGCTGCTGAGGGTATACCTCCACGAGTTCGGAGGCAAGACCCAGTCACTCCATAGATGTCTTTCCAGCAGCCGTCGCCTACAGAACACGTGGACGCGATACAGATGTTTGCCTACTTCCAGCAGTTCATGGACCAGCAGCAGGTCCGACAGGACAGGGGCATGGAGTTGGCCATTACAACAGCCGCAGCTCGACCAGCAGTCCAGCAGCCGAAGACACTTGGGATCGAGCAGTTCCAGAAGATGAGCTCCAGAGACTTCCTGGGAACAGAGGGGATTATATATGCTGACGAGTGGATCGAGCATATAGAGGAGATCTTCCGCCTGGCCCGGATACCGGCAGATCTTCAGATAGAGGCTGCAGCTAGCCGGATGCGAGATCTTGCTCGCACCTGGTATCAGTCAGACCCCAGAGTGGGAGTAGCTAGACAGACCTGGGAGGAGTTCAAGGGCTTCTTCAAGAAGAAGTTCTTTCCAGATTCAGCGCTCAGAGCCTTAGAGTCACATTTCGAGAGCCTAGTCCAGGGGAGCCTTACAGTGGAGGAGTACGCTGGGGAGTTCGGCCGCCTCGGCAGGTTCGTAGAGGGATTGAGCAAGACGGCGAAGGCCCAGAGGTTCCGGAAGGGTCTGGTCAGGGAGGTCAAGTCCTTGACCAAGGGCAACAGGGATGCCACATTCGAGGAGATTCTGACAGGAGCCTTATTGGTAGAGGATGATCTTGAGCTTAGGCTCAAGAGGGGGCGAGACCCAGTTGGGGGCAGCAGTAGCGGAGGCCAGGCCAAGAGGCCTCACTTTTAGCACCAGCAGCCGAGGAAGTTCCAGCCGCAGCAGTAGCAGCAGAGACAGCAGCATATTATTTCTTTTCCTTTCTGTAAGAAACCAGGGCACGATTGGGGTGAGTGTCGGATGAGGCTAGGCAAGTGCCTACTCTGCGGATCATCAGATCATCAGTTGAGAGAGTGTCCCAAGTCTGCGGGACGGACAGCTCAGGGATCAGGAGCTAGGGCTCCAGTAGGCCAGCAGCAGGCTAGAGGAGGCCAGCAGGGGCGAGCTTACGCCATGACGTTTGAGGATGCTCAGGCAGTAGGAGAGGCTCTTGCAGGTTCTGTTCTTTTCGATTTCATTCCTACCTTGCCTCGTTATTTCCATCTTGAAATTCAATTCCATCTGTTCCTATCTTTCCTATTTGTTGATAATTTAGAATCTGTATGTTTTGTTGTTGATTTAACCTTTTACCGAATCATATGGGCTAGGTCGCCTCAATTATGGAATCTAGAGTCTCCGATAGTTATATTAGTTGGTACGGCGAGGGCATAGTCTGTGTTGCAGACTCCATGGGTGCCGTAGCCTTACTTACTAATATGGCGAGGAAATTCTGATTATCATGATTCTGGATAGACGCATATGATTATCTAATTATATTAAAATAATTTCAAAAACCTACTATTTCTTTCGTTTCAGTCTTTCAAAATATATATAAAAATAGATTGGTAAAATGTTTTGATACTATTCTAAGACTTTGAATTGATTAAGGGTTTTTAACCTAGGAGGAGTACGACCATCTTAATTTCGAGGACGAAATTCTTTTAAGGGGGGTAGACTTGTAACACCCACTTTTCCAAAATAAGGGTAAATTTGAACTTTTGTATTTTAAATCATTAAAATAATTGATTTTAGTCATGGTATGATTTTTGGTGATTTTTAGTTATTGTAAAACTATTTAATTGAGTGAAATATGAAATTTGTGTTTTGCTAAGTGTAACCTTAGTCATACATGACCTAGAAGACTAATCATGACCAATGAGACCTAATCATGTGTTTAGGATTTCAAATTTCTACTTTTAAGCCTAGGGGTATTTTGGTCATTTTGACACTTTTGTGAAATTGTGAATTTATATTAATTAAATATGTGTTAGTTAAATTGTTGAGACTTGACCTAGAAGTTAGCCTAATCTAGATTGTTAATCATGACCCTAGAGACTAAGTTAGAGGGTTTCATTAAGTAATCACATTAGTGTAATATCTAGATATTTGTTAAAGAGATATTTTATGCTAAAGGTTAAAGAGGGCTACTTTAGTTATGAGCCATTAGATTGCCTAGAAATTGTTGGAAAAACCTTAGCCACTCATCCTAAACCCTAACCCTAACTTAATGGCAGCCAACACACATCCCCACCCTCTATAATTACATCCCATTAATCATTTGCACTATTTTTAATTCATTTTATTTGCCTCTTTTGTGTTCTTCCCTAAACTTCTCCCCAAATATCCAAATCAACTCCAATTTGAGCCTAGTATCTTGCATTGGGATCCCCTACCATTGAGGGTGCTTAGGGGAGCTAGCTAGCAAGGTTGCACAAGCTTTTGGCATCATCATTTGAAGAGGACACCCCCCCTACTAGCTTAAATTCCTTTGGAATTGCACCAATAGGTAAATGCCCTCATACATAGTTAAATTCCTGTTTTCTCTTCATGAATGCATGCATCTAGGTACCAGGGATCTATAGGCTAAGTTTTGTAGGAATTCGATTGGGTTTGGTGTCCGTATCGGACACGTATCTAGGTTTTAATGCAAGTATTTGATGTATTGTCTCTACGAATTAAATGTTTTTATTTTCGAAAACTATTTGAATAAATTTCTAGCCCTATAGGTGTAGATCACAGAACCCCATCACTGAGCACAATATTGTGTCGTATCCGTGTCAAAATCAGACACGAACACACTGTACTGCACTGCACTGCACAGTGTGGCAGTGTCCTGCTACCCGACCCAAAATTCTCTCTGTGTAGGACACGTGGACACATGAAAATTGACACAGAGAAGGGGGCCATCACTGACATACCCCCCTCGAGTTTTACGATCGGTCATGTCGTGTCGGACACGAAAACACGATCGCACGAATTTGTCACTGTACTGTGTACGCGAAAATTCAGCACTGACACGCACTTCGTGTCGTGTCCTGTCACCACGTGGACACGATACAGGGTGTCGATCGTGTAGCCATACATGTGGGATACACGTGTGCACGGCCACGTGGCTCCACGTGGCCTGTGTCGAGTGCACGAGTCCATGGACTCGCTGTACAACGCTGTGTGCACGCGTATGTGTCTACGTGTGTGCGTGAGTATTTGGACACGTTTGTGTCCAGATTCTTGACACATTAAGGCTCGACTGACACAATAACATCTAGTACTCACATTACCAACCCTTACATTGGGTTTTTACAATGTGTTAATCTGAGAATTTGGGTTTTTCCAAACATTCACTGATACCATGTTTATTTTTCAGTTTCAGAATTCAAATAATATTTTAAATTGTTAATTAAATGTTAATTATGATGTTAATACATGATTAACATGTCTGAGTTATAAGTTTAAATAGATAGGTTCCTATGTATGCATGTTTGGGTTGCTATGGAAATCGAATTGGGTTCTTTTGACTGAATGTATTAACTGAGAATTTCCTATGGTTAAAGAACTGAGATTTAACTGAGATTTAACTGAAATGGATGTTCACATGATTTCAGAGAATTTGTTTTAACTAAGATTCACATTGGTAAACTGAGAATTGGGTTGTATGTTGGAAAATCTGAGATTTCCTAATGAAATGTAAACTGAGATTTTACCAAGTTATGTGTTTTTTGTGCTGAGATGTAATGTAACCAGGGAAGTTCAAATCTGAAACTGGGTTTGAATGCTTCACTGAGAATTTGGGTTTTGATATGTTATCTGAATTCTAATTCCCTGAACCTGAGAACCCTTAACCTGTCAACCTGAAATTGGGATGTACATGTTTCCAGTTTTCAAATGAAAACTGAGAATGAATGGACCTGGGAATAGGTTTTCCCCTTCCCTTAACAAAAGAAAACCTGAGTTTTGAAATACAATGTTAAGAATGGGTTTGAGATTTAAGGTATAGTGTAAATGAAACTGAAATTTAGATAGATTCATGTATGAAAATCTGAGATTACTTGTTTAGGTAAAACCTGAATACATATGGCATCACTAGTTTTCAAGTGTAAACTGTGAATAACAGGGGTTGTATGAACTGATATTTAGTTGGGTTATGAATGAACCTGAGATCCCTCTCACACATTAACTCTCCTTGCCACACACATGTACTTTCCCCATATCTGAAATGTAATGCCATGCCAAGTCCAGATGTTTACTTTGGAGTCCTGCATACATGAGGTTCCCTGGTTATTGGTAAGTTGGACTAGTCCTTTGTTATTTATATTTTGTTCAGTCCCTACTTCCCATTGCACAGCCCATGGTCCATTCAGTCCATCTAAACTGCCTACATATCCATTCACACACACATGGCTTCCTACACACCCTATATGTATCACACACCCTTTACCAAGCACACACACACATACACTTGAACTCATGTGTCTCTCTCTCTCTCACACACAAATGTTAACACACACATGTATCCTAATTCAAACACACACACACATGCTACACAATGTCATACACAAATCTGAAAACCTGAGACACACACCTTCATGTACACACACACTAACCACATAGCCTCTACACAATGCTAGCTCTTTATCTCTCTATCTCCATATATATATATATATATATATATATATATATATATATGTATGTATGTGTTAAAGGTATGCAAGAATTGTATGTAGCCTAATATATGCCTATAAGTATAATATGTGGATAGCCTATAATGGTTTGTGATTGGTGTGTGATTACTAGACTAGGCTTGGTTAGGCCTAGTGAGACTTGATTGAATCTAGGTTGACCAAGTTGACCTAGCTTTGACTAGATAGTTGACTGAAGTTGACCAGGGTTGACTTGACCTAGATTGACCTAGAAAATTATGTAGATGCATTGTATATTTTAATTATAACCCCTTTGTATACATCATGACTTGTGTTGCTCTGATTAGGAGACAGACACCTCTCCTCAGGCAGTACATCCTCTTCGGACATTCAGTTATCAGGCGAGTACATTCTCTGATCGTTTTATACTTGTCATAATTTATATTCTCGCTCCAGATTACTTTTACTTGATGTTGTCACGTTATCATCACGGATTGGTACTATACGGATCTCTTCTTGGGATGTTATCCCCCTTAGCGGGCGCATCAGATACTTTATGACATGTGTTTCATGTACATCATGTATTCCTTGTTTCTGCGTTATTCATGTACACTCATGTTCTCTCATGTTCTTTCATGTACGTTCATGTACTTTTATGTTCTTTCATGTATGCTCATGTTTCCTCATGTGTTTCCTGTGTAACCAAAACATCATGTACGTAACGTAATTGGACTAGATCCTTGTGTATTGATTGTGGGTAGGGGTGAGTATAAATGGTCATGTGATTTACCATCATGTACACTCTGTTACTTTTCATGTTCATCATGTACAACCTAAGCCAATTACATGCCATCTCGTACTCTACATCACTAATCACTTACAGTTCTTACTTATCTTGTATATATTTCCAGTTATCAAATATCTCTCCTATTTTTATGTACATCTTCTTACAGCGTTTCATGTATCTTACTCTATTGCTTGCTTTATATTTCCTGTCTTGATATGAACTGTATGAGATGTACTGTGCTCGCTCATGTCCTGACTGGACCTGTTGAAAATATTATAGAGGATGAGGATGAGGCCCTTTGTACCACCTATTACGGAGCAGGCTTAGACGACACCTGCGACCTGGCTCCTCTGGAGGACCCAGCTGCAGTTCAGGATGCTACTCCCATAGTCTAGGCTAGTCAGCTAGGCTTTATCTTTCTTTTCAGCATTGTTTTTGACTTTCAGTTGTTGTTTTGAGATGTTTATATTCTTTCATATTCTGTAGTTGAGACTTTGTATTCGGGATGTTTGCTGAGATGTTATCTTAGACACTTAGACTCTTCTGATTATCTGTACTTTATTTTGATTCTATATCATATCGTACTTCTTCTTCCTTAGTTGTGATTGGGTTTACATTCTGCTATGTTACCCCCATTCGGGGAGTATAAACTGTCTCGCATTATATATTGTTAGATGTTGTGACCTAGGACAGCGTTCTACCGCCAACACTGTGGCGTAGGCTGGGCGTTGTTACGTTCTCGTACCCTTACAGTGGGTGTGGGTCGTGACAGTTAGGATTTCTTGAGAGATTCCTGGGACGACCCTTGAGAATCTTATTTTAACTTTGATTTGAAAAACTCTTCTTCCCTTGATTTGATTTATTTTTACTTTCTCTTGTTGAACTTGATTTTGATAATGATTGTGGTGTTTTGAATCTTGATGTTAGCTGTTGCATCCGAGTTTGTATCTATATGATTTGATGGATTATTGTTCAGTTTTGAATCTTGATGTTCGTTGATAAATTTGATTTTTGGGTATCCATTGTTGATTTAATTTAATTTTTGTCAAGATGAAATCATATAGGCGAGGTCATCTAAGTTATGGAATCTAGTCTTCTACAGTCACATTAGCCAGCATGGTGAGGACATATACTCTGATTTTGGATATATTTCTCGGGTGTGGGAATTTAAGGTTTTCGCAGCCAAGCTAGCGGCATCGCAAAAATTTTAAATACCATGATTCTAGAGGTATGTGCCTAAGTCGAGGACTCTGTGATTATCGTTGCCTTGCTTACTAGTATGACGAGGATTTAGAGTACCATGATTTTGGATAGACGCATATGATTATCAGATTGTACCTTAAATATTTTTGAACATGTTTTCTCTACTTTTGTTCTAGTCCTTCAAAAAAATATTATTATTTGTTTGTTTTGTTTTGCTTCTCATTATTTAACTTAGGAGTAGGTTTAGTTGTTTTTATAAACTCTTGTGTAACTTCTTGCTATGAGTTTCTTCTTAATACAATGAACCGATGATTTTGCTAGACCTTATCTTGTAATTGATATTATAGTTCTGGGTTTCAAAATGGTTCCTTCTTTAAACAGATAAGCAAAACAGATTTTATCGTTATTACTTTCTTGCTATTATTCTTGTATTAAATAATAATAATAATAAAACTGTATTGATTACGTCAATCACCTACTTTGCAATCTTGGTAGGAATCTAAATGTTGGTCTTGATGTAGAATTTGATTTTTATATGAGGACATGATAATATATATAGTGGATACAGACTCTTTGCCTGACACGTATGCATGCTACACTTTGATTTCCAACCTATCTAAATACATATTAATATGTTGTTGATGTTTAAATTTTCAAAATCCCAATATTTCTGATACAGTACAGTAATAGAGACTGGTTCTCTGCATTTCCAGTTAAAATTTGTAATTCAAATATAAATTTTATGTTATTAGTTATGTTTACATCATTGCACATGTATGTTATACATAGGGTTTCAATTCAAAAAAAAATTGGTTGAGTTTTGTGTTTGAATTTGTCAAATCTAAGACTATGTGCATATTAACCCTTAATACTGGATTCCAAATGTTTTGTTCAATTTGCTGTTTTATTTTTTTTTTAAATGTAATATTTTGGAGCTATGTACATTGTTGTATGTAGGGATATGATGTTAGGTTTATACTATTACAAGTTAGGTTGTGATAAACATTGGGTTGGTTAATATTATACTGGTTTAAATGTTAGCTTATTTCAGATTCTTGTATGTAAATGCTGAACTAAAACTGGGTCTAACCTTTCATTACTAAAGCTATAACCCTGTATAGTGACACCCACACTCTAACATAGTATACACTGCCATATAACCTAATCCTTCCTCTCTATGTTATGTTCATATATCTATATAGATATATATAGAGTTTATGCATACATGTTATAATGTATATAGATACATAACTAAATCTCTACCTCTTTATATATACATATATACATGGTTAGCCATGCATGTTATGAGCAAATGAGTTGTGTATTGTAGATTGTTTAAACAATATGCCATGATTTGTGTCACTTGATAGTTATTGTTTGAAACCCAAATCCTCCTATGCACTTTCATGTATATTTCACATACACATACGCCTATTATCTAACCATATGAACATGTCCACATACACCCATACACACACGAACTACATAACTTGTACATAATGCAAGCTTTTCCCTCTCTAACGCTATATATATAAATATATTGTGATTGGATTTCCATGCAATTGGCTTTCATTCTTTAACTTTTGATTTTAATTTTCTTGAATAGTACCCCTTATTAGATAAATGGTAGTTAACGTTATTTTATTTTAATAAGTACCAGTTTTTATATAGGATGGTAGACTGCCTTACAGTCTTGATGATTGTTATTTTTGTATCTTTTGTAGTTTAGCACCCTAGATTGCTTGTGTATTTTGATACCCTATGACCGTTTTGGTTTAGCATGACTAGTATACCTAGATGAGACTTTCACTACCACCATATGCCATGACCCTGTATGGCATCTTTTTAAATCGTATGATTGTTTAAGTTCGGAGACTTTGATTGTGGGGGGTTTGACCTAGAAGGAGTATGAACATTTTAATTTCGAGGACGAAATTTTTCTAAGGTGGGTAGACTTGTAATACCCAGTTTTCTAAAATGAGGGTAATTTTGAAATTTTATAATTTTAATCATTTATTGATTTGACATTTAAATCATGATATAATTTTTGGTAATTTTTAAATTATTTTAAAACTATTTAAAATCATGACTTGTAATTTTGATATTTTGCTAGTGAAACCCTAGAGACTGTTTGACCTAGAGCCTAACCATGTGATTAGGATGTTTTAATGTCATTTTTGGCCTAAGGATATTTTGCATTTGACCTCTTTGAATTATTCTGATATTTATTGCGTTGGTGATTGTTGATTTTGACCTTTGATAGGTGTGATTTTGTGATGGTTTTGTGTCCGTAGCGGACATGTATCAGTTTTTATTTACAAATGTTTGATGTGCCTCAAAGTGATTTTTTTATTGCTGATTTTTTTTGAAAAGTAATTGAATGAGATTGTTTTTTGCATGTGTTTCCTGCGATTGCTTTGTTTTAATTTCGAGGACGAAATTTTTTAAGGTGGATAGATTTGTCACCCCCAGTTTTCAAAAATATGGGTATTTTTATCATTTTACATTTTTGAATATTTTTAAAATTTATTTTATTATTTATGATATTATTTTGGGGTTAAAATTTATTTTATTATTTATGATATTATTTTGGGGTTGAAATTTATTTTATTATTTATGATATTGTTTTGGGGTTATTTGAGTCGGGTTCAAATTTCAACTCAATCCGACTTGAAACGGGGACCCGGGGGGTAGTTTGACTCTAGTGGGACCCACACACTAGTTAGGCATGGCCCACATGATATTAATTTTAGTCCACATGATATTAATTTTAGTTAGTAGTTAGACTAATTATTTATGGATAGGTTTAGTTTAATTAGAGACTTAAACTAGACTAAATTGACCTCAACCTTTAACCCATTCCTAATTTAAATCAAATAGATTAATGGAGGACATTTTGGACATTCAAATAGGGGACACCTCACCCTTTTTTGGTAGCCACCTATGGGGGGGATAAGGAGTGAGTCACTCCTTCATTCATTTGTTTTCATCCACTTTCTCTCTCTTGTTCTTCCCCAAATTAATTTAGAGATGAACCTCTATTGATTTCATCTCCAAATCAACCCTTTCTTCCACCAAATCTTCTTCATTTCTCCTCTACTCCATGGTTAGAGGGTGCTAGCCGAGATTGGGAGGATTCGGAGCTCGTTCGTGTCCTTTTAGAATCTCTACGTGTCGGTGTCGTGTTGGAAGGATTTTCCTTTGAATCTATCTCCCGGAAGGTATAATCTCTCCTCTAATCCATCCCTACATGCATATAGAAGTATTTTGAACCCATAGGAATGACCTCCATAGTTGTATCTCCATTTGTGTCCATTTTGTGTTCATTTGGAGGTCATAGGAGTGTCCTTTGTGTTGTGGTTGTGTCCATGTGGAAAAATCCTAAATTTGGACACACTATGTGTTGTTGTTATGTATGAATAAATTATTACATGTATAATCTCATATTTTTGTATTGGAGATGTGTTCTATAGTGTCCCATATATATATATATTAGTGTAGAGAGTGAGTTCTTGATATATTATGTTATATACTTGTGTTTCTTTTGTCTCAAACTACCTAAATTCGTCATAATATTTATCCACGTTTTTAGTAGCAATAGCAACTTAGAAATGTCATAACTTTTAGCTTAAAACTCCGATTTATCTCCCATTTTTTTTAAAAGAACCGTATCGAAGTTAGCTTTCCAAATGTATATTTTAATAAGCCAAACTCTTTCTAAAACTTTCTATAAAATTATTTGAGTGTCAGCTGTACGAAAGACGAACGTGTTTCAGTATTTTCGCGATTTCGGGAGCTTCCGGACACAAAAATGCGATCCGTTTAAAGTTTCGAAAAGCTAACACAAAGATCTATAACATACTTTAATCCTAGAATTTAATGAATGCTTAATTTGTACAGTATTGATTTTAAGTAGAATATTACTATACGACATATGTATTTTGTGTATCCTTGTATGTACAAATATGTATGTATGCATGTGTATATATATATATATGTGTGTGTTAAGAGAATGTAATATAATATAGAGTATGCATAAATGATATAATGTATGAAAGTATATAATGTATTCAAGTATGTATGTATAGGTGCATGAATGAATGAATGCGATGCATGAATGAATGGATGAAATGAAAGCATGTGGGTAATGCAAGGTATTGAAACATGTATACAAGTATCCATATGTAAGTAAGTAACGTAATCAAGTATGAATGTATGCTATATATGAATGCCAACATGATAGAAATGTATGATGCCATATTAGCACTTAGCACCATGTTCATATGTTAAAACCTCCTTCTACATGTTGACAGTAACCCTAAGCATGAATACACATAAAACCTACTTACTGTTATGAGTAAACCCTTTCATGTATAAATAAACCCTTTTTGTTATGATTAACACCCACACACACATGCTAAACCTATGCTTTACATGTTATTTCTTCTATGTGACACAATGAACCCTTGCTAAATGTTATCCTTCTAACATAATACCCTCACATTTGAACACATTGTACTGCTATGTACACATTGCCATATCCACATTCATGTATCACTCACTCCTTGTCTTTATGCACCTTGCTTGTAATAAAAATATATATGAATATATATGTAATGTGTGTTTGATAACTTGTGTAGCTTTGTGATTTTGTGTGAGTGTTAGTCTAGGCTTGGTTAGGCCTAATGAGACTTGTTAGTCAAGGTTTAGACCTAGTACTGCCTAGTTAACCTAATTTGACTAGTAAGGTTAACCAGAGTTGACCAAGAGTTGACTTTGACCTAGAATGACCTAGAATCATGTAGAATACATAGTAGAGCTTTATTTTATCATTTTGGACTTTGTGACTTGTGTTGTTCTAAATAGGAGCCAGACACCTCTCCTCGGACAGTACATTTTCTTTGGACATTCAGATAGCAGGCGAGTACATTCTCTGATCATTTCATAACTTGCTTAGAATTATATTCCTGCTCTAGTTTACCTTATTTGATGCTGCCACGATATTATTACGGATTGGTACTATATGGATCCCTACATTGAGATGTTATCCCCCTCGGGAGCATCGGATACGTTATGTCATGTGTTTCATGTACATCGTGTATTCCTCGCTCTCCTGTTATTCATGTTATCATGTGCTTCATGCTCGTTCGTGCTCGCTTGTGTACTCTCATATGCTATCATGAATCGATCATGTTTCCCATGTATCTCATGTATACTTCATGTGCACCCATTTATGGGTTTCATGTAAAAACCATGTACGTAGCATAACTTGTTTGGATCCTTGTGTATTGATTGGGTTATGGGGGAGTATAAATAGTCATGTGAACAATTCCAAAGTC
The DNA here is from genome assembly GCA_029216955.1 of Iris pallida. Taxonomy (NCBI): domain Eukaryota; kingdom Viridiplantae; phylum Streptophyta; class Magnoliopsida; order Asparagales; family Iridaceae; genus Iris; species Iris pallida. The sequence continues at coordinate 1,497,214 of JANAVB010038819.1, read as the reverse complement.
GTATAGCCATGTGCGCCTCTTTAGTATAGTCATGTGCAAATCCAGCCATTCATATGTCGACTTTGTACTCTAAATCACTAGTCACTGGTAGCTCTATACTTATAGTAGATATTTCTATTACAGTTCTCGCTCTGTTTACATCATATACTTTCTTTCAGTTTTATGTATCGTACTCTCTTGCATGTTTATATTCTCTAACCTATTATGATCTGCGTAGGATGTATTGTGCTCGCTCCCGTCCTGACTGGACCTGTTGATAAATTTTACTGATAGCCTGGAGGTTGCCTGCTAGCCTAGAGGAGACACAGTAGAGGTTGTATAGATAGCTAGAGTTTTGCTCATAGCTTATTTTTAGTTGTCTTGAGTTGTATTTATGGATTACTGTATTTGAGCTTTGAGATGTATTTCTGGATTTGTGTATCTTAGACACTTAGACTTCTATCTGTGGTATATCTTTTGGATTTTATATTTTATCTATCTTTATCATGCTCTACCTTAGATGTGATTGAGACTGTATCTGCTATGTCACCTCCATTTGGAGAGTATATACTGTACAGGTACCTTTATTTTGTTAGATGTTTGACCTAGGACAGCGTTCTACCGTCGACACTACGGCGTAGGCTGGACGTACCCACGTCTCGTGCCCTTACTCCAGGGTGCGGGTCGTCACACTAAGTTCCGAAGTTATTTTATCTTTGATATACTAGATTCCTTAATTATCCTTATTTCGTGCTTTAACTTGACCATTTTATTTTGTGCGCCTCATGAACACCTACTTTCTATTTAGATCTTTTGGGTGTTCCTTACCGTGACATTTATATTCGGAGCACGAGACCAGCTATTACCTTCCAACGAATTTCACATACAAGACTGTTTGCCATGAAATATAAAAGAACAAAACAATTATCGGAGGACTGGACTTTTACTTCACAATACAAACACGCTTGTACAAAGAAAGCCTAGGGACAAAAACCTAGATACAGCAATCTAAGTATAATTATTTATTTTAGATTCTGGGGGGTGATGATAGAGGCTCGGGAAAGCGACGGCCGCTCTGCCTTAATCCTTGGACGATCGGGTGCAGCTTTTTTGGCTTTGTGGAAGAATTGCTTGGCGTTGATGAAGAAATGCTCTCTCTTCAGGCTCTCTGGCTCTCTATGTCTCTATGTGCATCTGTCTCTGTCTGCATATATCTCTCTTTATATCTTCGTATCTCTTTGCAAGAGAATAGCACCCTGCTATTTATAAGAGTGGAGGGCTTCATTAGGGTTTACAATGATTGCCCATTCTTGAAAGTCGGCGGCTAAGGATCATTAAGTCTGGGCCGTTCATCGATATTTGAGCAATAAATATGATTGCATCAAATCTTCTGTGGGTAATTAATGCTGATTGACATAAATCCTCCTGATTTGTCATGCCAACCTCGAATTTCTCGACACGTGTCATCAATTTGCTTATTTGCAAATTATCTGATTTGATCCCAATATTTCATTGGAATTTGTTGAGAAATTTCGATCAATCTGATGCCACGTGCCCCGCTATCATACCACGTGTCGAGCCATAGCAGAAATCTGTGCTGCAGGGAGGTTACTCCTCATCGAGCCACAGAAGACTGGCCACGTGTCCTGGCTGCTTGAGAGTGGCCCCCCCAGAACATTTGGACCGCAAGGTATGATTTGAGCCGCATGAGTATGGATGACCGCATGAGTGAACCGCATGGAGATAGTCCTCGTGAGCCGCATAGGGATGGTCTTCGTGAGCTGCATGGAGCTAGTCTTCGTGAGCCGTATGGGGGAGCCTCCGCTTGGGCCATATGGGGATGGTCTTCGTGAGCCGCATGGAACTAGTCTTCGTGAGCCGCATGGGGGAGCCTCCACTTGGGCCGCATGGAGATGGTCTTCGTGAGCCGCATGGAACTAGTCTTCGTGAGCCGCATGGGGAAGCCTTCGCTTGGGCCGCATGGGGGAGTCTCTGCTTGGGCCGCATACAACTGTCCACGTGTCAAGGCGCATGACAGTTTCTGAACCTCGGGGGATCGTGTCAGAGATTTTCTTCGCTTTCCAAGGAGCCCGTCATTATGAGGGAGTCATAATGATATCTTTGTGTCAGAACTGTCACCTTGTCAGAGCTGTCAGCCGTTAAGGCATTTAATGCAAAACGAAAGAGCTATTTGTAGGCCACGTGGCTCCACTTTGTGCCGCATAGGACTTGTTTGAGCCGCATAGACGCTCGAGCCGCATGGATACTTGAGCCGTATGAACTCTCTGAGCCGCAGGGGGCTCTCTGGCCGTATGGATCTTTCTTTATTCTTTTCCATGCTTCTACAAGACCCCCTTCAAAGTTTTCAATTTACAAAATTGAAATACTTTGAATAAGAAGCATGGCCATGTATTCTTTCTCTTGGCCATATATGATGTCTCGGCCGCATGGATGTCTAGGCCGTAGGGGTTTTCGGGCCGCATAAGTGTCTCAGCAGTAGGGACGTTCGGGCCGCATAGCTCCTTGCCACGTATGCGCATCATTAATTGCCTCAAATTCGTTTTAGTGCCGCCTTTAGGGGAGATCCCAAGGGTCGGCTCATTAAATCTTTGGATTTTATGCCCTAGGTGAATCTCCTTTATGAGAGAGGGGGCGAAATCTGAGGAGTCTGTTTCGTCTTTTCTGAGGCGGTTATCAATCTACGTGTTTCCCCCTCTCTTGTCCTCCTATAAATAAGAGGGGTTTGAGAGAGAAAACTTCTTTACTTTCTCCTTCACTTCGAATTTTTCCTACTTTATTGTCATCTTCTTCTTTAATTGCCAATGGCTCCCAAGAAGACCGTTGCGGCTAAGGGCAAGAAGGCGGTGTCTTCGTCGAAGAAGACTGCCTCTACTTCAACCGCGACCGTTCCTCCGCCGGCCGTCGTGCCCGCAGCTCACCCTGACGTCCATCCTCCCATTGCTAGTAAGGACTTTATGTGGTTTTAAAGAACTCTAACTGCTATGGCTACATCGCATGCTTTATGCACGAGCCTTTATTTTTATGTGAGTCGCATGTTCGTCCTATGGTCGAGCCGCGAGCCGCATAAGAATAGCCACTGTGGCCGCATACGCGCTTTGCCAACAAAGCCGTATAAGCTACACTGAGCCGCATAGATTCGCACACATATGTCTTTCACGTGGTCCGCATGAACTTATCCGATCCCTACGGGCCTTATGAAAGTACCGCCGCATGACCCTTCATTAAGTGGAGCCGCATGAATGTTCTGCTGAGCTTGAGCCGCATGAGGCTTCCGTAGGTTGGAGCCGCATAAGCATTCCCCTGACCCGTATGAGGCTTCAGTGAGCTGGAGCCGCATAAGTGTTCTCCTGAGCCGCATGAGGATTTGTTAAGTTGGAGCCGCATGAGCTCGAAAGCACCCATTAGTTCCTTTTTGTCCATCCTTTTAATTTATCTTTTTATGTCTTCTTTACAGTGAATTTGCCGATTAATGTTGTTGGAGAGCTCCTGGTAGGCAGCGCCCAAGCTGCTCTGGGCTATAGGTACGACCATACAATCCAATACATGGCTGACCAGTTTCTGAGTGACGAGCCCCCGACGAGGTCAAATTCCCTCAAGAATCAGCCTTTCTATTTTCTTAATGCTATGATGAACTCGAAGAAATTAGAAGGGAAATACTTGAAGCCCGCATTCTTCTTTGGAGATGCCTTGACTGTAAAGAACAGTCAGATTCTGGAGGTGTCAGAGAACTCGAGTTTTGTTTCTAATGGGATGGCGATCCGCATTCCCAGATGGAGCGTCACTTCCCTTTATCCTGGTTCAATATGCTCCCACTGGACCGGAAGATGGAAGATTATTTAACTCCTACCCGAAGTGGGATGTTAGTGGCAGACATCCATTATAACAACAGCCTGAAGTCGGTGTGTGCGGGCAAGGTGCACACCAGCCGTTCTGTAATGGGGTTGGCCACGGGTACGTTCTTGAATATGCCGGGTCCCAATTTTATATTTTCTACAGCCGACACTTTTATGAACCAACTTGCTCGGAAGGGATCCTATCCCATTGGTCGGTTGATGCTTCCCAGCTGGATACATCCGATTCCCTCGTGGACCAATCTGTCTACGTGGATTTTGCAAAGGTATGAGGCCTTTATGTGCAAGATTGGTCTTTACCATGCTATTCGGGGCACCAGCCATGGCTTACCTATAGATAAGAGATTGTTTATATCTCTGCTGGAGATGTATAATCGCCGTACGGGGACCTTCTATACGCCCGTAGGGGAAATGGGGCTTCCGTTCCACGAAATGCATGCGATCTCCAAGCTTCATTGGGGGGACGAAGCTTTTGAGGCGTATACTCCCACGAACGAGGAGTTCGAAGAGTTGGAAAGGCGGTATCCAGGCTTCGTGGCTCTTTATCAAGAGATATTGTGCCATTATAGCACATGTCATCAAATAGCCAAAAAGGAGAACAGCTCGGAAGGGAATGCCCCTCATATCAAGGACTGGGTGCGCAATCTCTTCACGACGGATGCCTCAGGTCAAGTTACTCCCAGCCGTCCTCAGTCCCGGGAGGCAGTGAAAGCCTTAGTGTCGTCGGCTAAGAGGGTGGCCACCTCTAGTGACATGTTCGGGAGTCAGACCAACTCTTTCGATTATTTTTATCAGGACAACCACGAGTTGTCGGAGAAGGCGCTCCTAGTGGGATTCTTAATGATATGGCTGCGAAACTCTGTAGTCTCGGGCGGAGAAGATTCCACCGAGAGGATTAGTCGCAATTTCATCCTTCCTGCTGTGAAGTTAGTTTTGCGAGTCCGGCTAGCTCTCCTCCCGGCCATGGTGTGCAGCATACACCATGGCCTTCGTACTTTCACATCCAAGGTTATTTCTCGTGATATGACGAAAGATTTTGAACGGACCGAGCTGCCCTATCATTACTTGATGGGGTGGCTGTTGATGCATTATCCGTCTTTGATGAGACCGAGCTCTGAAGACGGCGTCACTGATGACGATGCTTTTATCTTTCGCTATCATAATGAGTCTTGGGAATTCGAGACCATGCGTGCTTGCCGGATGGCACTGGCGAGGTCAGACATGTACAACATTTTCGTATCTGTCCCTCGTTTTACTGATGATGAAATAGCGGCTGTCCATCTTGACGGTATTGGGCCCCCTCAACTTCTGGACGGCCAGATGCTTCTGTGGCTGCAAAATATCTGCCCCTCTCATCTGGTGTATCGCAACCGTAACACTGTCTTTCTGGAGCCCTATCTGCCTAGCAGGTTCGCCCGGCAATTTGGGTATAGTCAACTTTTTCTAAACAGCCCCAGCTCTTGTCTGGGCTTTGAAGGTAGCCTTCTAGACGACATCTGGGCCTGGCATTACTATGACACATTCCATACCCGTACTGTTTTCTCAGTTCCTGTTATCAAGTCGTCAGTAGATGTCTTGTATATGGCGGCTCTGTACCACGTCATGGCGAACAAGCCCCCTGTCAGTTTTAACCCATGTACTAGTTTCATCGTTGGTACCGGCCTGGATGAGGGTTCCCAGGGGGCCAAGACAAGGAAGAGGAAGAACAGAGTCGAGGTACCGGATTCGGACTCCGATGCTGCAGATGACGAAGGCGACGAGCTTGATAGAGATGACCCTTCCTTTCCGACGGCAGATACAAGGGCGGATCAGCCGCCTATTTTGCCAAATGAGATAGTGGTTGATCAGCCATCCGTTGTACCCGGCCCTGTACGAAAGCATTACAAGCAACTTTCTCCTGTCGGCGGCATTCCTCGCTCTCGGAAACTGGCTGCGACCAGACACCGCGGGCTAACTATAAAGAAAAGAGGCAAAGAAATTGACCCCGCATCAGAGGTAAATAAGTTACTAACGATCCTTCCTTTCTTTTATCTTTGATTTTAAACATCTTCTTTCCCTCTTGTAGGCGTCAGAAGAAGAGGACTCTCGAGTAGCCGAGATTGTGACTCGGGATGACGGGGGCTCCGGTGAGCCTGCCCCTGAAATTGCTGAATTCCGTCCAGATGATGTTGATCAGGTTGCCTCTCTCTCTGAGGTGGCCGGGTCAGGGGAGCTGGCCAGATTTAATTTGGAGATCGCGGGTAAGGAGACCCTCCCAGCTGTGAACGAGTAGAAGCCTCGATGTTCCTCTCCCGGTAAGATAAACCGAATCTTAACTTGCGAGGAGGCCTATCTTCTCTATGATCACATCCTTCGGGTCAAGTCGATTGATCATTGTCATGGACATGCAGGTCCTGCCTCTCCCGTGCCGAGGGTGGACCTTATTGAGCCAAACTCTGTCGAAGGAACACTGGCGGAGAGGGGCATACCTCCTCCCCCTCCGGCTCGTCTTGATGGTCCTCTTGCGGGTTCGAGTTCGGCAAGTCCGGTGATGGGGCAATCGGGACGGGGACGATGGTCCTCGTGTCTTCCTCTGCTCGGACGGCCCAGAGAGTCGACCTCTCCGCCCTCCCAAGCGTCCAGGCTCTTCGGGTTACAGAGGAAGAGTTAGCCGCTATCCGTACATCGTTCTGCTCGGAAGTCGCCCCTCTGGTGGCAAGTTCTAGCACCACTCCTTCGATGCTGCAGGCCATGCTCCCTCTGACGTCGTCCTCTACAGAGGTCCTGGACGAATCATTACAGGACGTGGTCGACAGCTTTCATCGTCACTTGAAAAGGAGGATAGAAGCTACTGTGGACAGAGGGACCTCTTTCGTCTTGGCCCGGCAATGCGCCCAGGGTCAAATCGATATCCTTAAGGCCCTTCCTAGTGGGGCAGGGGTAGCTGCACTTTTGGAATCAAAATTGCTAGAGACTGATCAACTGGTGGCCCAGCTTCAGGTATTACGGCAGGTTGATCTGTCTGCTGCTATTGATCAGGAGCGCGGCTCCCTCACAGCTGCTATAGAGAAGGCGAAGGCAGCTCAGGATAAAATTAGGCCAGCCATACTGAAGGATCTCCGTACTTTGTCTGATCGATATGATCAATTGAGCTATCAGAGTGAAGACGTTATGGCTCGGGAAGCAACTGCCTCTCGCGGGATTGCTGACACGCGGGAGCAGATCCTTGAGCTTCAGAGGAAGTTAACTTTCTTTGAGTCTGAGCTCGAGGCTGCCCGGATCGACAGAGGGCTAATTATCCAGGAAGCTGACAAAGTCAATCAAGCTTCGACTGACTTGGAAGTGGCTCTGAAGAAGTTGGATGATGACTGTCGGGCACTCATGGACCTGGATAATGGGGAGCGGTTGTCCCAGGAGGCTGAGCGCCGAGCTAGACAGAGGCTTGAGGGGGGTACTGCCTTAGTGAGAAACCGCCTCTTGGAGTTGTGTAATGCTGAGATATAGTCGGCCTTTTCTTCTTTCGTTTCTATTTTCTTTTTCTCTTTTTTTTCTTTGAGAGGGTCGTGGTCCCAAAATATGTAATGCTTTTTCGTCTTTCAAATAAAGAGTAATTTCCATTCTACCCTTTCTTTGTATTACTTGTTGTGCTTGTGGTATTGTGGTGATGTTTGCCCCGCATGGAGGACTTGTTTGTGGACCTGTTACCCCTGGCATACCTTGGTTTTAGGTACAGGTAACAAGTTTGACTGGGGACACTTAGAACGGTTCCATGGTCATGTTGTCGTGGACGTTCCAAGTATCGGAAGATAGAATGCCATGGAGCAGCTGGGCTCCCGGGACATGATGAGGAATAGTGGGCCTATACTAAGAGACTTAGCAAAGGACATTTGTGGGCCTATTATCCTTGGCGTACCCCGACTTAGGATACGGATAATAGGATGGAGGGGAACCAACACACTTACTCAGAGGTAATGAGGACATGGCAAGTATGAGGGTTTTACCGTGGAGTCTTCCTACTCAGAGGTAATGAGGACATGGCAGGAGTGGACTCAGCAAAGAATATTTGTGGACCTATTATCCTTGGCGTACTCCGGTTGTGGGTACAGATAATAAGTCAAAAGGGAATCATCATACTTACTCAGAGGTAATGAGGACATGACAAGCATGAAGGTTTCTTCGACGGAGCCTTCCTACTCAGAGGTAACAAGGACATGGCAGGAGTGGGCTCAATGAAGGAGGGTACATAGAACGACTCAGAGGTAATGAGGACATGGAAGTTCTATGTAAAGGGGTGATTTGTTTTTGGCGGAAGTGAAACGACTCAGAGGTAATGAGGACATGGCCGTTTTAGAAATTTGTGGATCGATTACCCTTTTTGTGCACTGGGAGTGTGGGTAGTGGATCATGAGGGAGGATCTCTTCCAGGAAGAAAGTTAAGAGGTATGATCATACATGACTTACTATCTGAAAGAGTGACCGAAATATGAGTTCAGAGGCACCTGCGGGTAAATGACTCGATAATCTGGAATATTATGAAAGTGAGTTCAGCAGCACCAGCGGGTACATGACTCGATAATATGGAATATTATGGATGTGAGTTCAGTAGCACCAGCGGGTACATGACTCGATAATCTGGAATGTTGTGGATGTGAGTTCAGCGGCACCAGTGGGTACATAACTCGATAATCTGGAATGTGTTGTTCAGACATAATATTTCTTCAGAAACTTGCCGTTGACGGGTAATATGAGCAAGTCTCCATTTTGTTTTGTGAGGCGGTAAGCACCGTTGGAGAATACAGCCTCAATGATAAATAGACCTTCCCATTTTGGCTGGAACTTGCCGGCGGTCTTGTGAGTCATGACCATCGGCCTCCGGACTGCCAGAACGAGATCGCCCACTTAGAATGTTCTGATTTTAACCTTCTTGTTGAGGGCTCCATAGACGCGTGCTTGGAATAGCTCGATCCTTTGCTGAGCCAGGAGGCGCTTTTCATCTAAGGCCTCTAACTCATATAGTCGGCGACGGTAGTTATCATCCGTCGTCAATTGATAAGTGAGGGCGACACAGAGCGAGGGTATTTGAGTCTTCAAAGGGAAAACTGCCTCACTCTCGTACACTAGGGAGAATGGTGTGTTCCCTGTGGCTGTTCGAACTATGGTACGGTACGCCCATAAGCATTCACCAAGCTTCTCATTCCAGTCACGTTTGTTTGACGATACGAACTTCTTGAGTAACTTGATGATGGTTTTGTTGAATTCTTCTGCCAACCCATTTACTGCTGGATTGTACGGCGTCGAAACAATATTCTGGATGTGGTACTTGTCGTAGAACTGATAGAAGGCGTAGCTTGTAAACTGCGGACCATTATCGCGGATGATCCTTCGGGGCAGTCCAAAGCGATAGATGACGTGGTGCTTAAGGAAGCTGATCACGTTTGAAGTCTTTACTTCTGCAAGCGGGATAGCTTTCGTCCATTTGGAGAAGTAATTCGTGATTGCGAGTATGAAGCGATGTCCTCGGGAGGAAGGTGGAGTAATCGGACCGATGATATCCATTCCCCATGCTTCAAACGGCCAGGATGCCACTGTCGGATGTAGAAATTCAGATGGTTGGTGGATGAAGTCCGCGTGGACTTGGCAGGCTTTGCACTTTCTTGTATAGTCTATTGCATCTGCTACCATTGTGGGCCAGTAATAGCCCATTCGGCAAAGACGGTCTTGCAATTTAGGGCCTGGCTGATGGGCCCCGCAGATACCGTTATGAGCTTCTCGTACAGCTTCTTTGGCTTCTGTGTTTGACAAACATTGAAGCAATAATCCATCGTAGGATCGACTATATAGCATCTTCGTCTCTGTATCATAGAAGAATCTGAGAGAACGCCTTCTGATAGAGGTGGCCTCTTTTGGGTTCTCGGGTAGGATGTCGTAAACTACGAAGTCAATGAATGGCTGTCTCCAATCCGGGACATCGTCAATCGTCTGGGCGGAGTAACTTGCCACGAATTGAACTTTGTTCTTGAGGCAGACCAGTTCGTGGCCTATCACATCTACTGATTGGTGAGTATGATTTGGCACTGCTAGGGAAGCGGCCAGGCCGGCTAAGGCATCGGCCTCGATATTTTGGAGTTTGGGAACATACTCGATGAAGAACCCCTCGAACGACGAGATGATGTCGATCGCTATTTGGTGATAGAGGATCATGTCTTTGTGGCGGACTTTGTATGAGCCCCAGATTTGATTGACGATTAACTGAGAATCGTCGTACGCTTCAAGATATTCTACCTCCAGCTCTCTTGCAAGTTGGAGGCCAATGACCAGGGCATTGTACTCGGCCACATTGTTAGAGAAGGGTTCCGTGAGGGAGTAAGCGCGATTGCTCACCAATCCGGAAGGAGAAACTAGCATCACCCCGACTCCGACGACGATGTTACCCTTGGGTCCAGTTTTCGAAGCACCGTCGAAGAACATCACCATATATCATCGTGAGAGGTTACATGCGAGTCGACGACCTCATCTGGGATCTCTTCATGTATTCTGGACGACTCCGAGCCTGGGTGGGCTGCCAAAAAGTCTGCCAGGGCTTGACCTTTGACAGCCTTTTGTGGGACGAAGATCATATGATAAGGGGACAGCAACATTGCCCATGTAGCAAGGCAAGAGCTGAGTGCCCCTGGTTTAGTCATGAGGACCCTGAAAGGGTTGACTCGTGAGATCACATGTATTGTTTGTCTAGTGACATAGTGCCGTATCTTCTGAATGGCGAACACCAGGGCAAGGCATTCCTTTTCCACAGCGGTGTATCGGTGCTCTGGCCCAATCATCATTCGACTAAGGTAATATATGGCTTTCTCAAGGCCTGTATTATTTTTTTGTACCAGCAGAGCCCCGAGAGAATGTTCCATTGCTCATACGTAAAGCAGGAATGGTTTTCTAGCAACCGGGGCCACCAGGACTTGAGGGTTCGACAAATATTCTTTGATGCTGTCGAAGACCCGCTGACATTCTTCGTCCCATACGAATGAGACGCCTTTCTTCATTAGATGGGTGAATGGTCAACATCGCCCGGAGAGGTTAGAAATGAACCTCCTGATGTAAGCTAGCCTCCCTTGAAGGCATCTGAGTTCGCGGAGATTTTTTGGGGGACCCATCTCTATAATTGTAAACCCAGGAATTTTCTACTGGATACGTCCAAGAAGGATTTTGTGGGATTCATCATCAGATTGTGCGCTCGTACTAGGTCAAATATCGTCCTCAGATCCTGTAGATGGTCTCCCTTACAGTGACTCTTGGCGGCGATGTCATCAATATAGCACTCTACCGTCTTGCGTAAGTGGTCTCTGAATATGAAGCTCATGGCTCTTTGATATGTGATGCCAGCATTCTTCAAACCGAAAGGCATGACTGTGTAACAGTATGTGCCAATCGGTGTTCGGAATGATGTATGCTTTTCGTCGTCAGGAGACATCTTGATTTGGTTGTACCCCGAGAAGCCATCCATGAATGACATACGTTCGAAGCCGCATGTGTTGTCGATCATGATGTCTGTAATAGGGAGGGGGAATTCATCTTTGGGGCATGTCTCGTTCAAATTTGCGAAAGTCGATACAGATTCGAATCTTTCTATTCTTCTTGAGGACGGGTACTATGTTGGCGACCCAGTCAGGATGTTGCTCCTCACGAATGAAGCCGCTGGCTATCAGTTTGTTGACTTCGGCTTCGATCGCATCCATGATGCCCGGGCGGAAGCGTCGCTGTTGTTGCTTGACTGGCTTTGCATCCGGCCGAATGTTGAGTTTATGAAGAGCAATATCGGGATTTAACCATGGTATGTCTTTATAGCTCCAGGCAAACACATCAATATATTCTTTGACAAGTTCCAGCAGCGATCCTCGCTCTTCGTCTGTTAGGCTTTTACTGACGAAGATCGATTTTGGAGAAGATTTGCTGCCAAGATCCACTTGTATGACCTCATCTTCAGTAGGAGGTTCTCTCTGTTCGAACCGTTTTTTCTATTGTGCATCCAACTGTTGGGCCCACGGCTCTAACTCGAGAATTTCGGGGATGTCTTCATATTTTTCATAAGCGTCGGCGAATGCCATGTTGACTGACAGGACTTGTCTGAATATGTGTCCGATGCTGGTATCCTAGTCAGAAGTTGGTGACCCGGTTGAATGTGAATGCCAGTCACATTCTTTATCTGAGCTTTCAGGGGTCATTGTGGGTGTAACATACCCTAATCCACATCGAGTCTTGCTATAGTTGTCCCGTGGTTTGTCAGCCGGGACCAGTGGCTTCAAAGGTAATCGTCGTCCAGTACCGTAGTTCAAGCCTGGCGACGTCTCCAGATCATACCCCTGTTTCTGTATAAGATATTTGGATTAGGGGCTATAAAGATAAAGAGGCATTCTTCCGGCATCTGATCCAAGGTCGGCTTCTTCTATAGTGAAGGAATGCGAGTCGTCCTTCCGGTCGAAGATGATTGGATGGTCCCCTCCCTCGATTATACGGTAAGCGTCTTCCACTGGAGTAAGCTGGATTACGGTGTACACATTCGTCACCTGTGTGTGTAGGTGAGTGCCTATACCGTGTTCCATAGCATATATTGTACACAGCTTATTGAGCTCGAGGTAGTTCAAAGATAGCCCTTTATTGATGAAGTAAGGTATCTTTTTTAGGGGGATTACATCATCTGCGGAGGGAACGTCAGTGTGGGCAGCCACATACTTGGCTAGCTCCGGTTCCTCTTCGGCTATCCCCTGTATAAACGAAGACTGAGAGGACGACCTGGGCAGCTTGATCGTCAGAGGTTCAGCTGGTGGAGTAGAGCGTGGAGTTGTTGGCAGACTAGCGACCCCCAGCTTGGTACTCGATGGTGGGCGGGGAGTGGTTGGTTCGCTAGAAGTCCCAGACCTTACATCGGGGTGACGACTCTTCTTGGGAAGGCGTATCGTCATTGGCTTGTTGGAGGGATTGAGCTTCTCCGTCTGCGGCTGGCCGACTTTCGGCAGCCTGATTGTCAGTGGCTCCGTTGAGGGTCTTGGCACTTGGCCAGACCTTGGCAGCCGGATTATCATTTGTTCTTCTTGTGCCGAGAGGCTGATTGCGTCCTTACGCAGAGTGGCGGTAAGGGGTACAGACTTGCCAGGTTTGTGAGCTTGGAGGTGGATCGTCAGAGGTTCTTCTGATCATGTGGCTGTCTCGGTACGAGCTTGCACATCTCCTTCATCAAGGTGCCTCTTTGACTTTTCGTATAGACAGGAGTCTAAGTAGTAGGATTCGACCCCTTTGAAGGGATCGATGTCGACAAATTCTGTCCTCACGAAGCCGTGTTTGTCGACATACTTGAAGTATTGGTGCAGCGTGGAAGGCACGATCATATAATTGTGTATCCAAAGGCATCCCAAGAGGATGTTGTAAGAAGTGTCTACATCTATGACGTAGCAGGTGACTTCTGATTGGAGATCGCCAATCTGACACTTCAGACGAATCTTTCCAATTGGGTAGCTCCTGCCCGAATTGAATCTACTGATGGCGGTACTTGTAGGCGTCAGGCGATGCATTGGGATGCGGATATGATGTAACAGACCCTTCGGTATATTGCTTATGGACGAGCCAGGGTCGGTCAATGTGCATCCGATCCACCTTTACGTCGCCGATGTATCCAGTGTAGTATAGCGGGCGATCGTGCAGGTTGGTTTTGATGAGCATGTCCTGCGGAGTGAAGACAATGTTGGGCATCGCTCCTGTGCAAATGCTATCTTGGGGATCTGTAGGCGGGTTCTCTCCCGTGAGGTTGACCTGAGCCAGGTATGCATCGGCATTTTGGAGTGCATCGCTCAAAGCCGTACGAACATCGTTTAAGAGTCTCAGAAGCTCGTATAATGACAACTTGGCCGGTGTATTGGCCAATTGTGCTAAGATGTCGAAGTCGTAGGGCTTCTCCAGCCCCTACGGTACCTCTTTTCGGAGGGATTTGTCAAAGCGAGTCTCCTTCGGCCTAGGCTTGTCGGTCGTCGGAGGCTGAGCCGGTCCCGGAGCATCAGTTGTAGCGGGCTGATGATCTTCAGTCGAGTTGTCAGCCACAGGTTGGGATTGTGCCCCAGACCGTGTGACGACAGCTATAGCTTCTTCGATATCTGTCGAGATTGTACGGCAGGACCTGACTTTTTAACTCTTCTTCTTGCAGATGGAAGATGATGTGGGCCGAGTCACTTTCGATACCAAGTTTGGATGGATCCACATGACCACCCCTCGTGATGTGGTAAGGGGCACTAGATCAGCAGCCTGATCTCGGGGAGGTGGAAGATTAGCAATCTCCATTATCGCCAGAGGGATGGGGACCACACCGTCTTGAGTTTCCGTCGGAGGGATGCTGCCGAATTGTACTGACACCATATTGGCTGCCACAGTCACCTCCTCAAAATCGATAGCCAGAGCGTTCGAATCGATGAGATTTTGGATGTACCGTTTTAGTTGGTAGCAGTCGTGTGTGGCATGGTGAACGTAGCGGTGGTAATGGCAGTACTTTGGGTTCTCTATGTCTGTCGGCCGAGGTTCCCGTCTTGGTGGAGGAAGCTGAATTCTATCTCCTTGTATGAGCATGTCCAAGATGGGCTTGACGTGACCGTCTTCGAAGGAGTAAGTGATTTGCGGCCATTATTTGTCTGCCGGCTTTGACTCGAGTTTTTGGGCTGTATCGGCAACCATAGCCTGCTTGCCCTTGTTGTCCCGATTGTTGGTGGAACTACCCCCATTGTTGGTGTTGGTGTTGGCGTTGGAACGCCTGCCCTTGTCCTCTCCGTCCGAGATGTACAATCCCAATTAGCGAGCCTTCTTCAACCGTTCTTCGGCACTTGTAGCACTGATGATAAACGTCTTCCAGTCCTTGAATTGACTTTCGCCCATCCAGAGACTGATTGTTGGGAGCAATCTCTTTTGGCAAATTTTAATCAGGGAGGAATTCGGATTTCCAGACGGCAGCTTCATTGCAGTTTGGCGAAACCGCTTAATATAGTTCCTGGTCAGCTCTTTCTCTCCTTGGACGACGTCCATGAGGGTGGACATTGTGATGTCCTGCCCTACTTCGTAGAATCTCTCCAAGAACATGCACTTGAAGCCGGCGAAGGAGTGGATGCAGTTGTCTGGCAGGTTGCGATACCAGTCGAAGGCGACCCCTTCCAATGCCCCGGTGAATAATCGTATGAGAATGGCATCGTCATGGGGCAAATGGTCGATGGTGACCTCGAAGTAAGTGATGTACCGACTTGCGGAGGTCTTGCCATCATAAGGATTGATATTGATGTGAGCACCCTGAATTTTTGGTTGATTTTTTTTCTGATTGATTTAGTTTCCATAAATAAATTATTCTGTTTAATTATCCTTAAGTGTACTTTTCTGTGCCTTTGATATTTGGAGTGTCAGGGATGTTCAACTCTGGAAATCTTCTTCATGAGTTTTGTAGTGGACATGATTACCTTCATGATGGTATATAGTGTCCCACTCAAACTTGTTCCCTTGTACTCTTTTGCTTCGTTCAACTTTGGGTCGAATTAGACTATTTGATTATTAATTAATTTTCCCACTCTTTTCCTTGATCATTATTAGCACGTTACCGTGACTTTTAATTTGGGAGCGCAAGATCAGTTATTTTCTTGAAACCAACTTCTCATACATGATCTACTCGAGACGCTCGTCACCCATGACCTTCGTATCCCACTCAGACACGCCATTTTGTGCTCCATTTGCTTTGCACAACTTTCCTGACATGTGATCCAATTTTATTTTATCCCACGGTGTCATATTTATTTTCCAACTCGATTTGTGGGTACCCTGTCGACCAAAACCTGTCGCCCCAATTATGGACATGGCCCATATTGAGCCTACTATCCGCATGCCACTTGTGTCCCATTTATTGGAATCCCCATGAGCTACTTATTTACCCATGATCATCAACACCTAATTTTAATTCGATTATTGCATAATGTCTGATTCTGACCCAATCCGGCTCCACCGAGTCCAGCCCAGCTCCATGTTACTCTCCATCATAACACCCTCATATTTTCTTGCCCAAAAATATCAAGTACTCTTCTACCTATTTTTTCTATATTTAATAGAAATTTCTGTTGATTTTAAATTCCTTGGAATGACCAACTTCTCTACATTTAATCATAGCCCTTGAATTCCTCTTTTAAATCATATACATTAATTTCCTCCATGAAACTTTTTCCCAATCCCATTAGCAGCCATAGGCCGGCCCTAACATTGAGAGATTATATTTTCACTCTCCTCCCTCTCTCACAATCATTCATTTATTCACCTCCTCTCTCTCTCTCACTCTATTCAATTAAACCAACAACAACAACATCATCCTCAATACCAACAGCCCAACCACACTCTCCTGGCCGAGCCCCCTGGCCCAGCCTCGCCGCCTACCTCCGTCGTGGTCCACCGTCGACCACTCCTCCTCCTTCATTCCTACTCCTCCTTTCCATTGAACAACCACCATCCAACACCATTCCGGCCACCACCATCATCATCCAAGCCATCACTACCACCTCCACCGTCGCCATGGCCGTGCGCCACCGCCCACGCCGTCGCCGTGCCTGGCCAGGCCAGTCCGTGCTCAGCTGCGCACAGCAGCAGCGCAACAGCGTATAGCGACAGCAGCACAGCCATGGCACGCGTGCGTGCGGGCGTGGCCGCCTCCACCGTCGGCCGCCGTGACTCCGTGCCTGGCATTTCGCACGAAGTTCTGTCGTGACGCGTGCGGAATCAAGTCCATTTTGGCGCTCCGTCGCAGCGACTTCGTACGCATTTTCCCGGGAATCTGACCGTTGGATCGGTGATTTCTTCGCTCCGTCGCAATCTCGGTATATCCACCTTCACCCCTGTCAATTTTCATCCGTTAATTTTATCGTTTGATACATCAAAACCGGCACCAAGTTGACCGTTTAAATTGTATTAAATTTGGACAGTTTCGCGGAGCCAACTTCGTCAGCTTGTATCTCCTCCACCGCAGCTCCGTTTGGCGTGCTACCTGTTCCTGTGCGAAGCTGGTATAACCTTCTTACTACCCCTCCAGTTTCGTTTCATTGTGATCTTGTTTGATTGGTTAAATTCGACGCCAAAGTTGGTCGTCCGAATTCGTAATTTCCAACTTATAAAATTTTATTTTTGAACATGGGACTCCAGATTTCATTTCTGACACCACCAGTAGACTCGTGGCGTCGTTCTGGCATGTTTTCATATAAAATTTGTTAGATTTGGAGAATGTGAGCCCTGGCACGTTTTTCGGTGCAAAGTGGGTCCCATATTCTGGGTCAACGGGGCTTTTTGACGTCGGTTCATCGAAATCCAATTTCGGATATACCGTTGAGTTCGTATCGTCATTCTGGACTCGTTGACATATAAATTGCTAGGTTTTGGTGGACATTGGATTGGACATGCATTTCGCAACAAGTCGGATACCAATATCCGGGTCAACGGGTCATTTTGAGATCGGCTCATCGGAATCCAATTCCGGATATACCGTTGAGTTCATATCTTCATTCTCGACTCGTTGACATGTAGTTTTCCGAGTTTTGAGAACTTTGGCTCCGGCACGCATTTCCGTGCAAACCGGAATTCCAAGTTCTGCTCAACGGACCAAATTGAGATCGGGTCAACGGAATCCAATTCTGGAGATACCGTTGGGTTCGTATCGTCATTCTGAACTCGTTGACATGTAGTTTTTTGAGTTTTGAGAACTTTGGCTCTGGTACGCATTTCTGTGCAAATCGGAATTCCAAGTTCTGGTCAACGGACCAAATTGAGATCGGGTCAACGGAATAAATTCTGGAGATACCGTTGGGTTTGTATCGTCATTCTAGTTTCGTAGACATATAATTTGTTATATTTTATAGACTTGTTTTCTTGTACTTTTTCGGTACAAAACGGCTCCGACACGGACACCGTTTTGACCCGAAATTAGCTTTTTGCCCTTGTGTCCAAATTAGACCGATGGGTAGGCTATCCTAGCTAATTTGACAATTCTGGAAACGTTGGCGATGTTTATTTCATCGTTCGACATTGTTTGTTGATAATTTCTTTGAGTTTAACCTTTTTATAATTAATTAATAATTAATTCTTATAATGTTCGTATTTCGGGATTAGTACAACGAAACTGAGATCAGTCAATTCCAGCGATCTCACATAGCTGAAATTGACAAGTTGGATACGTGGATCACTATAATAATATTATCAACTTTACCGTTGATCATCTCATCTCGATTTACGTGTCGTAAGTTTCGACGTACGAATAACGAAGTACACTTTATAACATTAATAATTAGACTAGAATTGACCCTGTTTGACCAAAGTTGACCAGTTGACCCAAAGTCAACTGTAAGTCAACACTTGACCTAGTTTGACTAAATTATTGACCGGAGTTGACCTAGACTTGTTTTAACTTAAAGAACCTACGATAATGTAGATTGATTATAGAGATTCATTTATTACAACTTGAACACCTTGTTACCTTTGTTGCTTTAAATAGGACTCTGTGGCTTCAGTTGGACCCCCTATACTTATCAGCTATTCAGGTTATCTGGCGAGTACATTCTCTGATCATTTTATATCCTGCTCAAAATTATTTCATGCATTAAATTACTTTACTTGTACTGTCACGTTGGTCACACTGATTGGTACTATATGGATCCCTTCTTGAGATGTTATCCTTAGGGAGCATCGGGTACTTCATGTTCTGTGTGTTTCACTTACATGGCGTATCACTATGCTTTATTGGTTCATTGATCACTTGTGACATGTACTCTCATGATCACAGAGTCTTCCTTGAATCCTTATCCCACTTATTGGGTTTCCTAGAATCTCCATTTATGGGACATCCATGTATCACCCTTCGGGGGCCTTTGCAAGGAATCATAACATAACCTGGTTGGATCCTTGTGTATTGATTGGGGGTACGGAGGAGTAGAGGTAGACATGTGAATAATACACCAGTAGTGTAGCATCAGAATCATTTCATAGTGTAGCATCAGAATCATCCCATGCCATTTACTTATCTATATTGTACCCTGACTCACTAGCCACATGTTAGTTCTCTATTTATAGTAGATATTTCTATTACAACTCTCTCTGTTTACATACAGCATTTCTTTCAGTACCTGTATCTTACTTTACTGTATGATTATATTTTCTAACCTGCTATGAACTATTGAGATATAATGTGCTCGCTCCTGTCCTGACTGGACCTGTTGATAAATTTTACAGATAGCTTGGAGGTTGCCTGCTAGCCTAGAGGAGAAACAGTAGAGGTTTTATAGGTAGCTAGGAATTGCTCAGTTTATTTTCAGTTGTCTTAAGTTGTCTTTATAGATTTCTGTATTTGAGTTTTGAGATGTATTTCTGGGTTGTGTATCTTAGACACTTAGACTTCTATCTGCTGTATTTCTTTTGGATTTCATGTTTTATCTATCTTCCATTATGCTCTACCCTAGATGTGATTGAGTTTACATTCTGCTATGTCACCCCCATTCGGGGAGTATAAACTGCTTAGCCATATACTGTTAGATACATGAGACCTAGGACAGCGTTCTACCGCCGACACTGCGGTGTAGGCTGGGCGTTGTTACGTTCTCGTGCCCTTACTCTAGGGTGCAGGTCGTGACACATTTTTAGTGGTGGCCCATGCAGGTCGAGTTTATGTAGTGGTATTCGAACTAGAGTACCACTACAGCCTGCAGTAGGATTAGGATATAGTTTTGAAGGTACTCAATTACAGTTAGGATCCCTTGAGAGATTCCTGGGACGACCCTTGAGAATCTTATTTTAACTTCGATTTAAAAACTGTTTTTCCCTTGATTTGATTATCTTTACTTTCTGTTGTTAAATTTGATTTTGATAGATTATTGTTGAATTTGAGTTTGTATTTATTGATTTTGATGAAAGATTGTTGAATTTTGAATCTTGATGTTAGCTGTAGCATCCGAGTTTGTATTTATAAGATTTGAAGGATTTTTGTTCATTTTTGAATCTTGAGGTTCGTTGATAAATTTGATTTTTGGGTATTCATTGTTGATTTAATTTAATTTTTGTCAAGATGAAATTATATGGGCTAGGTCATCTAAGTTATGGAAATCTAGTCTACTACGGTCACATTAGTCAGCATGGTGAGGACATATAGTCTGACTTTGGATATATTTCTCGGGTGTGGGAATTTAAGGTTTTTGCAGCATGGTCACAATGAATCGACGATTTTGCTAAGGCCTCATGTTGGACTGATATTTTAGCTCTGGGTTTGTCACTGCCACTTTTCTAGCTTGAGGATATTTTGGTCATTTTCAAAATTTTGGAATTTATTTGGGGATTATTATTATTAATTATAATTAATGTGATTTTTAGGTGATTTTTAGTATAATGGTTTGGTGCTAGTTTTAGATGTTGTCTGGTGTTGACTAGGAGACTGCTCTATAGGCTAACCTAGGTCAGAACATCTTGGTTAGGTTAAGAAACCCTAGTATGACCTAAGTTAGTGATTTCTAGTTCATTAGAATTAGTTTGGGGTAATTTGGGATTAGATTGGTTAAGTTATGACTTGTGAAGTCATAAGCCATGATTATGACTTAAACCTTAGAAGACTCAACCTAAGCTAGCCAACCTAACACTAGCCCTAGCCTTGGTCGGCCACTAGGCAGCCCCCCATATATAATCCCTCCTAGATTTTAGGACTAGCCTCTTTTAGGGTTCATCCAAAAGTTCTAAGGAAAGAGGTGAGTTCCATCTTCCAAAATTTATTAAAAATCCAATTTAAATCCTTTCTTCCCCAAACCAATTTCATTAGGACCTAAAATCAATGCTCTTGCTGTTGGTATTGGTTATTTGCAGGGAAACAACAATTTGTGTGAGTTTGGGTGGCTTGAGGAATCTCTCCATTTAGTTTTTTGTGAAGGCATGTTCATCAATAGGTATAACTTCCTATACTCCATTTAAATCCTGTTTAAAACCATTTTAGGAAGGCCCTAGCCCTACCCTAACTGTAGGATAGGCTAACCCTAGGTTTCGAATTTGTTTCTTGTCCGTATCGGATACGTATCAGTGGGTTGATAGGGTGTTCGACGAAATATCCCAAAGGACACTTCGTTCAGATTTCAGGGAAATTTTTGAATAGGAATCTAGTCCTAGGGTTTGCTTAGAGGATTCGAGTATCGTATTGTGATTCCTGTGTCGTGTCGAGTCGTGGTCGACACGTGCACACGCGGGTTCGTGGCGCACGCACGAGCACTGTAGCTCCCCTGCTACCAGCGTGCTCGTGCGGGCTGCACAGGACACGAGAGCACGTGATATTTGACACTGAGCAAGGGGCAGTGTCTGTCGTGACACTCCCCGAGCCTCGTGTCAGTTGGTGTCGTGTCGGACACGAAATCTCGTGTGTATGGGGAAGGCCTGTGTGTTGCAGTGCATTAGTTTCTATTGTTGTTTCGATTTTATTTCTCATGGTTTAATTCGTGTTTAGCTTGTTAATTATGATCCTAAAATATTGTATAGTGTATGTAGATTGGTTTACATGTTTTAAGTTGGGTTTCTATGTGGAATATTGGTTTTGAATGGGTGATTGGGACTGTTTTCCTGACACAATGAAATCCCAGTGTTTCCAACCTATTTAAATCCCATGTTCTGTTATGATTTCAGTTAATTTTACTTTCCACATATCATAATAGATGTTAGCTCAGTTGTTACATTTGAATATGGGTTTGGTTGTGAAATGAGGCATTGGCTATTGGGATGTTCGAATGAGTTAATAACAAAGGTTGCAATTTTCTTCACTTCGTTAACTGTATTGATAAGTCCTTATGAACTGTTATCATCTTTTCAAATGGCTTTTCCTGAATAGAATTAGAGGATGCCAGAGATTGGAAGTTGATGTATTTAAATGGTTACATTCCAGTTTCCAATCTATGGTGTTAAAACTGGGTTTGTTTAATGTTACTGTTGTGTATATTTCCTGATGATTTAATTTCCTACTTGTCATATCCCTGTTATTTAAGTCCTTTAAATCCAAATATAGGTTTACATTTTAACTTGATGTGCACTGTGAATGAGGTTTTGGGAAAAAACTGAGAATAGTTCTTTTAGCTGTTTTTTTGAGTATGTTCTCCTTATTTCAAAACCTGAGATTTGAGGGTGATTCAAAACCTGAGATTTGAGGGAATTCAACCTGGGTTTACACACATTCCTTTCACTGATTGTATTTCCTGTATAACCTCACACACACACACTTCTCTTTGACACACACTGTCCTCTTTTTTTTATTGTTTGATTGTCTGCATATATATGTTTTCCTGTAGCCACACACATCACCTTGTTAACTGTCCACAAGTACACACTACACACACCATCTCTCATATTCCCTGTTTTACTCCTGTACACATGTTCCTCTCTTCTTTACTGTAAATTCCTGCATATTGTTTCACAACACACACTCTTGACACACACTGTTTTTCCTGTGAGCACTTACACTCTTTTCCTCCCTCTCATTCACTGCTTAGTGTTCCTGCCCATGTATATGTGATCACTGGTTGATATAGCACACACACACAGCTACACATACACACATTTACTAATGTCCCTATATGCCTACCTAATGCACAGCCCCTATATGTGACTATATGCATATGTAAATCAATGTATTATATATATGTAAATTAATATGTGCATTGTGATGGGTATGTCCCTATATAGATGTATATGGTTTTATGTAGATGGTTACATATGGTGTATGGGGGGATACCATGATAGTAGGCCATGGGGTTGTATGGGTGCAAGTTCATATTTGTGCTATTGTGTATACTTGGATGTTACTAGATATAGGTAATGTATGCACTTGTGATGGAAATAGGCCTAGGTAGTTGGTATAGCTTGGTAAGTCTAGATAGGGCTTGTACTACATTATTAGACTTAGTATAGCCTAGTTTAGACAAGGTTGACCTAGTTTGACTTCTAGGGTTGACCAAAGTTGACCAAGAGTTGACTTTGGCCTAGATTGACTTAGAATCATATAGAATGCATAGTAGGACTCCATTTTACTATTCTGGACTTGTTGTGACTTGTGCTGTTCTGATTAGGAGCCAGACACCACTCCTTGGACAGTACGTTTCATATTGGACACTCAGATACAGGCGAGTACATTCTCTGATCATTTTATATCCTGCTTAGAATTATTTCCTGCAGTAGATTACTTTACTTGTACTGTCACGTTGGTCACACGGATTGGTACTATATGGATCCCTTCTTGAGATGTTATCCTTAGGGAGCATCGGGTACTATATGTTCTGTACGTTTCACTTACATGGCGTATCATATGCTTCATTGGTTCTTTGATCACTTACGACATATACTCTTATGATCGTAGAGTCTTCCTAGAATCCTTATCCCATTTATGGGACTACTATGTATCACCTTCGGGGTCTATCACCTTCGGGGTCTATCACCTTCGGGGTCTACTACCCTTCGGGGGCTGATTACATAGCATCATATAACATAACCTGGCTGGATCCTTGTGTATTGATTAGGGTTACGGGGGAGTAGAAATGGACATGTGAATAATACCCAAGTAGTATCTTATCAGAATCTCTTCTATAGTATCTTATCAGAATCTCCTATGCCATTTACATGTCTATATTGCACTCTGACTCACTAGTCACATGATAGTTCTCTATTTATAGTAGATATTCTCTTACAGCTTTCTCTCTCTGTTTACATACTGCACTTCTTTCAGTACTTGTATCTTACTTTACTGCATAATTATATCTTCTAACCTGCTATGATCTGTTGAGATGTACTATACTCGCTCCTGTCCTGACTGGACCTATTAAAAATATTACAGAGGACGAGGAGGAGGCTTGCCTGGACATTTACTACGGGGCAGCCTTAGATGACACCTGCGAGCTGGACCCTCAGGAGGACCCAGCTCTAGCTGAGGAGATCACCCCGATTGCCTAGACTAGACTAGTTAGGCTTATCTTACTTTATGCAGTCTTGAGACATGTCTTAGTTAGATTTTATTTGGGGTTATGAGTTGTATATATTCTTTCATCTGAGACCTTGTACTGTTGGATATTGCTGGGATTATCTTAGACTACTGTTATTTCATCTATTTACTTCCTTGAGTTCTATTCCATTTCGTGCTATCTCTTCCTTAGTTGTGATTGAGTTTTACTGTTATGTCACCCCCATTCGGGGAGTATAAACTGTTTAGATATATATTGTTAGATGTAAGTTAACCTAGGACAGTGCTCTACCGCCGACACTGCGGCGTAGGCTGGGCGTTGTTACGTTCTCGTTCCCTCACAGTGGGTGCGGGTCGTGACACATTTTTAGTGGTGGCACATGCAGGTCTAGACTAGAAGTGTAGTGGTACTCGAACTAGAGTATCACTGCAGCCTGCTATAGGATATAGGATATTAATTTTAAGATACTCAATCACTTTAGGAAAATTTCTTTTATTGCCATCTAAATCCTTTGTCAGCTGATCCTTTGAATTATAATTGTCCGCCTTTGTTATTTCGCTTCTTTCTCAGAAATTGATACTCTTGTTTGTCTATCTTCACGATGGTAGAGACTAGATCGCAGCGTGCCATTCATGAGGATGCTATAGAGGGGACTGCTACCTCTCAGCCAGCACGGCGAGGCCAGGGGACTGCAGCTCTTGCCACCTCAGCTCGTGTTGAGACCTCGGCAGCCGCAGCAGGGGGTATGCATCCACCGACTGGGAGGCAGGACCCGGTCATTCCAGAGGATCCTTTCCAGCCGCCACCGCCTCCCGGACATGTGGACGCAGCTCAGATGTTCGCATATTTCTAGCAGTTCATGGACCGACAGCAGGCTCGGCAGGATAGAGGCATGGAGTTGGCCGTCACGACAGCAGCAGCTCGACCAGTGGTGCAGCAACCGAGGACACCGAGGATCGAGCAGTTTTAGAAGATGAGCCCCAGAGACTTTCTGGGGACAGAGGGGATCTTATATGCCGATGAGTGGATCGAGCATATAGAGGAGGTCTTCCGCTTGGCCAGGATTCCAGCAGACCTTCAGATCGAGGCCGCAGCTAGCCAGATGCGAGATCTTGCTCGCACCTGGTATCAGTCAGACCCCAGGGTGGGGATGTCGGGGCAGACTTGGGAGCAGTTCAGGGGCTTCTTCAAGAAGAAGTTCTTCCCAGATTCAGCAGTCAGAGCCTTAGAGTCGTAGTTTGAGAGCTTGGTCCAGGGGAGCCTCTCAGTAGAGGAGTATGCTGGAGAGTTTGGTCGTCTCGGCAGGTTCGTGGAGGGCTTGAGCGAGACGACGAAGGCCCAGAGGTTCCGGAAGGGTCTGATCAAGGAGGTCAAGTCCCTGACCAAGGGCAGCAGAGATGCTACGTTCGAGGAGATCTTGACGGGGGCCCTGTTGGCTGAGGATGATCTTGAGCTTAGGCTCAAGACGGGAAGGGACCCAGTTGAAGGCAGCAGCAGCGGGGGCCTGGCCAAGAGGCCCCACTTTCAGCATCAGCAGCTGAGGCAGTTTCAGCCGCAGCCGATCCAGCAGAGGCCAGTTCAGCAGCAGCAGCCGAGACAGCACCAGCAGGGTCAGAGATAGGGAGCCACTTGTGCCTACTGCAAGAAGCCTGGGCACGTCTTCAATGAGTGCCGGAAGAGGCTAGGCCTGTGCCTATTGTGTGGTTCAGCAGACCACCAGATGAGGGAGTGCCGCATAGCACGAGCAGGCCCGAGAGGAGGAGCCAGAGCTCCAGCAGGCCAGCAGAGGGGACCAGCCCTGCCGACACAGCAGCAGAGGTTCGTCCAGCATCAGCAGCAGGCCAGGGGAGACCAGCATGGTCGAGCTTTTGCCATAGCACCTGGAGAGGCAGAGGTGACTGGAGAGCTGATTGTAGGTTCGATTCTTCTTGACTCCAGTCCAGCATTTGCCTTATTCGATTCCGGTGCTTCGCATAGCTTCATTTCAGTATCTTTTGCGATTAGACACGGTATCATAGCTGAATCGTTGCCTAGGACTTACAAGATCATGATCGGGGGTAGTATTATCCTCGTGAGTGATGTTTGTAAGGGTTGGAGAGTAGTTTTGGGAGGCCGTGAGTTGGAGGTGAGCCTGCTCGTAATGCCATTGCCGAACTACGATATAGTACTAGACATGGATTGGTTGAGCAGGAACCACGCCAGTATTGATTGTAGAGGGGGTAGAGTTCTCTTCAGAGCGCCAGGAGAGCCAGAGTTCGAGTACTCCAGACGTCAGGCAGAGCAGAGCAGCGGAGTCTTCTGTGGAGTCTCGGTCGAGGAGCAGGCGATTCCACACCCCTTGATAGCAGATTATATGGATGTTTTCGCCGGGACTGCCACCAGACAGGGACATAGAGTTCTCGATAGACTTGGTTCCAGGAGCGGAACCCATCTCTCAGCATGTCTATCGGGTGAACAACAGCGAGCTGGTGGAGCTGAAGAAGCAGGTGGATGAGCTACAGGACAAGGGCTTCATCCGTTCGAGTTCGTCGCCATGGGGTGCACCAGTGTTGTTCGTGCCGAAGAAGATGGGTCAGTACGCATGTGTATTGACTATAGAGCACTCAAGAACCTCACGATCAAGAACAAATACCCACTGCCGCGGATCGACGATCTATTTGACCAGTTGAGCGGAGCTCGGGTATTTTCCAAGATTGATCTGTGGTCGGGATATCACCAGGTGAAGGTGAAGGGGGAGGATATTCCCAAGACCGCTTTCAGGACGCGGTACGGGCAGTTCGAGTTTTTGGTTATACCGTTTGGGCTAACCAATGCACCTGCAGTGTTTATGAACCTGATGAACAAGGTGTTCCATCAGTATCTAGATCGGTTTGTGGGGGTTTTTGTTGATGATATCTTGATATATTCCAAGACTGAGGAGGAACACGAGGAGCATTTGAGGATAGTGCTGGAGATTCTCAAGAAGGAGCAGCTTTACGGGAAGCTCTCTAATTGTGAGTTCTTCCTAGACCGGGTGGACTTCTTGGGGCATGTGGTGACTGGAGATGGTATCTCAGTTGACCCCAAAAAGATTGTAGCAGTTGAGGCATGGGCAGCGCCAACTTCAGTTGCAGAGATCAGGAGTTTCCTGGGGCTGGCAGGATACTATCGGAGATTCGTGCAGGATTTCTCCCGGGTTGCAGAGCCGTTGACACGGTTGACCCGAAAGGATGCTGAGTATGTTTGGTCAGAGGAGTGTCAGGCAGCTTTTGATGAGTTGAAGAAGCGGCTGACGACAGCTCCGATTCTGACGTTGCCTTCAGGATCAGGTGGATTCACTATTTATAGTGATGCTTCAGGGAAGGGGCTGGGTTGTGTGTTGTAGCAGCACGGGAAGGTGATTGCCTATGCTTCTAGGCAGTTACGTCCCCATGAGAAGAACTACCCTACCCACGACCTGGAGCTAGCAGTAGTGATTTTTGCATTAAAGCTGTGGAAGCATTATCTGTATGGTAAGAGGGTGGAGATCTTCACAGATCACAAGAGCTTAAAGTATGTGTTCACTCAGAAAGAGTTGAACATGAGACAGCGCAGATGGCTGGAGTTGATGAAGGACTTCGACATTGCACTGCAGTATCATCCAGGGAAGGCCAACGTGGTTGTCGATGCCTTAAGTAGGTATCCGACAGCCATGTGTTTGACCATGGATCGGCATTTGCTTGCCGACTTGGAGAGCCTTGGGATTGAGGTGATCGTGCCGGGAGTACAGATGCAGCTATGAGGGATGCAGATTCAGTCAGACTTGGTAGACAGGATCAAGGCAGCCCAGTTCGAGGATGTGGCTTTGCAGAGTATCAGAGAGCAGATCAGTATAGGAGTGAGGGATCCTGAGTTTTCACTTGCAGAAGATGGTGCCCTGAGGCACGATGCCAGGTTATGTGTGCCTAGCGGGGAGCTCAGAGAGCAGGTTATGCAGGAGGCCCACAGATCTCAGTACTCTATACACCCGGGAGCCAACAAGATGTACCGAGATCTGCGGGAGCATGTTTGGTGGTCAGGAATGAAGCGGGAGGTGTCCCACTTCGTAGCTAGGTACTTGGTCTGTCAGCAGGTCAAGGAAGAGAGACAGAGGCCCGGTGGATTATTGCAGCCGCTGCCCATTCCCGAGTGAAAATGGGAGCATATCACTATGGACTTCGTATCAGGATTGTCGCGTACTCCATGAGGGAAAGACGCGATTTGGGTCATCGTGGACAGGTTGACCAAATCGGCCCACTTCTTTCCATTCAAGGTGGGTACGTCTACAGAGAGGCTGGCAGAGTTGTATATGCGGCAGATAGTCAGGATCCACGGAGTTCCAGTCAGCATCGTCTCAGATCGGGATAGCAGTTTTACTTCCCATTTCTGGAGGAATCTGTAGACCAGCTTGGGCACTCAGCTCATGTTTAGTACTGCATACCACCCTCAGACGGACGGACAGTCAGAGCGGACTATTCAGACCCTTGAGGATATGCTGCGGATGTGTATTCTGGACTTTGGAGGTTCCTGGGAGGATCATCTTCATTTGGTGGAGTTTGCTTACAACAACAGTTTTCAGGCCAGCATTGAGATGTTACCGTTTGAGGCTCTGTACGGGAGTAGGTGCCGTACACCTTTATCTTAGGATGATGTTGGTGAGCGAGCTTTACTGGGGCCAGAGATGGTTGTTGATGCGGCCGAGAAGGTGAAGCTCATCAGGGACAGACTTCGCGTGGCGCAGGACAGACATCGGCACTGGGCCGATAGCCACCGGAGGCCCTTGGAGTTTGAGGTACAGATTATAGTAGGATTAGATTTAGGTTGTTTGTTTGTGATTTTGATCATGTTTGTTTATTATAATTAATTGAGACCTTGCTTGTGATTAGGTCGGAGACCAGGTTTTCTTGAGGATATCTCCGACTCGTGGTACGATACGTTTTGGTGGAGGCGAAAAGCTTAGCCTGCGCTTCATCGGCCCTTTTGTTATCAGCGGGAGAGTCGGTGACGTGGCTTACAGGCTAGACTTGCCGCCTGTACTTGTGGGGGTCCACAACGTATTCCATGTATCACAGTTGAGACGGTACGTGGCTGACCCTAGCCATGTGCTCGATCATTCGGAGATTGAGGTGGGTCCTTCTCTCAGCTATCCCGAGCAGCCAGTGGAGGTGTTGGATCGACGGAAGAAGGTCCTGAGGAACCAGGTGATACCATTGGTACACGTCGCATAGAGGCATCATTCTCCAGGAGAGTCTACCTGGGAGCGGGAGGATGAGATGCGCGAGCGGTACCCTTATCTTTTTGGACCTTGAGGTATACCTTCTATCCTTCTCATCAGTTGCATTTCGCCCTTCAATTTCGAGGACGAAATTCTTTTAAGGAGGGTAGATTTGTCACTGCCACTTTTCTAGCTTGAGGATATTTTGATCATTTTCAAAATTTTGGAATTTATTTGGGGATTATTATTATTAATTATAATTAATGTGATTTTTAGGTGATTTTTAGTATAATGGTTTGGTGCTAGTTTTAGATGTTGTCTGGTGTTGACTAGGAGACTGCCCTATAGGCTAACCTAGGTCAGAACATCTTGGTTAGGTTAAGAAACCCTAGTATGACCTAAGTTAGTGATTTCTAGTTCATTAGAATTAGTTTGGGGTAATTTGGGATTAGATTGGTTAAGTTATGACTTGTGAAGTCATAAGCCATGATTATGACTTAAACCTTAGAAGACTCAACCTAAGCTAGCCAACCTAACCCTAGCCCTAGCCTTGGTCGGCCACTAGGCACCCCCCCCATATAATCCCTCCTAGATTTTAGGGCTAGCCTCTTTTAGGGTTCATCCAAAAGTTCTAAGGAAAGAGGTGAGTTCCATCTTCCAAAATTCATTAAAAATCCAATTTAAATTCTTTCTTCCCCAAACCAATTTTATTAGGACCTAAAATCAATGCTCTTGCTGTTGGTATTGGTTATTTGCAGGAAAACAATAATTTGTGAGAGTTTGGGTGGCTTGAGGAATCTCTCCATTTAGTTTTTTGTGAAGGCTTGTTCATCAATAGGTATAACTTCCTATACTCCAGTTAAATCCTGTTTAAAACCATTTAGGAAGGCCCTAGCCCTACCCTAACTATAGGATAGGCTAACCCTAGTTTTTGAATTCGTTTCGTGTCCGTATCGGACACGTATCAGTGGGTTGATAGGGTGTTCGACGAAATATCCCAAAGGATACTTCGTTCAGATTTCAGGGAAGTTTTTGAATAGGAATCTAGTCCTAGGGTTTGCTTAGAGGATTCGAGTGTCGTATTGTGATTCCTGTGTCGTGTCGAGTCGTGGTCGACACGTGCACACGCGGGTTCGTGGCGTGCGCACGAGCACTGTAGCTTCCCTGCTACCAGCGTGCTCGTGCGGGCTGCCCAGGACACGAGAGCACGTGATATTTGACACTGAGCAAGGGGCAGTGTCTGTCGTGACACTCCCCGAGCCTCGTGTCAGTTGGTGTCGTGTCGGACACGAAATCTTGTGTGCATGGAGAAGGCCTGTGTGTTGCAGTGCATTGGTTTCTATTGCTATTTCGATTTGATTTCTCATGGTTTAATTCGTGTTTATGTCACGCCCCAGAACCAGAATACTGGAGAGAGGGGGCAGACATAGCCAGCTACGTATATGAAATGGAATCCATCTCGCTATACGGTCACGGCTGTCTAGATACATGAGGGTTTATCTACAAGCCAGCAGTCTCTTAAGGTCAAGAACAAGCCTATTGTCTCAATCACAAGCAAGTAAATAGATGTTACAAGATGTATGATCATTAAATATACAATAATAAGCCGTCCCAAATATTACATATTCAGCTGATCATGAAGCTAGTCGTTACAAAATATTAGGACTAGCAAGAGTTTGGTCATACATGATCAACCCTAGGATTTGTTAATCATGTTACAGCCCGTAGGCAGACAGTAAGTAAAGTGCATTCGAGCTAAACAGGTGCTCGTCGGCTAAATGCCTCAAAAGAATATTTTTAC
This sequence comes from Iris pallida, assembly GCA_029216955.1. Classification (NCBI taxonomy): domain Eukaryota; kingdom Viridiplantae; phylum Streptophyta; class Magnoliopsida; order Asparagales; family Iridaceae; genus Iris; species Iris pallida. Next base: position 1,466,368 of record JANAVB010038819.1, on the reverse strand, counting down.
AATAGAGCGGGAGAGCCAAAAATAATCCGCTCGTTGCCAGGGTTCCGTCTAGTGGCCACCATCTGACTGGAAGGTCGGTAGATCCTCTGGAGCTGCTCCGAGATCTGGCCACACAAAACCAGCTGGGTCAGATCCCAGAAAGAGCAAGTGCCACAAAGGAAGCTTCACTTAAGAACTAAAACCAGCAATCAGCACAGGAATATAAATAATATAATAAAAGACAGAAAATATAAATAATTGGTAAAAACTGGAAATAAGAAAAACATGCCAGGATGATATACGACGAGATAACCATAGAACTATTCAGATCGCTAGGTTACAACCCGTAAACCAAACAAGGACCGGGGTTGTAACCCTTCGTCTGAACGGAGCTTGGTTTCTCACCATTTATCGAGAAAATAAATACAAGCATGCTGGTCATGTAACAGTCTGGAACAAGATCAGGGCAAGACTAGACTTGATAGACTCCATCCAATCATTTCACGGCCAAGCAAGACCTACGGCTTGATACTTTAACTAACTAGGGTTATCACAGTCCTAGTTACTAACAAGATGCAGTGAGATTATTCCACAGCCACAAGCCCTGCAGACCATCCAGGTTACCCACGTCGAAAGATTAGGGTTGAATTCAGGTGGGTACATCGTCCAGGAAACGCATGTACCCTTAAGTAGCTTGAAAGGTGCAACACATGACAGTGTGCTGGAAATGTGCCCTACTCGACGGCAGGCTACAGATCCCAGGCGCACCCAGGTAACGGGATTGCCTGTAGCTGGAAAATCTCTTCATGACTAATGTAATTAATCTAGTTATTAGTCCTTAGTTCATTTCAATAGGTACTCCTGACCGTGGTACTCAGGAGTCCCATCCTAGACATGATGCAAGACAGGACTGGTTTATTTATACAAGCACAATCATCCACGGTGTCCAGGATGTTTATTCTTGTCAAGTCATGTCATGTCGGGTAGCCGTCGCAACAGCTATCAGATATATCATGTCAGGTTATCAGGTCAAGTGTACTAGTCAAGAGTGCGCTACGACGGGCCACTATCAGGTCATGCCAGGTTACTCATGTCAGGAGTGCACCACTACGGGTCACTATCGTGTCAGGTTAGTCATGTCAGGAGTGCACTACTACGGGTCACTATCAGGTCATGCTCAATTATCAATTTCCAAGCATATCAAGTAAATTCGGGAATTATCAAGTTCAGGTCAAAAGGCGTAAGGATATAAAATGGACGTAAAATATCTAATAAAATATCAATATACAGGGCTGAGAAGATCAAGGGTAACCAGGCTACGCATCAGGCTAGCGTACGCTCAGGCTAGCGTATGCTCAGGTCTGCGTACCAGAGGATCCATACACTTCCAATGGGAAGCGTACGCAAGGGTCAGCGTACACAAGCGCACGCTTAAGCTACAGGTCAGCGTACGCTCAAGCTAGCGTATGCTCAAGACTGCGTACGCTCAAGCTAGCGTACGAAAGGAGCCAGCGTACGCCTTGCTCGCTTAAGCTAGCGTATGCTCAAGACACGCTACCAACAGGCAGCGTATCAAGGTGAGCGTACGTTCACTAAAGAGCAGCGTACGAAGGCACGCGTACGCTCGCTAAAGAGCAGCGTACGAAGGCTAGCGTACGCTCACTAAAGAGCAGCGTACGAAGGCTAGCGTACGCTTACTAAAGAGCAGCGTACACTCAGTGGCGTAAGCTTAAAAGCTAGCTCACTATTCACTGTCTTCTCCAAATGGCAAGAACAGCAAGAACTCCAAGGATGGAACCCAAAACTCCAAATGCTCATAACTTGGTCAAAATAAGTCCGAATCCAACCTTCCAAAGGTCAAAATTGGGTAGAATAAAGTTCTCTTCAACATGGAACAGTCAAAACTTGAAAACAAAGGAGTTTGATAGATCAAAACCACCAAAATCCGAAAATACTAAAACTCTAGATCTACAACAATTAAAGCCTCAAAATGAAAAATGGCAAGTTCTAATGTGGTTTAGAATCATGAGGAGAAGCTAATGAAACCATCAAAAGGAGTTCTCTTGTGGAAGCAAGTTGCACTTGCCTAAGGGTTGGGGAGTTGTGGGGAGGAAGGAAGAAGAAGAAGAAGAAGAAGAAATAAATGAGAGTTATGGAGGAGAAAGAAGGTTGGTGGGGAAATAAATATTATGGGTTGGTGGTAGGTAGGGGGTTCACCTTGGTCCATGATGGACCAAGCAACCAGCCGGCCAAACCAAACCAACCCAAACCGAGAGTTAAACCAAGCCAAGAAAACTAAACAAGGAACAATACAAGAAAATACGTACACGTATTTCCAAAAATACGTAATACGAACCACAGGCATTACAACTCTACCCACCTTAAAAGAATTCCGTCCTCGAAATTTAATTAAGAGGCTAGAGGGACAAGAACAAGCTACACTATTCACAAGCAATTATACTAGGCAATCAATCAATCATGCAAGCAAGGAATTGATGGCATGAGGCATAAGAAAGACATTATACCTCACGAGTCAAACAAGTCGGGATATCGTGATCGGATATCATCCTCACGCTCCCACGTTGACTCCCCCAAAGAGTGATGACCCCAAGCAACTCGGACTAACTCGATAGTCTTGTTCTTGAGGATCTTCTCTCTTCGATCCAATATAGACACGGGCCTCTCCTCATACGAAAGGTTGGTACCAACAACCAGTTCCGAATGATCCAGGATGTGGCTCGGGTCCGGGATATACCGTCGTAATTGGGATACATGGAACACGTCATGCACCTTGCTTAGCGACGGTGGAAGAGCGAGACGATAGGATACATCTCCTACTCGCTCCAGAATGTCAAACGGTCCTATATACCTAGGACTAAGCTTGCCCCGTACGCCGAAACGAATGACGCCGCGGTTAGGTGAAATCCTCAGGAATACATGATCGTCGACAGAAAACTCGAGAGGGCGCCGATGAGAATCGGCCCAATGGCGCTGGCGATCTTGGGCAACTCGAAGATGATCTCTGACTCGCCTGACCACTTCAACTGTCTGAGCAATCATTTCTGGACCAAGCATCTGCCTCTCTCCAACATCATCCCAGGCTAACGGGGATCTGCACTTCCTGCCATACAGTGCCTCGAACGGTGCCATCTGAATACTGGCCTGGAAACTGTTGTTGTACGAGAATTCTACCAGGTGCAAATGATCTTCCCATGAACCACCGAAGTCAAGTGTGCAAGACCGCAACATGTCTTCAAGAGTTTGGATCGTGCGCTCCGACTGGCCATCTGTCTGCGGGTGATATGCTGAACTGAACTGGAGATGAGTCCCCAAACTCTCTTGCAAGCTACGCCAAAAGTGCGACATAAATCTTGAATCTCGATCCGAAGTGATACTGACAGGAACACCGTACAATCTGACAATCTGCCTGAGGTACATCTCTGCTAACTGAGCCGTCGACTGACCAACTCTGAATGGAAGAAAGTGAGCCACTTTCGTAAGCCTATCCACAATGACCCAAATAGCATCTCTACCAGCTGGGGATCTAGGTAATCCAGTCACGAAATCTATGGTCACATGCTCCCACTTCTATTCTGGAATCGGTAAGGGCTGAAGAAGTCCAGTCGGTCTCTGATGTTCGGCTTTAACTTGTTGGCAAACCAAACACCGAGAGACAAAACGAGCTATCTCCCGTTTCATGCCATTCCACCAGAAATGCTGCCGGATATCACGGTACATCTTCGTACTGCCGGGATGGATAGAATACTGCGAACTGTGCGCTTCTGACATGATCTCTTGCCGGATATCTCCGCTGGGTACACAAAGACGCTTACCATGTCGAAGTGTACCATCCTCATGAATGCATAACTCTGGTCTTCGTCCTGCTTCACACTCTGCTCTGAGTCGCTGAAGCTTGGAATCTGTCGACTGCGCCATCCGGATCCTCTCGACTATGGTGGACTGAACTTGCATACTGGCCATCAACGCCACACTGGAAGGAAGAACGACTTCAATACCCATCTTCTGAAGATCTGCTAACAGCTCTGGTTGTACTATTAGGGAATAAGCTCCGGCTCTCCTGCACAATGCATCTGCTACGACATTGGCCTTCCCAGGATGATACTGCAGGTTGACATCATAATCCACAAGAAGCTCCAGCCACCTTTTCTGACGCATGTTAAGATCCTTCTGGGTAAAAACATACTTCAGGCTCTTGTGGTCGGTGAATATCTCTACCCTATCTCCGTACAAATAGTGCCTCCACAACTTAAGTGCAAACACCACTGCTGCCAGCTCCAAGTCATGGGTTGGGTAATTCCTCTCATGATCACGAAGTTATCGTGACGCATAAGCTATTACCTTTCCATGCTGCATCAGAACACATCCTAAACCTCTGCCTGAAGCATCACAGTACACTGAGAATCCTCCAGTTCCATCTGGAAGCGTGAGAATAGGAGCTGTTATCAATCCTCGCTTCAACTGCTCAAAAGAACTCTGACACTCTGCTGTCCAAGCAAATTGCGCATCCTTGCGGGTCAACTGGGTCAATGGCGCTGAAATTCGAGCAAAATCCGAAACAAACCGCCGATAGTAGCCGGCCAATCCAAGAAAACTACGAACCTCTGCAACTGTGTTGGGTACTGGCCATGACTTAATAGCCACAATCTTCTGGGGATCGACTTCTACTCCTCCTCTGGTGATGATGTGACCCAAGTACGAAATGCGATCGAGCCAGAACTCGTATTTACTGAACTTGGCATATAACTGGTGCTCCCTGAGAGTCTGAAGAACCACACGAAGGTGCTGCTCATGCTCCGCCTCACTCTTGCTGTCGACCAGGATGTCATCCAAGAACACAATCACAAACTGATCCAAGTATGGCATGAAGATGCGATTCATGAGTCCATGAATACTGCCGGCGCATTGGTTGCTCCAAAAGGCATAACAAGGAACTCCCAATGCCCATATCTTGATCTAAAAGCTGTCTTCGGGATGTCCTGCTCTCTGACTCTGATCTGATGATAACCTGAGCGCAAATCAATCTTCGAAAATACTGAAGCCCCCTTAAGTTGATCAAACAAGTCATCTATCCTCGGAAGAGGGTATCTGTTCTTGATTGTCACTGAGTTCAAGGTACGATAATCAACACATAACCTGGACGTACCATCCTTCTTTTTCACAAGAAGCATCGGGGCTCCCCAAGGCGATCCACTAGCACGAATGAATCCCTTGGTTCTGAGTTCTTCAATCATCTTGTACAATATCTCCAACTCTGACGGCGCCATCCTTTAGACTCTCTCTGACACTGGGGCTGTCCCGGGAATCAAGTCTATAGTGAACTCGATCTCCCGCTCCGGAGGCATACCTGGAAGCTCCTCTGGAAAAACATTTGGGAACTCATCCACTATCCTGGGCAACTAAACTGCTGCTACTGCCATCCGCAATATCGGAGGAGAAGGCTCAACTTCACCTCGGAAAAAGGAAAACTCTGGCTCGCCTGGAATGCTAAAAACAACCCTACCAATATGGCAGTCTATCCTAGCATACTGATTCCTCAACCAATCCATCCCTAGGACCACATCATAATCGGCCATTGGGAACTCTATCAATCTAGCGGGGAATTCCTTACCGCTAACTACGATCCGACATGAGGAAAACACTCTATCTACTCCCACAAGTCCATTACCAGTAAGTATATTGAGCCTTACTGATAATGACTCGGGCTCCAATCCTACCCGTGTCGCGAATCGTGCAGACATAAAAGAATGCGATGCACCAGAATCAAATAAAGCTGAAGCAGGAAATGAGTTGACGAGAATAGTACCTGCCACTACCACTCCTGGTGCCAATCCTTCCTCCACGGTCATCACCATGGCCTGACCATGCCCTCGGGGTGCTGGTCCCCTCTGCTGATATCCTCGCTGCCTGCTCTGACTCTGGGCTTGGGCTTGTACAAACTGCTGGGGGTTCTGCTGCTGGAACACTTGGGTCTGAGGCGGCAAGGGCCTCGGCAATGGATACTGCTGCTGCTGGACCGGAGCTGGTCCTCTCACCGAAGAACTAGAAAGGTTGGACGAGGATGAACCACCCCTGTTCGGGCAGGATCCAACCCTATGGTCTGCTGCTCCACAAGCCAGACACAATCCCTGCGCCCTACGGTACTCTGCCACCACATGGCCTGGCTTTCCACAATGAGAACAACCCACTGCAGAAGACTGCTTCTGCTTCTGCTGCTGCTGAGGGGGCGTCGGAGTGGATTGCTGAACCGACGTCACTGAGGCTGCTCGCCTTGGAGTTCCAATAGTCAAAGCTCTGGCTGCCGGGGCTGGTGCCGAAGACTGATTCATCTGGCCGTGAGATCTCTTCCGACCTCCGACCCTATCCACAATCCTCTGGGAGGTATACTCATGCCTCCGGGCTGCTCTTAAGACTGCATCAAAAGTCTGATGCTCAAACTGCTCGACTGCCAACAAGATCTCCAAGTGAAGTCCCTGCTGGAACTGCTGGGCTCTATCATACTCGGTTGCCACCAAGGTGGGAGCAAACCGACTGAGTCTGGAAAACTCGGCTGCATATCCATCGACCGTCCTGCCTCCTTGCTTCAGATTGGTAAATCTCGTCTGTAGATCGTACCGAGCTACAGCATTGAAATACTTGGTCTGGAATCTCTTCCGGAATACTATCCAAGCAATGGGGGCTGCTAATCCAACGGCCTGCGCTGCCCACCAGCTGCGGGCAAGATCTAACAACTGCAGGCGCACAACTGCCACCTTCTCATTCTCTGGGGTCCTGGCTGCTTCTAGAATCACTTCTGTGTCCTGAAGCCATGCATCTGCTGCGATAGCATCTTCACCACCGTCGAAGAATGGAGGGTTCAAGCGCTTGAAGCTGTTGGCCGCGCTGTTACCCTGATGACCACCCCGGGTCAAAGCATCCGCCACTGCCTGTTGCAAGGCATCTCCACGACGATCTTGGGAAGCTATCAAGGTCCTGACGAGTCCTACTAATGTGCCATCATCAGGTTCGGCAGGCTGAACCGGCTGAACTGGGGGCTCTTCTCCAATAGGCTCGACTCTGGAGGCTACTCCGGAATGCTGGGCTTGATCTCCAGGTTGCTGCTGGTCCGCAGGAGGTGCTCCGCCTTGTGGGTCGGTAGGACCACGAACAATGCCGCTGAAGAAGACGACATAGGGAACAATAAGGAAGGACCAGGACAGATCAACGATACAAGCATACGATCAGGACAAGAATCCAGGAATTCAGAAGATACGAGCAGAGATCAAGGACGAATACTGATTGAGACATCTATTCGGTAAACCCTCACATATCTTGATTACAAGACCAGCATGGGCCACCACTTAAACCATGTCACGCCCCAGAACCAGAATACTGGAGAGCGGGGGCAGACATAGCCAGCTACGTATATGAAATGGAATCCATCTCGCTATACGGTCACGGCTGTCTAGATACATGAGGGTTTATCTACAAGCCAGCAGTCTCTTAAGGTCAAGAACAAGCCTATTATCTCAATCACAAGCAAGTAAATAGATGTTACAAGATGTATGATCATTAAATATACAATAATAAGGCATCCCAAATATTACATATTCAGCTGATCATGAAGCTAGTCGTTACAAAATGTTAGGACTAGCAAGAGTTTGGTCATACATGATCAACCCTAGGATTTGTTAATCATGTTACAGCCCGTAGGCAGACAGTAAGTAAAGTGCAATCGAGCTAAACAGGTGCTCGTCGGCTAAACGCCTCAAAAGAATATTTTTACAATAGAGCGGGAGAGCCAAAAATAACCCACTCGTTGCCAGGGTTCCGTCTAGTGGCCACCATCTGGCTGGAAGGTCGGTAGATCCTCTGGAGCTGCTCCGAGATCTGGCCACACAAAACCAGCTGGGTCAGATCCCAGAAAGAGCAAGTGCCACAAAGGAAGCTTCACTTAAGAACTAAAACCAGCAATCAGCACAGGAATATAAATAATATAATAAAAGACAGGAAATATAAATAACTGGTAAAAACTGGAAATAAGAAAAACATGCCAGGATGATATACGACGAGATAACCATGGAACTATTCAGATCGCTAGGTTACAACCCGTAAACCAAACAAGGACCGGGGTTGTAACCCTTCGTCTGAACGAAGCTTGGTTTCTCACCATTTATCGAGAAAATAAATACAAGCATGCTGGTCATGTAACAGTCTGGAACAAGATCAGGGCAAGACTAGACTTGATAGACTCCATCCAATCATTTCACGGCCAAGCAAGACCTACGGCTTGATACTTTAACTAACTAGGGTTATCACAGTCCTAGTTACTAACAAGATGCAGTGAGATTATTCCACAGCCACAAGCCCTGCAGACCATCCAGGTTACCCACGTCGAAAGATTAGGGTTGAATTCAGGTGGGTACATCGTCCAGGAAACGCATGTACCCTTAAGTAGCTTGAAAGGTGCAACACATGACAGTGTGCTGGAAATGTGCCCTACTCGACGGCAGGCTACAGATCCCAGGCGCGCCCAGGTAACGGGATTGCCTATAGCTGGAAAATCTCTTCATGACTAATGTAATTAATCTAGTTATTAGTCCTTAGTTCATTTCAATAGGTACTCCTGACCGTGGTACTCAGGAGTCCCATCCTAGACATGATGCAAGACAGGACTGGTTTATTTATACAAGCACAATCATCCACGGTGTCCAGGATGTTCATTCTTGTCAAGTCATGTTATGTCGGGTAGCCGTCGCAACAGCTATCAGATATATCATGTCAGGTTATCAGGTCAAGTGTACTAGTCAAGAGTGCGCTACGACGGGCCACTATCAGGTCATGCCAGGTTACTCATGTCAGGAGTGCACCACTACGGGTCACTATCGTGTCAGGTTAGTCATGTCAGGAGTGCACCACTACGGGTCACTATCAGGTCATGCTCAATTATCAATTTCCAAGCATATCAAGTAAATTCGGGAATTATCAAGTTCAGGTCAAAAGGCGTAAGGATATAAAATGGACGTAAAATATCTAATAAAATATCAATATACAGGGCTGAGAAGATCAAGGGTAACCAGGCTACGCATCAGGCTAGCGTACGCTCAGGCTAGCGTACGCTCAGGTCTGCGTACCAGAGGATCCATACACTTCCAATGGGAAGCGTACGCAAGGGTCAGCGTACACAAGCGCACGCTTAAGCTACAGGTCAGCGTACGCTCAAGCTAGCGTATGCTCAAGACTGCGTACGCTCAAGCTAGCGTACGAAAGGAGCCAGCGTACGCCTTGCTCGCTTAAGCTAGCGTATCCTCAAGACACGCTACCAACAGGCAGCGTATCAAGGTGAGCGTACGTTCACTAAAGAGCAGCGTACGAAGGCACGCGTACGCTCGCTAAAGAGCAGCGTACGAAGGCTAGCGTACGCTCACTAAAGAGCAGCGTACGAAGGCTAGCGTACGCTTACTAAAGAGCAGCGTACACTCAGTGGCGTAAGCTAAAAAGCTAGCTCACTGTTCACTGTCTTCTCCAAATGGCAAGAACAGCAAGAACTCCAAGGATGGAACCCAAAACTCCAAATGCTCATAACTTGGTCAAAACAAGTCCGAATCCAACCTTCCAAAGGTCAAAATTGGGTAGAATAAAGTTCTCTTCAACATGGAACAGTCAAAACTTGAAAACGAAGGAGTTTGATAGATCAAAACCACCAAAATCCGAAAATACTAAAACTTTAGATCTACAACAATTAAAGCCTCAAAATGGAAAATGGCAAGTTCTAATGTGGTTTAGAATCATGAGGAGAAGCTAATGAAACCATCAAAAGGAGTTCTCTTGTGGAAGCAAGTTGCACTTGCCTAAGGGTTGGGGAGTTGTGGGGAGGAAGGAAGAAGAAGAAGAAGAAGAAGAAATAAATGAGAGTTATGGAGGAGAGAGAAGGTTGGTGGGGAAATAAATATTATGGGTTGGTGGTAGGTAAGGGGTTCACCTTGGTCCATGATGGACCAAGCAACCAGCCGGCCAAACCAAACCAACCCAAACTGAGAGTTAAACCAAGCCAAGAAAACTAAACAAGGAACAATACAAGAAAATACGTACACGTATTTCCAAAAATACGTAATACGAACCACAGGCATTACAACTCTACCCACCTTAAAAGAATTCCGTCCTCGGAATTTAATTAAGAGGCTAGAGGGACAAGAACAAGCTACACTATTCACAAGCAATTATACTAGGCAATCAATCAATCATGCAAGCAAGGAATTGATGGCATGAGGCATAAGAAAGACATTATACCTCACGAGTCAAACAAGTCGGGATATCGTGATCGGATATCATCCTCACGCTCCCACGTTGACTCCCCCAAAGAGTGATGACCCCAAGCAACTCGGACTAACTTGATAGTCTTGTTCTTGAGGATCTTCTCTCTTCGATCCAATATAGACACGGGCCTCTCCTCATACGAAAGGTTGGTACCAACAACCAGTTCCGAATGATCCAGGATGTGGCTCGGGTCCGGGATATACCGTCGTAATTGGGATACATGGAACACGTCATGCACCTCGCTTAGCGACGGTGGAAGAGCGAGACGATAGGATACATCTCCTACTCGCTCCAGAATGTCAAACGGTCCTATATACCTAGGACTAAGCTTGCCCCGTACGCCGAAACGAATGACGCCACGGTTAGGCAAAATCCTCAGGAATACATGATCGCCGACCGAAAACTCGAGAGGGCGCCGATGAGAATCGGCCCAATGGCGCTGGCGATCTTGGGCAACTCGAAGATGATCTCTGACTCGGCTGACCACTTCAACTGTCTGAGCAATCATTTCTGGACCAAGCATCTGCCTCTCTCCAACATCATCCCAGGCTAACGGGGATCTGCACTTCCTGCCATACAGTACCTCGAACGGTGCCATCTGAATACTGGCCTGGAAACTGTTGTTGTACGAGAATTCTACCAAGTGCAAATGATCTTCCCATGAACCACCGAAGTCAAGTGTGCAAGACCGCAACATGTCTTCAAGAGTTTGGATCGTGCGCTCCGACTGGCCATCTGTCTGCGGGTGATATGCTGAACTGAACTAGAGATGAGTCCCCAAACTCTCTTGCAAGCTACGCCAAAAGTGCGACATAAATCTTGAATCTCGATCCGAAGTGATATTGACAGGAATACCGTACAATCTGACAATCTGCCTGAGGTACATCTCTGCTAACTGAGCCGTCGACTGACCAACTCTGAATGGAAGAAAGTGAGCCACTTTCGTAAGCCTATCCACAATGACCCAAATAGCATCTCTACCAGCTGGGGATCTAGGTAATCCAGTCACGAAATCCATGGTCACATGCTCCCACTTCCATTCTGGAATCGATAAGGGCTGAAGAAGTCCAGTCGGTCTCTGATGTTCGGCTTTAACTTGTTGGCAAACCAAACACCGAGAGACAAACCGAGCTATCTTCCGTTTCATGCCATTCCACCAGAAATACTGTCGGATATCACGGTACATCTTCGTACTGCCGGGATGGATAGAATACTGCGAACTGTGCGCTTCTGACATGATCTCTTGCCGGATATCTCCGCTGGGTACACAAAGACGCTTACCATGTCGAAGTGTACCATCCTCATGAATGCATAACTCTGGTCTTCGTCCTACTTCACACTCTGCTCTGAGTCGCTGAAGCTTGGAATCTGTCGACTGCGCCATCCGGATCCTCTCGACTATGGTGGACTGAACTTGCATACTGGCCATCAATGCCACACTGGAAGGGAGAACGACTTCAATACCCATCTTCTGAAGATCTGCTAACAGCTCTGGTTGTACTGTTAGGGAATAAGCTCCGGCTCTCCTGCTCAATGCATCTGCTACGACATTGGCCTTCCCAGGATGATACTGCAGGTTGACATCATAATCCACAAGAAGCTCCAGCCACCTTTTCTGACGCATGTTAAGATCCTTCTGGGTAAAAACATACTTCAGGCTCTTGTGGTCGGTGAATATCTCTACCCTATCTCCGTACAAATAGTGCCTCCACAACTTAAGTGCAAACACCACTGCTGCCAGCTCCAAGTCATGGGTTGGGTAATTCCTCTCATGATCACGAAGTTATCGTGACGCATAAGCTATTACCTTTCCATGCTGCATCAGAACACATCCTAAACCTCTGCCTGAAGCATCACAGTACACTGAGAATCCTCCAGTTCCATCTGGAAGCGTGAGAATAGGAGCTGTTATCAATCCTCGCTTCAACTGCTCAAAAGAACTCTGACACTCTGCTGTCCAAGCAAATTGTGCATCCTTGCGGGTCAACTGGGTCAATGGCGCTGAAATTCGAGCAAAATCCGAAACAAACCGCCGGTAGTAGCCGGCCAATCCAAGAAAACTACGAACCTCTGCAACTGTGCTGGGTACTGACCATGACTCAATAGCCACAATCTTCTGGGGATCGACTTCTACTCCTCCTCTGGTGATGATATGACCCAAGTATGAAATGCGATCGAGCCAGAACTCGTATTTACTGAACTTGGCATATAACTGGTGCTCCCTGAGAGTCTGAAGAACCACACGAAGGTGCTGCTCATGCTCCGCCTCACTCTTGCTGTAGACCAGGATGTCATCCAAGAACACAATCACAAACTGATCCAAGTATGGCATGAAGATGCGATTCATGAGGTCCATGAATACTGCCGGCGCATTGGTTGCTCCAAAAGGCATAACAAGGAACTCCCAATGCCCATATCTTGATCTAAAAGCTGTCTTCGGGATGTCCTGCTCTCTGACTCTGATCTGATGATAACCTGAGCGCAAATCAATCTTCGAGAATACTGAAGCCCCCTTGAGTTGATCAAACAAGTCATCTATCCTCGGAAGAGGGTATCTGTTCTTGATTGTCACTGAGTTCAAGGTACGATAATCAACACATAACCTGGACGTACCATCCTTCTTTTTCACAAGAAGCATCGGGGCTCCCCAAGGCGATCCACTAGCACGAATGAATCCCTTGGTTCTGAGTTCTTCAATCATCTTGTACAATATCTCCAACTCTGACGGCGCCATCCTGTAGACTCTCTCTGACACTGGGGCTGTCCCGGGAATCAAGTCTATAGTGAACTCGATCTCCCGCTCCGGAGGCATACCTGGAAGCTCCTCTGGAAAAACATCTGGGAACTCATCCACTATCCTGGGCAACTAAACTGCTGCTACTGCCATCCGCAATATCGGAGGAGAAGGCTCAACTTCACCTCGGGAAAAGGAAAACTCTGGCTCGCCTGGAATGCTAAAAACAACCCTACCAATATGGCAGTCTATCATAGCATACTGATTCCTCAACCAATCCATCCCTAGGACCACATCATAATCGGCCATCGGGAACTCTATCAATCTAGCGGGGAATTCCTTACCGCTAACTACGATCCGACATGAGAAAAACACTCTATCTACTCCCACAAGTCCGTTACCAGTAAGTATATTGAGCCTTACTGATAATGACTCGGGCTCCAATCCTACCCGTGTCGCAAATCGTGCAGACATAAAAGAATGCGATGCACCAGAATCAAATAAAGCTGAAGCAGGAAATGAGTTGACGAGAATAGTACCTGCCACTACCACTCCTGGTGCCAATCCTTCCTCCACGGTCATCACCATGGCCTGACCATGCCCTCGGGGTGCTGGTCCCCTCTGCTGATATCCTCGCTGCCTGCTCTGACTCTGGGCTTGGGCTTGTACATACTGCTGGGGGTTCTGCTGCTGGAACACTTGGGTCTGAGGCGGCAAGGGCCTCGGCAATGGATACTGCTGCTGCTGGACCGGAGCTGGTCCTCTCACCGAAGAACTAGAAAGGTTGGATGAGGATGAACCACCCCTGTTCGGGCAGGATCCAACCCTATGGTCTGCTGCTCCACAAGCCAGACAAAATCCCTACGCCCTACGGCACTCTGCCACCATATGGCCTGGCTTCCCACAATGAGAACAACCCACTGCGGAAGACTGCTTCTGCTTCTGCTGCTGCTGAGGGGGCGTCGGAGTGGATTGCTGAACCGACGTCACTGAGGCTGCTCGCCTTGGAGTTCCAATAGTCAAAGCTCTGGCTGCCGGGGCTGGTGCCGAAGACTGATTCATCTGGCCGTGAGATCTCTTCCGACCTCCGACCCTATCCACAATCCTCTGGGAGGTATACTCATGCCTCCGGGCTGCTCTTAAGACTGCATCAAAAGTCTGATGCTCAAACTGCTCGACTGCCAACAAGATCTCCAAGTGAAGTCCCTGCTGGAACTGCTGGGCTCTATCATACTCGGTTGCCACCAAGGTGGGAGCAAACCGATTGAGTCTGGAAAACTCGGCCGCATATCTATCGACCGTCCTGCCTCCTTGCTTCAGATTGGTAAACCTCGTCTGTAGATCGTACCGAGCTACAGCATCGAAATACTTGGTCTGGAATCTCTCCCGGAATACTATCCAAGCAATGGGGGCTGCTAATCCAACGGCCTGCGCTGCCCACCAGCTGCGGGCAAGATCTAACAACTGCAGGCGCACAACTGCCACCTTCTCATTCTCTGGGGTCCTGGCTGCTTCTAGAATCACTTCTGTGTCCTGAAGCCATGCATCTGCTGCGATAGCATCTTCACTACCGTCGAAGAATGGAGGGTTCAAGCGCTTGAAGCTGTTGGCCGCGCTGTTACCCTGATGACCACCCCGGGTCAAAGCATCCGCCACTGCCTGTTGCAAGGCATCTCCACGACGATCTTGGGAAGCTATCAAGGTCCTGACGAGTCCTACTAATGTGCCATCATCAGGTTCGGCAGGTTGAACCGGCTGAACTGGGGGCTCTTCTCCAATAGGCTCGACTCTGGAGGCTACTCCAGAATGCTGGGCTTGATCTCCAGGTTGCTGCTGGTCCGCGGGAGGTGCTCCGCCTTGCGGGTCGGTAGGACCACGAACAATGCCGCTGAAGAAGACGACATAGGGAACAATAAGGAAGGACCAGGACAGATCAACGATACAAGCATACGATCAGGACAAGAATCCAGGAATTCAGAAGATACGAGCAGAGATCAAGGACGAATACTGATTGAGACATCTATTCGGTAAAACCCTCACATATCTTGATTACAAGACCAGCATGGGCCACCACTTAAACCATGTCACGCCCCAGAACCAGAATACTGGAGAGCGGGGGCAGACATAGCCAGCTACGTATATGAAATGGAATCCATCTCGCTATACGGTCACGGCTGTCTAGATACATGAGGGTTTATCTACAAGCCAGCAGTCTCTTAAGGTCAAGAACAAGCCTATTGTCTCAATCACAAGCAAGTAAATAGATGTTACAAGATGTATGATCATTAAATATATAATAATAAGGCGTCCCAAATATTACATATTCAGCTGATCATGAAGCTAGTCGTTACAAAATGTTAGGACTAGCAAGAGTTTGGTCATACATGATCAACCCTAGGATTTGTTAATCATGTTACAGCCCGTAGGCAGACAGTAAGTAAAGTGCAATCGAGCTAAACAGGTGCTCGTCGGCTAAACGCCTCAAAAGAATATTTTTACAATAGAGCGGGAGAGCCAAAAATAACCCACTCGTTGCCAAGGTTCCGTCTAGTGGCCACCATCTGGCTGGAAGGTCGGTAGATCCTCTGGAGCTGCTCCGAGATCTGGCCACACAAAACCAGCTGGGTCAGATCCCAGAAAGAGCAAGTGCCACAAAGGAAGCTTCACTTAAGAACTAAAACCAGCAATCAGCACAGGAATATAAATAATATAATAAAAGACAGGAAATATAAATAACTGGTAAAAACTGGAAATAAGAAAAATATGCCAGGATGATATACGACGAGATAACCATGGAACTATTCAGATCGCTAGGTTACAACCCGTAAACCAAACAAGGACCGGGGTTGTAACCCTTCGTCTGAACGAAGCTTGGTTTCTCACCATTTATCGAGAAAATAAATACAAGCATGCTGGTCATGTAACAGTCTGGAACAAGATCAGGGCAAGACTAGACTTGATAGACTCCATCCAATCATTTCACGGCCAAGCAAGACCTACGGCTTGATACTTTAACTAACTAGGGTTATCACAGTCCTAGTTACTAACAAGATGCAGTGAGATTATTCCACAGCCACAAGCCCTGCAGACCATCCAGGTTACCCACGTCGAAAGATTAGGGTTGAATTCAGGTGGGTACATCGTCCAGGAAACGCATGTACCCTTAAGTAGCTTGAAAGGTGCAACACATGACAGTGTGCTGGAAATGTGCCCTACTCGACGGCAGGCTACAGATCCCAGGCGCGCCCAGGTAACGGGATTGCCTGTAGCTGGAAAATCTCTTCATGACTAATGTAATTAATCTAGTTATTAGTCCTTAGTTCATTTCAATAGGTACTCCTGACCGTGGTACTCAGGAGTCCCATCCTAGACATGATGCAAGACAGGACTGGTTTATTTATACAAGCACAATCATCCACGGTGTCCAGGATGTTCATTCTTGTCAAGTCATGTCATGTCGGGTAGCCGTCGCAACAGCTATCAGATATATCATGTCAGGTTATCAGGTCAAGTGTACTAGTCAAGAGTGCGCTACGACGGGCCACTATCAGGTCATGCCAGGTTACTCATGTCAGGAGTTCACCACTACGGGTCACTATCGTGTCAGGTTGGTCATGTCAGGAGTGCACCACTACGGGTCACTATCAGGTCATGCTCAATTATCAATTTCCAAGCATATCAAGTAAATTCGGGAATTATCAAGTTCAGGTCAAGGGCTGAAAAGATCAAGGGTAACCAGGCTACGCATCAGGCTAGCGTACGCTCAGGCTAGCGTACGCTCAGGTCTGCGTACCAGAGGATCCATACACTTCCAATGGGAAGCGTACGCAAGGGTCAGCGTACACAAGCGCACGCTTAAGCTACAGGTCAGCGTACGCTCAAGCTAGCGTATGCTCAAGACTGCGTACGCTCAAGCTAGCGTACGAAAGGAGCCAGCGTACGCCTTGCTCGCTTAAGCTAGCGTATGCTCAAGACACGCTACCAACAGGCAGCGTATCAAGGTGAGCGTACGTTCACTAAAGAGCAGCGTACGAAGGCACGCGTACGCTCGCTAAAGAGCAGCGTACGAAGGCTAGCGTACGCTCACTAAAGAGCAGCGTACGAAGGCTAGCGTACGCTCACTAAAGAGCAGCGTACACTCAGTGGCGTAAGCTAAAAAGCTAGCTCACTGTTCACTGTCTTCTCCAAATGGCAAGAACAGCAAGAACTCCAAGGATGGAACCCAAAACTCCAAATGCTCATAACTTGGTCAAAACAAGTCCGAATCCAACCTTCCAAAGGTCAAAATTGGGTAGAATAAAGTTCTCTTCAACATGGAACAGTCAAAACTTGAAAACAAAGGAGTTTGATAGATCAAAACCACCAAAATTCGAAAATACTAAAACTCTAGATCTACAACAATTAAAGCCTCCAAAAATACGTAATATGAACCACAGGTATTACAGTTTAGCTTGTTAATTATGATCCTAAAATATTGTATAGTGTATGTAGATTGGTTTACATGTTTTAAGTTGGGTTTCTATGTGGAATATTGGTTTTGAATGGGTGATTGGGACTGTTTTTCTGACACAATGAAATCCCAGTATTTCCAACCTATTTAAATCCCATATTCTATTATGATTTCAGTTAATTTTACTTTCCACATATCATAATAGATGTTAGCTCAGTTGTTACATTTGAATATGGGTTTTGGTTGTGAAATGAGGCATTGGCTATTGGGATGTTCGAATGAGTTAATAACAAAGGTTGCAATTTCCTTCACTTTGTTAACTGTATTGATAAGTCCTTATGAACTGTTATCATCTTTTCAAATGGCTTTTCCTGAATAGAATTAGAGGATGCCAGAGATTGGAAGTTGATGTATTTAAATGGTTACATTCCAGTTTCCAATCTATGGTGTTAAAACTAGGTTTGTTTAATGTAACTGTTGCGCATATTTCCTGATGATTTAATTTCCTACTTTTCATATCCCTGTTATTTAAGTCCTTTAAATCCAAATATAGGTTTACATGTTAACTTGATGTGCACTGTGAATAAGGTTTTGGGAAAAAACTGAGAATAGTTCTTTTAGCTATTTTTTTGAGTATGTTCTCCTTATTTCAAAACCTGAGATTTGAGGGTGATTCAAAACCTGAGATTTGAGGGAATTCAACCTGGGTTTACACACATTCCTTTCACTGATTGTATTTCCTGTATAACCACACACACACACACACTTCTCTTTGACACACACTGTCCTCTTTTTTTTCATTGTTTGATTGTCTGCATATATATGTTTTCCTGTAGCCACACACATCACCTTGTTACCTGTCTACAAGTACACACTACACACACCATCTCTCATATTCCCTGTTTTACTCCTGTACACAGGTTCCTCTCTTCTTTACTGTAAATTCCTGTACATTGTTTTACAACACACACTCTTGACACACACTGTTTTTCCTGTGAGCACTTACACTCTTTTTCCCCCTCTCATTCACTGCTTAGTGTTCCTGCCCATGTATATGTGATCACTGGTTGATATAGCACACACACACAGCTACACATACACACATTTACTAATGTCCCTATATGCCTACCTAATGTACAGCCCCTATATGTGACTATATGCATATGTAAATCAATGTATTATATATATGTAAATTAATATGTGCATTGTGATGGGTATGTCCCTATATAGATGTATATGGTTTTATGTAGATGGTTACATATGGTGTATGGGGGGATACCATGATAGTAGGCCATGGGGTTGTATGGGTGCAAGTTCATATTTGTGCCATTGTGTATACTTGGATGTTACTAGATATAGGCAATGTATGCACTTGTGATGGGAATAGGCCTAGGTAGTTGGTATAGCTTGGTAAGTCTAGATAGGTCTTGTACTACATTATTAGACTTAGTATAGCCAGTTTAGACAAGGTTGACCTAGTTTGACTTCTAGGGTTGACCAAAGTTGACCAAGAGTTGACTTCGGCCTAGATTGACTTAGAATCATGTAGAATGCATAGTAGGACTCCATTTTACTATTCTGGACTTGTTGTGACTTGTGCTGTTCTGATTAGGAGCCAGACACCACTCCTTGGACAGTACGTTTCATATTGGACACTCAGATACAGGCGAGTACATTCTCTGATCATTTCATATCCTGCTTAGAATTATTTCCTGCAGTAGATTACTTTACTTGTACTGTCACGTTGGTCACACGGATTGGTACTATATGGATCCCTTCTTGAGATGTTATCCTTAGGGAGCATCGGGTACTACATGTTCTGTGCATTTCACTTACATGGCGTATCATATGCTTCATTGGTTCTTTGATCACTTACGACATATACTCTTATGATCGTAGAGTCTTCCTAGAATCCTTATCCCATTTATGGGACTACTATGTATCACCTTCGGGGTCTATCACCTTCGGGGTCTATCACCTTCGGGGTCTACTATCCTTCGGGGGCTGATTACATAGCATCATATAACATAACATGGCTGGATCCTTGTGTATTGATTGGGGGTACGGGGGAGTAGAAATGGACATGTGAATAATACCCAAGTAGTATCTTATCAGAATCTCTTCCATAGTGTCTTATCAGAATCTCCTATGACATTTGCATGTCTATATTGTACTCTGACTCACTAGTCACATGATAGTTCTTTATTTATAGTAGATATTCTCTTACAGCTTTCTCTCTCTGTTTACATACTGCACTTCTTTCAGTACTTGTATCTTACTTTACTGCATAATTATATCTTCTAACCTGCTATGATCTGTTGAGATGTACTGTACTCGCTTCTGTCCTGACTGGACCTGTTGAAAATATTACAGAGGACGAGGAGGAGGCTTGCCTAGACACTTACTACGGGGCAGCCTTAGATGACACCTGCAAGCTGGACCCTCAGGAGGACCCAGCTCTAGCTGAGGAGATCACCCCGATTGCCTAGACTAGACTAGTTAGGCTTATCTTACTTTATGCAGTCTTGAGACATGTCTTAGTTAGATTTTATTTGGAGTTATGAATTGTATATATTCTTTCATCTGAGACCTTGTACTGTTGGATATTGCTGGAATTATCTTAGACTACTGTTATTTCATCTATTTACTTCCTTGAGTTCTATTCCATTTCGTGCTATCTCTTCCTTAGTTGTGATTGAGTTTTACTGTTATGTCACCCCCATTCGGGGAGTATAAACTGTTTAGATATATATTGTTAGATGTATGTTGACCTAGGACAGCGCTCTACCGCCGACACTGCGGCGTAGGCTGGGCGTTGTTACGTTCTCGTTCCCTCATAGTGGGTACGGGTCGTGACAGGGTTTCAAAATGGTTCCTTCTTTTAAACAGATAAGCAGGACAGATTCTAATACCATTCTTCCTTGCCAATATTTTATTTCTATCGTTCTTGTCTTATAAAACTGTCTTGATTTCGTCAATCACCTGCTTTGCAATATTGGTTGGAATCTAATGTTGGTCTTGATATAGAATTTGATTTTATTTGGGACATGAGAATATAGATATAGTGGACACAGACATTTTGCCTGATACATATGCATGCTACACTTGATTTCCACCTATCTAAATACATATTAATATGTTGTTAATGTTAAAATTTTCAAAACCCCAATATTTCTGGTTTTCTGCTTTTCTAGTTTAAATTTGTAATTTAAATATAAATTTTATGTTATTAGTTTTGTCTACATAACTACACATGTATGATAACTATAGAGTTTCAATTTTTAGAGAAATTGGTTAATTATGTTAAATTTGTCAAATCTGAGACTGTGTGCATATTAACCCTTAATACGAATTCCAAATGTTAGTTCAAATTGTTGTTTTAAATGTAATATTTAGAGCTGTGTACATTGTTGTTGTAGGGATATAATGTTAGGTTTCATATTCTTACATGATAGGTTGTGATAAACATTGAGTTGGTTTTGATGTACAAATTCTCCAAAATCCTGAAAACTGAATACATGTTAACATTTTTACATTGATTTCCATATTTAGTCCAATTTCAGATTTAACATGTAATATTGAACTGTATGCATAGATAAATGTATGGATAGTAGGTTAGGGTTTCATTTTTATTATGTTAGGATGTGTTGGGAGCATTGATATTGGTTGTGATCTTCAAAACCCTAAAATCTGAGACTGCATTATGTTAATATTATACTGGTTTAAATGTTAGCTTATTTTCAGATTTTGTATGTAAATGCTGAACTAAAACTGGATTTGACCTTTCAATACTAAGCTATACCCTGTACAAGGACACACACCCACCATAACTTAGTATACGCTGCCATGTAAACCTAACCCTTTTCCCTCTATGTTATGTTTATATACCTGTATAGATATATATATATATATATAGAGTTTATGCATACATGTTATAACGTATATAGATACATAACTAAGTCTCTACCTTTATATATATATATATATATATATATATATATATATATATATATATATATATATATATATATATAGTTAGCCATGCATGTTATGATTAAATAGGTTGCGTTTTATAGATTGTTTAACCAATATGCCATGAGTAGTGTAACTGGATAGCTATTGTTTGAAACCCAAATCCTCATATACAATTTCATGTATATTTTACGTACACACACGCCTACTATCTAACCATATGAACATGTCCCCATACACATAATGCTAGTTTTCCCCCTCTAATGCTCTCTATATATATTGTGATTGGATTTCAATGCAAGTAATTTTCAATTCCTTAATTTTTGAATTTGATTTTTCTGTACCCTTTATAGATAATTGGTAGTTGCCTTTATTTTATTTTGATAAGTACCAGTTTCCATATAGGATGGTAGACTGTCTTACAGTTTTCATGATTTGTTATTTCTGTATCTTTTCCAGTTTAGCAGTCTAGATTACTTGTGTGTTTTGATACCCTATGACCCTTTCGGTTAGCATGACTAGTATACTTAGATTAGACTTTCACCACCACCGTATGCTATGACCCTGTATGTCATCCTTTTGATCACACGATTTGTTTAAGTTCTGGGACTTTGATTGTGGGGGTTTGACCTAGAAGGAGTATGAACATTTTAATTTCGAGGACGAAATTTTTATAAGGTAAGTAGGATGTGAGCACCCTGAATTTCGAGTTGATTTTTTTATTTTATTTTATTTTCCTGATTGATTTAGTTTCCTTAAATAAATTATTCTGTTTAATTATTCTTAAGTGTACTTTTCCGTGCCTTTGATATTTGGAGTGTCAGGGATGTTCAACTCTGGAAATCTTTTTCATGAGTTTTGTAGTGGACAGGATTACCTGCATAATGGTATATAGTGTCCCACTCAAACTTGTTCCCTTGTACTCTTTTGCTTCGCTCAACTTCGGGTCGAATTAGACCATTTAATTATTAATTAATTTTCCCACTCTTTTTTTTGATCATTATTAGCACGTTACCGTGACTTTTAATTTGGGAGCGCAAGATCAGTCATTTTCTTGAAACCAACTTCTCATGCATGATCTACTCGAGACGCTCGTCACCCATGACCTTCGTGTCCCACTCAGACACGCTATTTTGTGATCCATTTGCTTCACACAACTTTTTTGACACGTGACCCGATTTTATTTCACCCCACGGTGTCACATTTATTTTCTAACTTGATTTGTGGGTACCCTGTCGACCAAAACCTGTCAGCCCCAATTATGGACATGGCCCACATTGAGCCTACTATCTGCATGCCATTTGTGTCCCATTTATTGGAATCCCCATGTGCTACTTATTTACCCATGATCATCAACAACTAATTTTAATTCGATTATTGCATAATGTCTGATTCTGACCCAATCCGGCTCCACCGAGTCCATCCCAGCTCCATGTTACTCTCCATCATAACACCCTCATATTTTCTTGCCCAAAAATATCAAGTACTCTTCTATCTATTTTTTTCTATATTTAATAGAAATTTCTGTTGATTTTAAATTCCTTGGAATAACCAACTTCCCTACATTTAATCCTAGCCCTTGAATTCCTCATTTAAATCATATCCATTAATTTCCTCCATGAAACTTTTTCCAAATCCCATTAGCAGCCATAGGCCGGCCCTAACTTTGAGAGATTACATTTTCTCTCTCTTTCCTCTCTCACAATCATTCATTTATTCACCTCCTCTCTCTCTCCCACTCTATTCAATTAAACCAACAACAACAACAACATCCTTAACACCAACAGCCCGACCATACTCCCCTGGCCGAGCCCCCTGGCCCAGCCTCGCCGCCGGCCTCCGCCGTGGTCCACCGTCGACCACTCCTCCTCCTTCCTATTGAACAACCACCATCCAACAACATTCCGGCCACCACCATCATCATCCAAGCCATCACCACCACCTCCACCGCCGCCATGGCCGCGTGCCACCGCCCATGCCGTCGCCGTGCCCCGTCAGGCCGGCCCGCGCTCAGCTGCGCACGTCAGCAGCGTAACAGCGCACAGCGGCAGCAGCACAGCCATGGCGAGCGCGCGTGCGGGCGTGGCCGCCGTGACTCCGGCAACCCCCCTTGGGTGTGCCCCACTCCGGCGAGCCATCCTGTGGCCGCCACCCTCTTCTCCGACGCGCCGAATAGCCTATTCGTACGTTTCGCACGAAGTTCCATCGTCACGCGCGTGGAATCAAGTCCATTTTGGCGCTCCGTCGCAACGACTTCGCACATGTTTTCTCGAGAATTCGACCGTTGGATTGGCGATTTCTTTGCTCCGTCGCAATCTCGGTATATCCACCTTCACCCCTGTCAATTTTCATCCGTAAATATTATCGTTTGATACATCAAAATCGGCCACCAAGTTGACCGTTTAAATTGTATTAAATTTGGACAGTTTCGCGGAGCCAACTTCGTCAGCTTGTATCTCCTCCACCGCAGCTCCGTTTGGCATGCTACCAGTTCCTATGTGAAGCTGGTATAACCCTCTTACTACCCCTCCAGTTTTGTTTCATTGTAAGCTTGTTTGATTAGTTGAATTTGACGCCAAAGTTGGCCGTCCGAATTTGTAATTTCCAACTTGTAAAATTTTATATTTGAACACGGGACTCCAGATTTCATTTCTGACACCACCAGTAGACTCGTGGCATCATTCTGGCATGTTTTCATATAAAATTTGTTAGATTTGGAGAACGTGGGCCCTGGCACATTTTTTGGTGCAAAGTAGGTCCCACATTCTGGGTCAACAGGACTTTTTGACGTCGGCTCGTCGGAATCCAATTTCGGATATACCGTTGAGTTCGTATCGTCATTCTGGACTCGTTGACATATAAATTGCTAGGTTTAGGTGGACATTGGATCGGACACGCATTTCGGTGCAAGTCTGATACCAATATCCGGGTCAACGGGTCATTTTGAGATCAGCTCATCGGAATCCAATTCCGGATATACCGTTGAGTTCGTATCGTCATTCTGGACTCGTTGACATGTAGTTTTTTGAGTTTTGAGAACTTTAGCTCCGGCACGTATTTTCGTGCAAATCGGAATTCCAAGTTCTGCTCAACGGACCAAATTGAGATCGGGTCAACGGAATCCAAGTTATGTCCTCTTTTTTTTCATTGTTTGATTGTCTGCATATATATGTTTTCCTGTAGCCACACACATCACCTTGTTACCTGTCCACAAGTACACACTACACACACCATCTCTCCTATTCCCTGTTTTACTCCTGTACACATGTTCCTCTCTTCTTTACTGTAAATTCCTGCACATTGTTTCACAACACACACTCTTGACACACACTGTTTTTCCTGTGAGCCCTTACACTCTTTTCCCCCCTCTCATTCACTGCTTAGTGTTCCTGCCCATGTATATGTGATCACTGGTTGATATAGCACACACACACAGCTACACATACACACATTTACTAATGTCCCTATATGCCTACCTAATGCACAGCCCCTATATGTGACTATATGCATATGTAAATCAATGTATTATATATATGTAAATTAATATGTGCATTGTGATGGGTATGTCCCTATATAGATGTATATGGTTTTATGTAGATGGTTACATATGGTGTATGGGGGGATACCATGATAGTAGGCCATGGGGTTGTATGGGTGCAAGTTCATATTTGTGCCATTGTGTATACTTGTATGTTACTAGATATAGGCAATGTATGCACTTGTGATGGGAATAGGCCTAGGTAGTTGGTATAGCTTGGTAAGTCTAGATAGGTCTTGTACTACATTATTAGACTTAGTATAGCCAGTTTAGACAAGGTTGACCTAGTTTGACTTCTAGGGTTGACCAAAGTTGACCAAGAGTTGACTTCGGCCTAGATTGACTTAGAATCATGTAGAATGCATAGTAGGACTCCATTTTACTATTCTGGACTTGTTATGACTTGTGCTATTCTGATTAGGAGCCAGACACCACTCCTTGGACAGTACGTTTCATATTGGACACTCAGATATAGGCGAGTACATTCTCTGATCATTTCATATCCTGCTTAGAATTATTTCCTACAGTAGATTACTTTACTTGTACTGTCACGTTGGTCACACGGATTGGTACTATATGGATCCCTTCTTGAGATGTTATCCTTAGGGAGCATCGGGTACTACATGTTCTGTGCATTTCACTTACATGGCGTATCATATGCTTCATTGGTTCTTTGATCACTTACGACATATACTCTTATGATCGTAGAGTCTTCCTAGAATCCTTATCCCATTTATGGGACTACTATGTATCACCTTCGGGGTCTATCACCTTCGGGGTCTACTACCCTTCGGGGGCTGATTACATAGCATCATATAACATAACATGGTTGGATCCTTGTGTATTGATTGGGGGTACGGGGGAGTAGAAATGGACATGTGAATAATACCCAAGTAGTATCTTATCAGAATCTCTTCCATAGTGTCTTATCAGAATCTACTATGACATTTACATGTCTATATTGTACTCTGACTCACTAGTCACATGATAGTTCTCTATTTATAGTAGATATTCTCTTACAGCTTTCTCTCTCTGTTTACATACTGCACTTCTTTCAGTACTTGTATCTTACTTTACTGCATAATTATATCTTCTAACCTGCTATGATCTGTTGAGATGTACTGTACTCGCTCCTGTCTTGACTGGACCTGTTGAAAATATTACAGAGGACGAGGAGGAGGCTTGCCTGGACACTTACTACGGGGCAGCCTTAGATGACACCTGCGAGCTGGACCCTCAGGAGGACCCAGCTCTAGCTAAGGAGATCACCCCGATTGCCTAGACTAGACTAGTTAGACTTATCTTACTTTATGCAGTCTTGAGACATGTCTTAGTTAGATTTTATTTGGAGTTATGAATTGTATATATTCTTTCATCTGAGACCTTGTACTGTTGGATATTGCTGGGATTATCTTAGACTACTGTTATTTCATCTATTTACTTCCTTGAGTTCTATTCCATTTCGTGCTATCTCTTCCTTAGTTGTGATTGAGTTTTACTGTTATATCACCCCCATTCGGGGAGTATAAACTGTTTAGATATATATTGTTAGATGTATGTTGACCTAGGACAGCGCTCTACCGCCGACACTGTGGCGTAGGCTGGGCGTTGTTACGTTCTCGTTCCCTCACAGTGGGTGTGGGTCGTGACAGGGTTTTAAAATGGTTCCTTCTTTTAAACAGATAAGCAGGACAGATTCTAATACCATTCTTCCCTGCCAATATTTTATTTCCATCGTTCTTGTCTTATAAAACTGTCTTGATTTCGTCAATCACCTGCTTTGCAATATTGGTTGGAATCTAATGTTGGTCTTGATATAGAATTTGATTTTATTTGGGAATATAGATATAGTGGACACAGACATTTTGCCTGATACATATGCATGCTACACTTGATTTCCACCTATCTAAATACATATTAATATGTTGTTAATGTTAAAATTTTCAAAACCCCAATATTTCTGGTTTTCTGCTTTTCCAGTTTAAATTCGTAATTTAAGTATAAATTTCATGTTATTAGTTTTGTCTACATAACTACACATGTATGATAACTACAGAGTTTCAATTTTTAGAGAAATTGGTTAATTATGTTAAATTTGTCAAATCTGAGACTGTGTGTATATTAACCCTTAATACGGATTCCAAATGTTAGTTCAAATTGTTGTTTTAAATGTAATATTTAGAGCTGTGTACATTGTTGTTGTAGGGATATAATGTTAGGTTTCATATTCTTACATGATAGGTTGTGATAAACATTGAGTTAGTTTTGATGTACAAATTCTCCAAAATCCTGAATACATGTTAACATTTTTACATTGATTTCCATGTTTAGTCCAATTTCAGATTTAACATGTAATATTGAACTGTATGCATAGATAAATGTATGGATAGTAGGTTAGGGTTTCATTTCTATTATGTTAGGATGTGTTGGGAGCATTGATATTGGTTGTGATCTTCAAAACCCTAAAATCTGAGACTGCATTATGTTAATATTATACTGGTTTAAATGTTAGCTTATTTTCAGATTTTGTATGTAAATGCTGAACTAAAACTGGATTTGACCTTTCAATACTAAGCTATATCCTGTACAAGGACACACACCCACCATAACTTAGTATACGCTGCCATGTAAACCTAACCCTTTTCCCTCTATGTTATGTTCATATACCTGTATAGATATATATATATATATAGAGTTTATGCATACATGTTATAACGTATATAGATACATAACTATGTCTCTACCTTTATATATATATATATATATATATATATATATATATATATATTTATATATATATATATATATATGGTTAGCCATGCATGTTATGATTAAATAGGTTGCGTTTTATAGATTGTTTAACCAATATGCCATGAGTAGTGTAACTGGATAGCTATTGTTTGAAACCCAAATCCTCATATACAATTTCATGTATATTTCACGTACACACACGCCTACTATCTAACCATATGAACATGTCCCCATACACATAATGCTAGTTTTCTCCCTCTAATGCTCTCTATATATATTGTGATTGGATTTCAATGCAAGTGATTTTCAATTCGTTAATTTTTGAATTTAATTTTTCTGTACTCTTTATAGATTATTGGTAGTTGCCTTTATTTTATTTTGATAAGTACCAGTTTCCATATAGGATGGTAGACTATCTTATAGTTTTCATGATTTGTTATTTCTGTATCTTTTCCAGTTTAGCACTCTAGATTACTTGTGTGTTTTGATACCCTATGACCCTTTCGGTTAGCATGACTAGTATACTTAGATTAGACTTTCACCACCACCGTATGCTATGACCCTGTATGTCATCCTTTTGATCACACGATTTGTTTAAGTTCTGGGACTTTGATTGTGGGGGTTTGACCTAGAAGGAGTATGAACATTTTAATTTCGAGGACGAAATTTTTATAAGGTAAGTAGGATGTGAGCACCCTGAATTTCGAGTTAATTTTTTTTTATTTTATTTTCCTGATTGATTTAGTTTCCTTAAATAAATTATTCTGTTTAATTATCCTTAAGTGTACTTTTCCGTGCCTTTGATATTTGGAGTGTCAGGGATGTTCAACTCTGGAAATCTTCTTCATGAGTTTTGTAGTGGACAGGATTACCTTCATAATGGTATATAGTGTCCCACTCAAACTTGTTCCCTTGTACTCTTTTGCTTCGGTCAACTTCGGGTCGAATTAGACCATTTGATTATTAATTAATTTTCCCACTCTTTTCCTTGATCATTATTAGCACGTTACCGTGACTTTTAATTTGGGAGCGCAAGATCAGTCATTTTCTTGAAACCAACTTCTCATGCATGATCTACTCGAGACGCTCGTCACCCATGACCTTCGTGTCCCACTCAGACACGCTATTTTGTGATCCATTTGCTTCACACAACTTTTCTGACACGTGATCCGATTTTATTTTATCCCACGGTGTCATATTTATTTTCCAACTTGATTTGTGGGTACCCTGTCGACCAAAACCTGTCAGCCCCAATTATGGACATGGCCCACATTGAGCCTACTATCTGCATGCCATTTGTGTCCCATTTATTGGAATCCCTATGTGCTACTTATTTACCCATGATCATCAACAACTAATTTTAATTCGATTATTGCATAATGTCTGATTCTGACCCAATCCGGCTCCACCGAGTCCATCCCAGCTCCATGTTACTCTCCATCATAACACCCTCATATTTTCTTGCCTAAAAATATCAAGTACTCTTCTATCTATTTTTTTCTACATTTAATAGAAATTTCTGTTGATTTTAAATTCCTTGGAATAACCAACTTCCCTACATTTAATCCTAGCCCTTGAATTCCTCATTTAAATCATATCCATTAATTTCCTCCATGAAACTTTTTCCAAATCCCATTAGCAGCCATAAGCCGGCCCTAACTTTGAGAGATTACATTTTCTCTCTCTTCCCTCTCTCACAATCATTCATTTATTCACCTCCTCTCTCTCTCCCACTCTATTCAATTAAACCAACAACAACAACAACATCCTCAACACCAACAGCCCGACCATACTCCCCTGGCCGAGCCCCCTGGCCCAGCCTCGCCGTCGGCCTCCGCCGTGGTCCACCGTCGACCACTCCTCCTCCTTTCCATTGAACAACCACCATCCAACAACATTCCGGCCACCACCATCATCATCCAAGCCATCACCACCACCTCCACCGCCGCCATGGCCGCGTGCCACCGCCCACGCCGTCGCCGTGCCCCGCCAGGCCGGCCCGCGCTCAGCTGCGCACGTCAGCAGCGTAACAGCGCACAGCGGCAGCAGCACAGCCATGGCGAGCGCGCGTGCGGGCGTGGCCGTCGTGACTCCGGCAACCCCCCATGGGTGTGCCCCACTCCGGCGAGCCATCCTGTGGCCGCCACCCTCTTCTCCGACGCGCCGAATAGCCTATTCGTGCGTTTCGTACGAAGTTCCATCGTGACGCGCGCGGAATCAAGTCCATTTTGGCGCTCCATCGCAGCGACTTCGCACACGTTTTCCCGAGAATCCGACCGTTGGATTGGCGATTTCTTTGCTCCGTCGCAATCTAGGTATATCCACCTTCACCCCTGTCAATTTTCATCCGTAAATATTATCGTTTGATACATCAAAACCGGCCACCAAGTTGACTGTTTAAATTGTATTAAATTTGAACAGTTTCGTGGAGCCAACTTCGTCAGCTTGTATCTCCTCCACCGCAGCTCCATTTGGCATGCTACCAGTTCCTATGTGAAGCTGGTATAACCCTCTTACTACCCCTCCAGTTTCGTTTCATTGTGAGCTTGTTTGATTGGTTGAATTTGACGCCAAAGTTGGCCGTCCGAATTCGTAATTTCCAACTTATAAAATTCTATTTTTGAACACGGGACTCCAGATTTCATTTCTGACACCACCAGTAGACTCGTGGCGTCATTCTGGCATGTTTTCATATAAAATTTGTTAGATTTGGAGAACGTGGGCCCTGGCACATTTTTTGGTGCAAAGTAGGTCCCACATTCTGGGTCAACAGGACTTTTTGACGTCGGCTCATCGGAATCCAATTTCGGATATACCGTTGAGTTCGTATCGTCATTCTGGACTCGTTGACATATAAATTGCTAGGTTTTGGTGGACATTGGATCGGACACGCATTTCGGTGCAAGTCTGATACCAATATCCGGGTCAACGGGTCATTTTGAGATCAGCTCATCGGAATCCAATTTCGGATATACCGTTGAGTTCGTATCGTCATTCTGGACTCGTTGACATGTAGTTTTCTGAGTTTTGAGAACTTTGGCTCCGGTACGCATTTCCGTACAAACCAAAATTTCAAGTTCTGGTCAACGGACCAAATTGAGATCGGGTCAACGGAATCCAATTCTGGAGATATCGTTGGGTTCGTATCGTCATTCTGGACTCGTTGACATGTAGTTTTCTAAGTTTTGAGAACTTTGGCTCCGGCACGCATTTTTGTGCAAACCGGAATTCTAAGTTCTAGTCAACGGACCAAATTGAGATCGGGTCAATGGAATCCAATTCTGGAGATACCGTTGGGTTCGTATCGTCATTCTGGTTTCGTGAACATATAATTTGTTATATTTTATAGAATTATTTTCTTGCACGTTTTTCGGTACAAAATAGCTCCGACACGGACATCGTTTTGACCAAAAATTACCTTTTTGCCCTTGTGTCCAAATTGGACCGATGGGTAGGCTATCCTAGCTAATTTGACCATTCTGGACACATTGGCAATGTTTATTTCATCGTCCGACAATGTTTGTTGATAATTTCTCTGAGTTTAACCTTTTTATAATTAATTAATAATTAATTCTTATAATGTTCGTATTTCGGGATTAGTACAACGAAACTGAGATCAGTCAATTCCAGTGATCTCACATCGCTGAAATTCAGAAGTTGGACACGTGGATCATTATAATAAGATTATCAACTTTACCGTTGATTATCTCATCTCGATTTGCGTGTCGTAAGTTTCGACGTACGAATAACGAAGTACACTTTATATCCTTAATAATTAGACTAGAATTGACCCTGTTTGATCAGAGTTGACTAGTTGACCCAAAGTCAACTTGAAGTCAACACTTGACCTAGTTTGACTAAATTATTGACCGGAGTTGACCTAGAGTTGGTTTGACTTAGAAGAACCTAGGATAATGTAGATTGATTATAGAGATTCATTTATTACAACTTGAACACCTTGTAACCTGTGTTGCTTTAAATAGGACTCTATGGCTTCAGTTAGACCCTCTATACTTATCAGCTATTCATTTTATCAGGCGAGTACATTCTCTGATCATTTCATATCCTGCTTAGAATTATTTCATGCATTAAATTACTTTACTTGTACTGTCACGTTGGTCACACGGATTGGTATATAGATCCCTTCTTGAGATATTATCCTTAGGGAGCATCGGGTACTTCATGTTCTGTGCATTTTACTTACATGGCGTATCACTATGCTTCATTGGTTCATTGATCACTTGTGAAATGTACTCTCATGATCACAGAGTCTTCCTTGAATCTTTATCCCATTTATTGGGTTTCCTAGAATCCCCATTTATGGGACATCCATGTATCACCCTTCGGGGGCTTTGCATGGAATCATAACAAAACCTGGTTGGATCCTTGTGTATTGATTGGGGGTACGGAGGAGTAGAAGTAGACATGTGAATAATACACCAGTAGTGTAGCATCAGAATCATTCCATAGTGTAGCATCAGAATCATCCCATGCCATTTACATGTCTATGTTGTACTCTGACTCACTAGCCACATGTTAGTTCTCTATTTATAGTAGATATTTCTATTACAACTCTCTCTTTGTTTACATACAGTATTTTTTCAGTACCTGTATCTTACTTTACTGCATGATTATATTTTCTAACCTGCTATGAACTGTTGAGATGTAATGTGCTCGCTCCTGTCCTGACTGGACCTGTTAATAAATTTTACAGATAGCTTGGAGGTTGCCTGCTAGCCTAGAGGAGACACAGTAGAGGTAGTATTGGTAGCTAGGAATTGCTCAGTTTATTTTCAGTTGTCTTGAGTTGTATTTATGGATTTCTGTATTTGAGTTTTGAGATGTATTTTTGGGTTGTGTATCTTAGACACTTAGACTTCTATCTGCTGTATTTCTTTTGGATTTCATGTTTTATCTATCTTCCATTATGCTCTACCCTAGATGTGATTGAGTTTACATTCTGCTATGTCATCTCCATTCGGGGAGTATAAACTGCTTAGCCATATATCGTTAGATGCATGAGACCTAGGACAGCATTCTACCGTCGATACTGCGGCGTAGGCTGGGCGTTGTTACGTTCTCGTACCCTTGCTCTAGGGTGCGGGTAGTGACAATTGAACGGCTTATATCTTGGCGGGAAGGGGACATCCCTCCATGCAGCAGGGTACGGTTGCCGTATTCTGAGGTCTTGAGAATTTTTTCGAGCGTGAAACATGGATCGGAGCTCCTGGACCTCTCTTCTCGCTTCGCGGGCCTCATCTACGGTGGTGGGGGCCGTTACTTCAGGAGGATTATTGCCCGAGTTCGGTGCCGCCAAATTCGAGTCTGCATTGACCGCGGGACCCGCGCTTGTTTGGCCAGGCGTCCCTTCTTGCAGAGTTGGAAGGGCCATTTTGATCTCGTCCACAGACTTGACCAAGGCAAGCAATATGGCTTCGAGAGTGTCGATGCGTTGGTGATCACTGGAACCAGCCTGGCTGCTGTCTGTCATGAATACCGTCCTTACGTGAGGAGGGATGGACGGAGCAGCGGAGGAAGCGCCCTCCGAATCATACCTCTGTAGTAAGAAGTCATCGGGGTATGTGGGAACGTTCTCCTCTGGTTCAGACTCGGAAGGAACAGTACCCCAGTCTCCGAGTTTGCCTCATCTTGGGAGTTATGGACGTCTTCGGAGACGTCGGGGTTTGCTGTATCTGATGGTAGAGTTGTCTCCCCCGGCTCGTCTTCTTGGAACATCGAATTGTCGTGGAGGTTCGGAGGAGTGCTACCCCCAGTCCCAGCAACCCCCAGTGTTGTGGACGAATCTCCTATTGTAGCAGATTTCGTCTTAGAACGAGTACCTTGGAAAACTCCGGTAGTGGGCACCCGCTTAGACGACAGTCTTTTAGTCAAAGTGGTTAAAATCTTCTGGCTGGGAACATTTGTCTTCTTCCCTCTCCCATCGACGAGGACTTTCTGAGCAGAGTTGCAGGAGACGACGGGAAGTGCCTCGTCTTCTGAAGACGGCTGTTGCAGTCTTTGAAAGACGGACTGTCGGTCTTCTCGCACCGTCGCGTTATTGCAGTAGCAGTTTACGATGACTTGAGTGCAGTAACATCTGTGGGTGGACTTTTTGCACCCCGATGCATCTTATTTTTCTTTACGTTTGTGGAGGATGGCCTCACGCAAGTCAGATGGGTCTGGATCGACCATGTTTGCTCCCTGGATTTTGGAAGACTTTTGGGAACCTCTCTGTCCGTTTGCCGCCGGGGGCTGGACTCGAGTGGTTCTATACAACTTCACATCTGAGGCCCGCATAACAGTATGCGGGACGCTCGGATGGTCAGAGAGCGGATCAGCGGACAGAACTTGCCAAGCTCGTGCTGCCTTAGACTTCTTCACTCTAGTGCGTAAGGGCACATAGTAGGAAGAGTCTAAGTGATACTGGAGAGAGTCAGACATATCTTCTTGGGAGCACAAGAGATGAGGACCATAGGAGAGGCGGTCGAAGACAGAGCCACGTGGAGTAGGCGTCATGCTGCTGTCATCAACAATCTTTATGCGGCTGGATGGCGGAGCCACATAGTCTTTCTTTATGCGGCTGGCAGTCTCAGCCGCATGAGTTTTCTTTATGCGACAGGATGATCTGGCCGCATAGACCTTCTTCATGCGGCTGGCAGATTCACCCGTATGAGCCTCCTGTATGTGGTTGACAGATTTGGCCACATGAGTGTTCGGCTTCTTCTTAGGGCACATAGAACCACTCTTTGTCCCCACAAGTCCAGCATTATAGTACTTTCCTCTGCCGGATTTGGGGACAGCAGAGTGTTCTACGGCTCGAAGTGGAGCCGTATGAGAGTCGCCTTCGCCGTCTTGGGTAGCAGAGAGTATCCCTTCCAGAGCTTGTGGAGGAGCAAATGATTTTGGCCTCCACTTGCAACGAGCTTTCTTTCTACGGGTTCGCTTTTGGACCGGGCCAGCACTTCCTTCATAGAGCATTTCTTCAAACGCCTATTGGTCGAAGCGGACGACCATCTTCTGTTGCGTGGAGCCAAGTTTGGCTGCATTCGATTGCGTCACCAACTTCTCATCCATGGAGAAGTTTGACCCCAGCAGATTTGCCATCGTGTTTGCCATAAAATATAAAAGAACAGAACAATTATAGGAGGACTGGACTTTTACTTTACAATACAAACTCGCTTGTACAAAGAAAGCCTAGGGACGAAAACCTAGGTACAGCAATCTAAGTACAATTATTTATTTTAGATTCTGAGGGGTGACGATAGAGGCTCGGGAAAGCGACGGCCGCTCTGTCTTACTCCTTGGACGATCGGGTGCAGCTTTTTTGGCTCTGTGGAAGAATTGCTTGGCGTTGATAAAGAAATGCTCTCTCTTCAGGCTCTCTGGCTCTCTATGTCTCTATGTGTGTCTGTCTCTGTCTGCATATATCTCTCTGTATATCTTCGTGTCTCTTTGCAAGGGAATGGCACCCTACTATTTATAAGAGTGGGGGGGCCTCATTAGGGTTTACAATGATTGTCCATTCTTGAAAGTTGGCGGCTAAGGATCATTAAGTCTGGGCCGTTCATCGAGATTTGAGCAATAAATATGATTGTATCAAATCTTCTGTGGATAATTAATACTGATTGACATAAATCCTCTTGATTTGTCATGACAACCTCGGATTTCTCGACACGTGTCATCAATTTGCTTATTTGCAAATGATCTGATTTGATCCCAATATTTCATAAGGATTTGTTGAGAAATTTTGATCAATCTGATACCACGTGCCCCGCTATCATACCACGTGTCGAGCCATAGCAGAAATCTGTGCTGCAGGGAGGTTACTCCTCATCGAGCTGCATAAGACTGGCCACGTGTACAGGCTGCTTGAGAGTGCCCCCCCAGAACATTTGGACCACATGGTATGATTTGAGCCGCATGAGTGTGGATGACCGCATGAGTGAACCGCATGGAGATAGTCCTCATGAGCCACATAGGGATGGTCTTCGCGAGCCGCATAGAGCTAGTCTTCGTGAGCCGCATGGGGGAGCCTCCGCTTGTGCCGCATGGGGATGGTCTTCGTGAGCCGCATGGAGCTAGTCTTCATGAGCCGCATGGGGGAGCCTCCGCTTGGGCCGCATGGGGATGGTCTTCGTGAGCCGCTTGGAGCTAGTCTTCGTGAGCCGCATAGGGGACCCTCCACTTGTGTCACGACCCACACCCTGATTAGGGGCACGAGAACGTGGGTACGTCCAGCCTACGCCGCAGTGTCGGCGGTAGAACGCTGTATAGGTCATCTATAACAACTAACATCTAACAATAAGACATATAAACCTGTCATCTCCGTACGGAGGTATAACATAACATCTCAACTCTATATCTCAAACACAAGTCTAGGAAAGATAAAGATAGAACATGATATGGAATCAGACGAAAGAAAGAACCGAATATATATAGAGTTATCACACCACACAAAGTAGATATCCAACACAAATAAGTACAAGACCTGAAATATAACTAAGTCACAACTAACAATCGGAACAGTCCGATACAAAATAAAAACTATAAACACTAGACTAGACTAGGCACCCTCTACTGAGCTAGATGCTCCTCAGGCTCCTGAAGGTCACCCTCATGTGTCCCATAGAAGGTAGGACAGTCACCATCATCATCTGTAATATTTTCAACAGGCCCAGTCAGGACAGGAACGAGCACAATACATCTCACGCAGTTCATATCAGGTTGGGAAATGTAAAGCATGCATAGAGTAAGATACATGAACTGTAAAGAATATATGTAAAACGAGAGAGATTTGATAACTGGAAATATCTATATATATGATAAGTAAGAACTGTAGGTAACCTGTGATTTAGAGCATGATATGGTTATATAAATGGGCTTAGGACATATACAAGATTTCACAAGATTTCACAAGAGTTTGTACAAGATGGGATTTGATCACATAACCATTTCCTACTCACTCTCCCCAATCAGTACACAAGGATCCAGTCAAGTTACGTTACTTTGCACAAGAGGTTTTTATCATGTTTGCTCACGTGATCATGAGAGTACAAGATTGTACAAGAGTATACATGAAAGCGGTGTACATGAAATACAAGATGTTCGTGAAAAGCACATGACGACTGTATCTGATGCACCCCGAGGGAGATAACATCGCATAACAAGATCCATATAGTACCAATCCGTGATAATGACGTGACAGCATCATGTAAAGTAATCTAAAGCAAGAATATAAGTCCTAACAAGCATGAAAAGATCAGAGAATGTACTCGCCTGTCACCCTGTATGACTGATATGAATAGATGTCCGAACTGGTGTCACAGAGTCCTATTTAGAGTAAAACAGGTCACAACATAATCCACAATGGTAAAAATAGAGTATACAATGCATACTACATGATTCTAGGTCAATCTGGTCAAAAGTCAACTCTTGGTCAATTCTAAAGTCAAACTAGTCAAAGTTAGGTCAACACTAGTCAACTAGTTAGGGTTTTAGTCAAACTAGTCAAACTAGTTGTTTTAGGTCATTCCTAGTCATTTCTAGGTGAACTAGGTCACTTTTGACCTAAGGTTGACTTTGGTCAACCCTTAGTCAACAAGGGTCAACAAGTGGGTTTAGGGTCATTAGGGTTAGCCCCAAGCCATAGGCTAGTAATCCTAGGCCATAGGCCAGTATCATGGGTTTCCAGAGGCTAATAACTTATAGGTTTCAATATAAACCTATACTAGAAAGTCATATATATAGATATATATATAATCTATCTAATACCTATATATCAACATGGGAGTACAGTATATATAATACCAAACCCCCACATATATATATAATGGCACTATATATCTAATACAAAGTATATATATATATCAATATATGAATAACTATATATATAATACAATCACCCACATATATATATAATATATATACATACATAGATAGCTATCATATATATACATATATATACATCCCATATATATATATATATAAACCCATATATATATATCCTCAACTATATATATACCAACATATATGGTTGTATATAATATAACATATATATATAACATATATATATATATATAGAGGGAAGTGAGAGGGACATAGAGAGAGAGAGAGAGAGACTGAAAAAGAGAGGGAGTGAGACAGTGAGAGAGAGGGAGAGGTCTGGAATAGGGTCAGGACAGGGGGGGTTCCAGGAATTCTGGAACCAAAGGCTCCTCCAAACACACACACACACAATACATATATACACACATATGTATATATATATAACTACACACACACACCACCAATTCTCCCCAAAATCGACCCACACCCTCAAATACATATATACTACGTATATAGATACTAAAAACATACCATACAATGTATAATTCAGATCAAAATTAGGTTTAAAACTCGGATTTGCAAAACTGGATTTATCCTAAAACCTGGAAAATAGGGACTGTGAACTAGAAACTAGGTAAACTCGATTTCACCCACGAAACCAAACTAAGACTCGATCCTATGGGTTGGTAATTAACACCCCACATATACACTAGTGTCCTAGGTGCCTGACACGACACCATGACACGGTTTCACGTGTCCAATCTCACAAAAACACTACACGGGTAAATTCCTGACACTCAACGCGTGCACAGCGTCGTGCACGTGTGCAAGTCGAGCTAGGACACGACACACGCAACCTTGGGTCTCGTGCACGTGTCAGAAGCTAGGGTAGGTCTAGGGCTTTGTGTCTAGCACCCTGAAATGGGTCAACACCATGTCGTGTCCGAGTTCTCAACCCGTATCAGTGGGGGTTTTCCCGCGTGTGTACAGTGTGCGCGTGCCAGTGAAATTTCAGTGCAGGCCCGAGAACTCCCTCGATACTCCACCATATCACCTGAAATTTTGTGGGTGGCCTGACAGTCATGGCCCCCACGTGTACACCAAATTTGGTGTGTCCAAGTGTCGTGTACAGGGAGAATTTCGTGTCGGGTAGCAGGGCATGGGTACGGGGCCTGTGCGCATGTGTGCGTGTCCATTTTGGACACGAAAACTTCCAAACTTCGACTCAGTCCAAATGATTAGTGATATACATATAATAAATTAATTTTCCATTCAATTAGAATCTAAAATTAACATAATTTACTTCTCACAAACATTTCATCGAACACCCTATTTTAAACACCGATACGTGTCCGATACGGACACGAAATGGACACGAATTCCTACCAAACTTGGGCTACACTTAGGGGGACCCTAAATGAATGCATCCATGGGAAGAAAACTAGAATTTAATAGGTTTTGTAGGGTTTTACCTATTGAGGGTGAAACCTCAATTTCAAGCCTTTTGAATGAGGGCTTCCTTCGATCTTGTGACGATCCCGAGCCTCCGAATCCTTGCTAGCTACCCACAAATGGTACCCTCTACTGTAGGGGAGTCCAATGCAAAAGACTAGAGTGAATTTGGATCAAGAATGATCAAGTTGTGAAGGTTTGAAGAAAAATGGATTTTCTAGGAATTAATTTCATGTAAATTATTCATGAATTAATTCAATGGGGTTTTATAGAATTGTGGGCTGCCAAGGGGGGGTCCTTGGCTGCCATGGGGGTAGGGGAGGTGTCCTTGGCTTTCTTCTAGGCTAAGGCTTGGACTTGTGTAAAGGGGTTGGATATTTTGA
Source organism: Iris pallida (assembly GCA_029216955.1). NCBI lineage: Eukaryota > Viridiplantae > Streptophyta > Magnoliopsida > Asparagales > Iridaceae > Iris > Iris pallida. The sequence continues at coordinate 1,426,970 of JANAVB010038819.1, read as the reverse complement.
ATGCTTTAAGGAAAATATCCTTAAAGTTAATATCTAGATATTTAACTTACTTTACCCCATGACCAATCTTCATCCTAATGCTTCTAGATTAGTGGCTAACCTCTAGTTTAGGGTAGGATAGGTTAGGGACTAATCATGGGACTTTAACCATGATTAAATAATAATAAAATCACATAATCTCAAATAAAGTCTAGTAAATTACCAAAATACCCTTTAGGCTAAAAATCACTAATTTGGTGTTCTAAGCCTATGGCTAAGCTCTCATGGTCATGGCAACTTCTAGGTTAGAGAAAACTAGGGTTTACACCAAGTTATACTAACCAAAATCACAAAGTCATAAGTCATGACTTAGCATGACTTTAGAAATGGTTTAACTACACTAATAATCACAAAAAATCATATCATGCCCTAAACACCATTTAATAAATAATAAAAATAATAAATTTTCAAAAATCTCCAATTTCAGAAAACTGGGTGCTACAGCTTGGGCCGCATGGGGGAGTCTCTGCTTGGGCCGCATACAACTGTCCACGTGTCAAGGCCGCATGACAGTTTCTGACTCTCGGGGGATCGTGTCAGAGATTTTCTTCTCTTTCTAAGGAGCCCGTCATTATGAGGGAGTCATAATGATATCTTTGTGTCAGAACTGTCACCTTGTCAGAGCTGTCAACCGTCAAGGCATTTAATACAAAATAAGAGAGCTATTTGTAGGCCACGTGGCTCCACTTTGAGCCGCATAGACGCTCGAGCTGCATGGATACTTGAGCCGCATGAACTCTCTGAGCCGCAGTGGGCTCTCTGGCCGCATGGATCTTTCTTTATTCTTTTCTATGCTTCTACAAAGACATTGACGACTCCACCTTCATGTAGGCATATCATGTCCCACTAAAACACGTTCTCTTGTACGCTATTTTTATGATATGACTTTCAAGTAAAAAAGGGCTAACTATAACCATTACCATGTTTCTGGAATACTTTTTGACTACAGATAGGGACTCAACCTTGACTCAATTCTTTCGACCCAATATATGAGGGTGATCTACTTAATTTCTTAAATGCTTAAATTTGTGTTTTATCTTGATTACTTGACCCTTGTCCTTTTATTATCTTGATTTACTTTGACCCATAACATTTTTTACTCTTCATGCAATAATTAGCGACCTTTATTTATTGTCCAAACCTCTACCGCGACCATTGAACCTAACCGAGTTGTTTTGCTTCCCTCTTTGAGAACATTGTATAAACTCCTTCATGATTCACATAAACATTGTTCTTACATGATTCCCTTATGCGAAAATAAAATTTGATCATGACATCCATTGGTTGGAAAGAGGTTAGATTAGAAAATCTTAGAAGAGAGTAGTGGTGAAAAGTTGAATAAGATGATTGAATATTCATAAGTGAAATCTTGCGGTAAAACCTTTTAGAAGGAGTATATTTTATGATCAAATGAGAGTAAACTTCTTGATCGACAAATCAGTTCCTTGTGGAAAGCTATTGTTAAGAAAAATTTATGAGATGATAAATAGGGTGCTTGAAGTTATTAGATTTCAAGAAGAGTATAATTTCTTAAACTCTTAATGATTAAGAATTTAACTATGTGATGATTGTAAATATGAAGGTCATATTAAGGTGAGATTGATTTTACTCTTGACTAAATTGAGTTAAAAAAATTTAATGTAAAAGGAAAATTTTGCATGAGGAAGTTAGCTTGAGAAAAAATATATAGAAAGAAGAGTATTATAGATTATTTGAATTGGATGTTTCACTACCAAAATACATTCAATTAGCAACGGCACTTTAGCGACGGATTCTTTCCGTCGGCGTTAGCAACGGATTTGCGACAAATTGTGACAAATAACCGACGGAGTACCGACGACAAATCGATATATTTTTAATTTTATTTTAAGGGGGAGAAAAGTTCGCGCGTCCGTCGGTAGGGTGTCGGAGACATAGCGACGGATATGTGGCCGTCGCTATGTAGTCGACTATTTGGTAGGAATTGTTGGGAGAAGTGCCGGGATAAATCTTCGACTACCTAGCGACGGATAGTCCGTCGGCAAGTATCCAAAAGAGCGACGGACTAGCGACGGATATTGTACGTCGCTAGTCCGTCGCTAAATAAACGACCCAGACTTAAATTGAAACGACGGGAGAAACTTTTATTCCCTCCAAATTTTACTCTCTCTCTCTCTCCCGCGGCTTCAGTGATCGGCGGCGTCCTCTCCCCTCTCTCTCCCGAAGGTAATCCCCTCTCTCTCTCTCTCGCAGTGGTCGGAGGGGCAGCGGGGGCGGCACGCGGGGACGTCGTGGGCTGGAGGGGTGGCGGGGGAGGCGTTGGCTGCGGGGGCGGGGGAGACGGGGGCTGGGGGGCTGGTGGGGCGGAGGGTTGGCTGGCGGGGGAGGCGGAATAGGAGGATCAGGAATGGCTACCTGAAGCAAAAGATAATTTTGATGCATCCTCCCACATTTCGTAGATATAAGCTTATATATATATATATATATATATATATATATTTTTTTTTATATATATATATATATATATATATATATATTTATATATATATATATATATATATATATATGTATATATATATATATGTATGTATATATATATATATATATATATATATATATATATATATATATATATATATATATATATTGGTTTGGGGTTATTCTTAAGTCAACTCTAGTAAGTATACAGACTTTCATACATAGAATAATATATTCATATATTTTGCGGTAGTTGATGTTTGGCGTAGTCATGTTCATTTGGAATTCCTATATATCTTACAGGCGTAATCATGAATGTGGTTATCGATATATTCGTAGGTCGTGTAGCTTGAGCACGTGTAACAATGTTGTGTAGCTTGAGCACGTGTAACATAATCAGCTCTTGGAGCATGAGTCATGACGTGACGAGCTATCTTGACACAAACTTTGTGGTTAAATATATATTTGAGGCTAGAACTTGTATTTTCTTCCAAACAAAAATTCCCTCTACACAAACATATATTTTGTTGTTATAGTATCCCAATACACACGATCTCAATACTTCAGTCCCTCTTGTTGAAACAGAGTCATCACTATAACCAATTGGTTGCCTGCCTATTGATTGTTTCCAACAATTTTTTTTTGGAATCAAGGTGATAGAATAGAAGCACTTCCCTTCTGAACATTCTTGGCACAAGTATAACTTGGAATTCTCTTGAGACAAGTGAAACGTTCTTGGTGTTTTCCTTTTGGCACAATAGTTTTGGTTCCAGTTCCAGTGTACCTGAATATGAATTTGCCAAACCCCTAGCATTTCAGAAGAGAAGTTTCATTTGTATGCTTGTTAATTAGTACTTCCTCTCTAATGTAGGGATTTGGTACCTTAGTATTAAATGATGTAACTTTTCTTTGACTATTTAAAGGCTTGTAGATGGAACTTAGTCTTAGCTGCTGCAACTTTTGTTTTTGATGATTGGTACTCTATGGCATATTTTTACTACAGCTCATGAATTATACAACTTGTAACTTGGTTGCTCTTGTTTTCAAAATCAATCTCTTGAATTAGTCTTTCAAACATTGACCTTGCTCTTGGTTGCTCTTGGTTGCCCTTGTTATCAAACGCATCTTGGCTAATCACTTTCATGTAGTAAAAGTTCAGGTCGCCTCCATATCCTGATCTCCATTGAGCCTTGATGATGCATGATGCATCCAGGCTTCTACTTTGATTTAAGGATTCAGATTGGTTCTTCCCCATTTGGTGTTAGCTTGTTGAAGCTGTTGGTAAAATTTGCTTCAGCTTATCAGTGTACCTTTTACAAAAATACCGGTAGCAGTTTCTGAACAAATGCTTTTCCATTTTTTAAAATTAAAAGGCAATGTTTATCGGTTCCAGTATCGAACTATCGGTATTGGACTATCGGTTCCTGTATCGAACTATCGGTATCGGTATCCGTATCGAACTATCAGACTATCGGTATCAGTATCGCTAGCGGACTATCGGTATCGGTATCGGTATCGAACTATCGGTATCGCACTATCGGTATCATACTATCGGTATCGGACTATCGGTATCGGTATCGCACTATCGGTATCGGTATCGAACTATCGGCCTATATACCAGCGGATCCACCAGTTACATGATTATATACTAATTATGTTTAGTTTGTCTTACGATATAGATTTTCACATCCAATTTGTGATGGATCGTTATTTCGTTGATCGTACATGGATGTACAAACGACAATACGAGAGCAGAATAGGTGTGAGTGACAATTTTCAGGTAGGCGTGGAAGTGTTTCTTAAGTATGCCATGAGCAAAGCTCAGTATATGGACGGTAACAAAATCAAGTGTCCATGTCGTAATTGTCGCAATAGACGTTACAAAGAAGTGGTGAGTGTAAGAGATCATTTGACCCGTAAGGGTTTCGTACGTGATTACGGCCTGTGGTCATCGTAAGGTGAACTATATGCGGAAAGACAGGTTACGAATGCTGCTACTTATGCTTTTGATGATAATGTTGCAACGAATTTTGTCGTCGAAGACGACGAATGCTCTGTTGATTATAGAGACCTGCAGAACCTTGCACGAGATATGGTATACGACACGGCAGGGCCTAATTTTGATCCGGAGGATCCTAATCCTGAGGCAAAGGAGTTCTATGATATGTTTCAGGATGTAGAAACTTCTTTGTATCCTGGTTGTGAACCTCATTTCGTACTGTCAGTGACGATGCGGTTGTTGAACATAAAGTCCGATTTTAACTTGCCACAAACTTGCTATGATCGGATTATACAACTAATCAAGAAGGTATTACCGAAGGAATCAAAAGAGCTTCCAAAAAACTTCTACAAGTCGAAGATGATGGTCCGACAACTGGAACTGGGGTACGAGAAGATAGATTGTTGGCGCAATGGATGCATATTGTACTACAAGGAGAACGAGGATATAGAAAGTTATAGCTTCTGTAATGCGGATCGTTACAAGCCAGTCAGGGGAAAAGGAAAGTCAACTAGAAAACGACGTCCTTACAAGTATATGCATTACTTGTCGATCACGAAGCACTTGCAGAGGATGTATATGTCTCAGAATACAGCAGAACACATGACATGGCACAACGAAGAACGCATAAAGGATAATGGAGAATGATCACATCCTTCGGATAGAGAGGCGTAGAAATATTTTGATTTGCGTCATCCAAATTTTACTGCAGAGCCTAGAAATGTACGTCTGGCGCTATGTTCTGATGGCTTCGTCCCATTCGGGCAGTCGGGATCTCAATACTCCTGCTGGCCGGTCATTCTGACCCCTTACAATCTGCCACCATGGATGTGTATGAAGACTCCTTATATGTTCTTGAAAGCTATCATACCGGGTCCTAAAAATCTGACGAAGAATATCTATATATATTTACAGCCGTTGGCGGATGAGCTGAAACAGCTGTGGGAGATCGGCGTCGCGACATATGATATTTCCAGGAAACAGAACTTTCAGATGAGAGCTTCACTGATGTGGACAATCAATAATTTTCCTGCATATGGTATGCTGTCGGGATGGAGTACTCACGGCACCATGTCTTGTTCGATATGCATGGAAAATAGTAAGGCGTTCCTCCTTAAGCATGGAGAAAAAACTTCTTTCTTTGATTGTTATCGTCAATTTCTGCCCGCGAATCATCCTTGGAGAAAGAACAAGGACGTGTTCAAAGCTGGAAAACAAGAATTTTCTCATCCGTCTGCCAGATTGTCGGAATACGATATTTGGGAAGATATAAAGGACTTGCCCACAGTAATGAAAGATCCATCGAACAATCGTATCGATGGGTTCGGACAAAGCCATAACTGGACCAAACGGAGTATCTTCTGGGACTTGCCTTATTGGAAAGATAATCTTATAAGGCATAATCTTGATGTTATACATATTGAAAAGAATGTGTTCGATAATGTCTTCAATACCGTCATGGATATTAAAGAAAAGACGAAGGATAATCCAAAAGCACGACAAGACATTGCCGAGATATGCAAGCGTCCTTATCTAAACTTGATACAAAGGAGAGCTGGTGGACAATTAACTAAGCCGATAACACAATACACATTGAGCAAGGAAGATAGATTAATAATCTGCAAGTGGGTATCTACTTTAAGATTTCCCGACGGCTATGTGTCGACTTTGTCTAGATGCGTTGATCTTAATAAACGCAAGCTAACGGGAATGAAGAGTCACGACTGCCACGTATTTATGGAAAGATTACTGCCCATTGCTTTGAAAGAGTTGTTGCCTTCTGTTTTATGGGTTCCGTTGGCCGAACTATCTATATTCTTTAGGGATATTTGTTCAACTAAGTTGACTGTGCAACACATGGTTGAACTTGAGGAGAAGATTATCTTAACAATTTACAAGTTGGAGAAAATATTTCCACCTGGCTTCTTCGACAGCATGGAGCATCTACCGATTCATCTAGCATACGAAGCCCGTGTCGGTGCATCTGTTCATTATTGATGGATGTACCCATTTGAAAGGTACATAAAATTTGATATAATTTAAGTTGAATTTCAGTAGGTTTTAAAATTCATTCTTAATTCTCAAGGTTCATATAGAGGCTTCAATATGCGAAGCATATCTTATCGAAGAGGTGTCAAACTTCTGCTCCATTTATTTCGATACTCATGTTAAGATAAATCGAAATAGACCTCAAAGGAATAACGAGGACGTTGAGGATGGATGTATATTCAATGTAAGGGGCAAGCCTGTTGGGGCTAGTAAAAAATGGTGGTTGACTGACGACGAGTATGATGCCGCTCACCGATATGTCTTGTTAAACTATGACATACAAGAAGTAAGAGATTTGGAGAAGTAAGTCAGTACACGTACACTCATTATAATCTCTAATTTGATGAAGTAAGTGACTACACTTATATATTCTTATTTTCTCTAACAGTGTATTTAGAGATGAAGTCAAAATGAGGACACCCGATATTACCGATGAGGGACTTCAAAGAGAGGTTGATTGTATATTTTTGTCATGGTTTCGTAAATACGTAAGTAACTGAGATTATGACTGAGGTTGATTTTATATATTCTTATAAAATACGTAAGTAACTGAGATTATAAATATATAATCTAAAACATTTAAATTAAAAATATTTGTTTACAGGTTTTATTGCCTGAAACAACACTCACTAATGAGAGTGTTCGTTATCTAGCATTGGGACTGAAGAAGCAAACAAAGACTTGGCCAGGATATGTCATTAATGGCTTCTGGTTTAAGGCAACTCAGAATGCTATAAATGTCGAATTTATCAATGACGGCATCAGTACCAAGGATTCCGGTGTTTGCATAAGAAGCACCTTCTATGACGACGAGCCGGACTTTGACTATTATGGAGTGCTTCGGGATATTGTAGATTTACAATATACTGTCCCATATGATATGTATATTATGATGTTCAAATGTGAGTGGTTCGATACGACATCAAATATCGGTTGGAGAATCGATTAACAATTTGGATTTATCGATATAAATTATCGCAGGAGGTATAGAGGGTCCGATACATTTACGATAGCAAGTGAGGCTGTTCAAGTCTACTATACAAGCTACCCAAGGCGTCGTAGAGATCGATTTGTCTAGTGGGCAGTATGCAAGATTAAATTTAGAAATACATTCAACGTTGGAGACCCAGCATACCAAGAGGACCAAATCGAAAAGTCCTAATACTTGGGACAACAGTCGGATACAATAGATGTTTAAGATATTATTGAGAAAAATAGAGGGGAGAAAGAGGTTGATACACAAGACTTAGCTGTCAACCAGGGGAGAAAGACGCATCTTATCCCAAATATTGAGGCAGAAGAAGAACAAAAAAAAAGAAGAAGAAGAAGACGAAGAAGAAGAAGAAGAAGAAGAAGAAGAAGAAGAAGAAGAAGAAGAAGAATTTGATGGGGATGAGGATACAGATAAAATCGACGATGAGGATAAGGATGAGGATGATGATGATAACGAAGACGAGGTCGAGGATGAGAACGAAGACGATGACGATGACGATGATTAGGTTAAATATTGTTGTATATTAAAAACACTTCCAATTACGTGAATTAAGTTTGACCAAATAAAAGCAATTACGTGAATTCATATTTTTTCGTTCGATCATTTACTTATTGTATGATTTTTTTTTTTGCCGATGGCACTCCTAGTCTTTTTGTTGCGGCAGCACTCGTCTCCCTGTTGGTGGTATGTATATTTTAGTTTAGAATTTTATATTCATTTACACTTCTATATTGTTAATTATGTTTATGTGTTCTATTTACAGGTCATGATGGCTGGCCGTGGTCGTGCTGCTGGTGGTGGTGGTGGTGGTGGTGGTAGTGGTCGTGGTCGTGGTCGTGGTTGTGCTGGTGGTCGTGGTCGCATTTAATCTTCCTGGGATGTGACCCCATCCGGCGAACCCGACCCGGAGAGTACCCCGGGCACAAACGTATCCCGCCGTTGATCGACAACTTCATCGAGGCATGAGTCCGGATCGGCTAGCGGATTCGTTCCGCTATCGGACCCACCAGCGGATCCACCAGTTGATCCACCAGTTACTGCACAGTGGGACCCAGAGTACCCCTATACTCGGTTCCATCCTATTACTGGAAAGTACATGTACGGACCCGCGGATCCTCCGACGGCACCAGAGAGGCCGAGAGGCAAGTTTCAACGAGAGCTATGGCCCGCGGGGACCTCGTAAGTAAATTTAAGATAATTTATTAAATTTCTTTCATTTATTCAAGTTAATAATCCATCCGTTGCTTCTTTGTAGGTTTTTTCGTTTAATGTTGCCAGGGCTCTTGGAGAAATTATCAGGGCTAACTTCCATGGTCCCTACCTCAACTTTTCGTCGCTGCCCCCAAACTTGAAGTACGTCTGGCTCGACGAGTTGAGGGTATATATCTATATCTTCTGGTTAATTATTAGTTACTCTTTAATCAACAATTTTTCAAATTATGTGATAATTGAATTTTTATGTTAGACGACGTTCTGGTGTCCCCCCTCCATCGCGAGGATGCGATCCGCAGGACCTACAGAAGTGCTGCCTCGAAAAAGATACGGGATATGATTCATGACCCAAAAATAGGGCAGACGAGGCCGAATTGGATCCGGCAGGAGTATTATGATGAGCTCTTAGATATGATGGATATTCCTGTCTACAAGAAGAAATTGGAGAAGGCAAAGGCGAACCGACGGGCCGCGGGGCTTCATACGGGGGGATCAAGGTCCCACGCAGCGACGCTTGCAGATCTGGTGAGATACCACAATTTTATTTCACTATTGAATTCGATATTATTAATATACGGAGTTAATTAAATTCTACAAAAATTTCGTATGCAGACCCAACGGGCGGAGAAGGAGGGAAGGGTACCAGAATCGGTCACCATGCACGATGTGTTCCAGCATACGCACAAGAGACGAAAGGACGGGCCCTTCGTCGACGATAGGGCCAAGGAGACCGATGTAAGTACTTATTTTTATGATATTTACGTTAGAATTAAAAGTATTCGGACTATAACTTAGAAAAACTTACGGTTCACACGATAACTTAGTGAAACATAGGATTTAGATTACAACTTAGATAAATCTTATAGTATAAACATATTCATTTGATAGGCTGCGCATCATGAGGCCCTTAATCGGGCTCAGTTAACTGCTGTCGAGGATGTCGGTGAAACGACGCCCGCCCGGACGCCCTCTTCAATGGTCGCTCGTAATGACTTGTTCGTAGATACCGTCGACGGTTTTAAGAAAGGGCGCCTGTACGGCGTCGGCTTCCTAGGGGAGTTGTACTTGTCGACTCAGAGATTTCCACCGACACCACTTCCTCCTGCGGCCCCGGCAGACGATGATGTGAGGTCGCAGCTTGCGCAGCTGCACGAGGCGGTGTCGTCCTTACGGGAGCAAATAGCCACATACTTTCCGCCTCCATCTGCTGCTGCCGGTCCGTTTGCTGTTGGTGCAGGTCCGTCTGCTACTGGTGCCGGTCCGTCGGCTGCTAGTACCGGTCCGTCGACTGCTGGTGCCGGTCCTTCTTCCGTCGGTCATCTTTCTTTCAACCCTGCTGCCCCTCTGGTACCACCTTTGACTGTGACGACACTCCTTGATCTCATGTCGCCAGAGCATCTACGCCGACTTCCGGACAGTGTCTTCGACGGATTGCCGTCGTACCTAGTGGAGCTATATTATCGTCGGTGGCAGGAGGGATTACCACCACCGGACAATCGAACTCCTCCTGCTCCTTAAATTATTGTATAAGAATAGTTTTTGAATTTGGAATATTTGTGAAAATTTTGGATTATAACGACGGATATTAGTTTACGATTTCAAGATAATTGGTGTCTATTTTATATTGGTTTGGGTTATGCATATTTGTGATTATATATTGGTCTATATGATTCTTAGATAATTGGTGTGTATTATATTCGTACGTGATTTATAATGGATTATATACTGGTCTCAATGATTGTATATTATGATTATATATTAGTCCGATGTTCGGATGTTGTGTGAACAGGGAAAGCTCTGCAATTTTTTTAAAATATCTCAGTTAGCGACGGACTAATGACGGGTTAGCGACGGATAACATCAGTTTCCGACTACATATCGACGGAATATCCGTCGCTAATGTAACGCCCCAGTCCCAAAATACGTAGGACCAAGTACGTGAACATGCCAGCTGCACATATACGAAAAATACTCCAATATATGGAATCCTCAAATATGCACATAAGTTGTAAATAAAATAACCACAGGCCAGTAATATATAATCTAATCTCAACATAGCTCAACACAGAAGATAACAGAGTCCAAATAAATAAGTAACAGTATCAAAAGATAGCCGGGTGAACATACTCACTCCAAACAACTATGAAAAATAGTCTCACAAGATCGGAGTCCAACCTCCACAAAATAGAAAAAAATGAGATGTAAAAATAATGTCCACTAATGTCTCAAATAAAGAATAGACTAGACATCACTAAAGACTGCCTCGTCATCGATGTAGGATAGCTCCAATGCCGCTCCGTACTCCTGTGGAAAATTGTCTAAACCTGGAGAGATAACCAGGTCCTCAGGGGACATAGCAAGATACAGGAAAACACCATGCCATATAAAATGTGATAATATAATAAGAGAAAAAGGTATGCATACAATCGGGTTCCTGACCATTCTACTGTGAATATGCAGTTGAGATACAATCCTTTGACGCATGAGCCCTGGCTGTAAATGGGATCGGCATAGTACCCATAGAGGGCACCAGGGGCCTACATCCATAACGCTCTGGAAGCGTCAGAGGGCACCATGTGCAAGGGGCTACGTCCATAACGCTCTGGGAAACGTCAGAGGGCGCCTGGAGCCTGCGTCTCCGGAGGAGCGTACAGGTAATCAGGGAAGTGCAAAGAAGCCCATATGTCAGGTATTGCTCTCCCCACCCAATGCCTAGTATCATTATCTCCATGACTGATATGAACCTCTAGTAGCTGCCAAGTCTTCTAACATGCAATACTATTGGCAGTTACTCCTATCCGTCGCACGCTCCATACGTCTCGATGGCCAGCCGACTACGCGGGTACGTGTCCTACATGTGACTCACATCATGTGATACAACAAGTGTCAAGGCCGTATAAGATATACCAATACCTCAACATCAATGGGTGGTCACTAGACTAAGTCAATACAAAAGAAATAAATAAGGCGAGGTAAACGGCCGATAGAGTCGCTTGCACCCAAGTGTGACTTGGACGCATAGTTTAAATATCAAGAAACAAAATACTAAAAATAACAACTGAAAATAAGAAATATAATAATCACAGAGTAAGGTGGCATGGTATCTTGCCTAATGGTGCAAGTGGCAAGCCCAAGAAATCACAATGTCAGCCAAGAAATGTCACAGTCTCCAAACAACTCTGGATGCTGAAACAAACATCAAAAATGCACTCGGTGTAAAAGATATACCTAGAAAACGCTTGTCCAAAAGTCAAATTCTGGAACAGGGGCAAAATCATAATTTTGGGTCAAAACGATATCCGCCGTTGGACCCGCTTTGCACCGAAATGCGTGCCAAAGTCTATGGTCTCTAAAGTCGTCAAACTACATGTCTATAGTTTCAGTTTGAGGAGAGGAACTAAACGATATATCCAGTTTTGGATTCTGATGAGCCGCGTACAAAATCGCCCGTTTGAGTGGATCGCGAGCCCGCCAAAAAGGGTTCCGATTCAACCTTCTCAGAATTAAACCAAACTTGGCGCACAGGACCAGAATTTCGATTCAGACCTGTTGGCGCAAGTTTCGTCTCAATTTGACGACTGTACACGAAGTTATGGGCAAGTTTACAAAATGCTGATACGAGGGTATCTCGACGGATACGTGTTGATTTCGTCGTGCACATGCGACAAAACTGTGTTCCGTCAGTTCCCATACGTCTGCAACGTCCATACGCGCCTTTCGATGCGTATAGCTTGCGACCACATCGCCCGGTTTGTCGGAGCGCACGTCGTATCGGGGAAAATTCTCCGAAATCTACTATTTGAAAACAGTTTTTCGCACAAGTTTAACATGGATTTAATTCTTGGACAGAAATCAAAATACCGATCTACCAGTTGCGTTTTAGTCGTGGTTATGTTGTCTTCACGTGTGTTCAATTAGTTTATGAAAAATCTTGACATACAGATCGAAATCTGGCTTCTAAGTTGTGGTTTTGGACTAGGTTTAAACTTCTGTTTTTGACAGTTTTGGGGCGACTTTGCCTCGATTTTTCGAGCAGTCCCTTGGGGTTCTCAGGATTCTATTTGAAGGAGATTGGACGGGTTCATATAGGCTACACACATGAGTTTACGTTCTGAGAAATCATCGAGCGAGCATGAAGAAAAGAGGATTGAAAGAAGGGTACCTCGCTGTTGACAAATCTGGAAATATTCCGAAGTGTGGTCGGCCTGGGCTCTCCGACGGTGTTTGTGCGGTGGTGCGGCGCCACCAATGGCCAGGTAGTTCGCCTGGGGTTCGAGATGGGGAGGAGATATGAAGGTAAAAAATTATGGAGTGTTAGGGTTTCGATTTTGACGAGCGGCGTATATATATACTACTCGCCACTGCTACCCTTATTCGTATTAGGACTTAGAGTTGGGGGGGCTCGGGTGGATTATATAGCAGCAGCTGCTGCTAAACTTATTGCTTTTAGGGGGTCGGGTTGAGGTGGACCGGTCCCACGTGGGCTGGTCCCCTTCCCTTTACATTTTTTTTTTACAAATGGCCCCATGTGAATCCTCACATTGACAATGGCTGGCCGCCCCTTTGCTGGGTGTAGGCCGGCCCCACCATTCACTTCTTTTTTTTAATTATATATATCTTTTTTTTAAGCATGCAAAATTCTTCAAAACAAATACAAATAAATTCCTAAAATCCTAGATTCTATTATTCCTTCTTTAATAGTAATACTAACATGCACACATATAATATATACACACATACATTTATACTAATAAGCTAGTAGCAAATAAATTCATAATTAATAAAGTGTATAACAAAATTAATTAATTTATAAAAATCAATTAAAAATTATGGGGGTTTACATCCTACCCAACTTAAAGAAAATTTCATCCTCGAAATTAAACTAATGTCGGGGTATCAAATGCAATGCAAGGGAAATTAATAGTAATTTAAGTGCTTAAAATGCAAGACATGCCTTCGTCTTCGAACAAATGCGGGTAGCAGTTTCGGATGTCGTCCTCGCCTCCCAAGTAGACTCCCCTAGCGAGTGGTGCTTCCATGTCACGCGAACCAATGGAATAGATTGATTCCGTAACAGCTTCACTCAACGATCGAGGTTACCTACTGGTTGCTCTTCGTACGACAAACTCGGTCCAACTGTGATCTCGGAGTGATCAAGCTCATGGTTGCTGTCCGCCATGTACCTCCTCAACTGAGATACATGGAATACGTCATGCACACCCTCTAGCGATGGTGGCAAGGCCAATCTATAGGCAACCTCTCCAATACGTTCCAAGGCATCGAAAGGCACGATGTACCTTGGACTCAACTTTCTACGTCCTTTGAATTGAATCGTGCCTCTAGTGGGGGATAACTTCAAGAACACATGGTCGCCCTCTTTGAACTCCAAAGGTCGATGACGATTATCTGTCCACTGCTTCTGACGATCATACGCTACTCGCAGGTGGCCCTAAATTTTCTTCATTGTCTCCACTTTGCTTCTGACGACGATTATCGAGCGAGCATGAAGAAAAGAGGATTGGAAGAAGGGTACCTCGCTGTTGACAAATCTGGAAATATTCCGAAGTGTGGTCGGCCTGGGCTCTCCGGCGGTGTTTGTGCGGTGGTGCGGCGCCGCCAATGGCTAGGTAGTTCGCCTGGGGTTCAAGATGGGGAGGAGATATGAAGGTGAAAAATTATGGAGGGTTAGGGTTTCGGTTTTGACGAGCGGCGTACATATATACTGCTCGCCGCTGCTACTCTTATTCGTATTATGACTTAGAGTTAGGGGGGCTCGGGTGGATTCTATAGCAGCAGCTGCTGCTAAACTTATTGCTTTTAGGGGGTCGAGTTGAGGTGGACCGGTCCCACGTGCGCTGGTCCCCTCCCCTTTACTTAATTTTTTTTTTTTTACAAATGGCCCCATGTGAATCCTCACATTGACAATGGCTGACCGCCCCTTTGCTGGGTGTAGGCCGGCCCCACCATTCACTTCTTCTTTTTTTAACAATTATATATATCTTTATATATATATATTATATATATATATATATATATTTTTTAAGCATGCAAAATTCCTCAAAAAAATATACAAATAAATTCCTAAAATCCTAGATTCTATTATTCCTTATTTAATAGTAATACTAACATGCACACATATAATATATACACACATACATTAACTATACTAATAAGCTAGTAGCAAATAAATTCATAATTAATAAAGTGTATAACAAAATTAATTAATTTACAAAAATCAATTAAAATTATAGGGGTTTACAGCTAACTGGAGAATTGAAAATATTTTCAGTTAGCGACGGATCGTCGACGGCCAGGCGACGGAATATCTTACATGGCGACGACTTGCCGACGGAATATCCGTCGGAAAGGTTCTGGTGGTATGAAGATGTATAGAATGTTAGCGACGGATATTTCGTCAGGGATCCGTCACCATGGTCGACGGATTCGCGTCGGAATATCCGTCGCCATGTTTCTGGAAATACCAAGTTCGACGGATTCGCGTCGGAATATCCGTCGCCATGGTTATGGAAATGTTTGACATTTGCAGAACCATGGCGACGAATTATTTGCCACTAATCGTCGCCATGTCGACGGATGCGCAACGGAGTCGCGACGACAAATCCGTCGCTAGGATTCTACAAATGTCAAGCATTTCTAGAACAAGGTCGACGGATTATCCGTCAGTGATCCGTCGTTAATCTTTCCTTTGTTAGCGACGGCGTTCGACGGAATACTGACGGAACGATACCCTCTGATACACTGTTACGATGGTTTACCGATGGACTATCCGTCGCTAAGCTCTATACAATTCAATACTTAATACTTGAATTCGACGATAGACCGTCGGCAAGTCGTCGCTAATGCAACGAATAGTGACGACGGAAAGCGATTGATATTCCGTTGCTTGACGACTACTTAGCGACGGATCGGTATTGGTGACGAGCTGATTGTCGACAGATTTTTTTGACCAATATCCGTCAGTGATCCTTCGCTAAAACGGATTAGCGACGGATGGGCGACGGATCTGGCCATCGCTAAAGCCACATATTTTGGTAGTGTATGGACTTATCAAATTTTAAGATTTTGGATATAATTTTATATCGAAGTAACTTTGAATTGATCTTCGACTAAATTGATTAAAGGTTGACTAATTTATTTTAAAAAAAATTTGAAAGACAAAGATTTAGTTTGAGGAAGATATTTGTTAGAGAATTATTGGATCCAAACTTCTAAATTAAGACATTCTACTACGAGATATCTAAGGTATATATGGGTTGACATCTAAGTTTTGTCCATAAATCTTAAATTTAGGAAAGTGTGTTCGATGGAATAACAATTGTGAGAGGAAATCAAAATTTTGAAGATTTGTGATAAGAGAATAATGACGAATCAAAGATTTAACGACATGGAAACACGCAAGTAAATTTGACTCGAAACTAATGAGCTAGTAATCGAGACTTGAGATAAGGGGGTTATTGCCTATTTGTAAGGTTGCAAGTCTATAGGGTAATGGTAGTGTTGATAGAGTGTAAACATTCATGGGTTGTCATGCATTGACCATCTTCAAACTGTTAATTTTATTCCACTGGAATTATCTAACTTACCCATTTCCCTATCTTATGTCTTGAACTTCTCGCCCGATAATTTAAATCGTGATTCTTATCGACTAAACTCTTTCCATCCCCTTCGCCCCTACCTACCATAATTACTCCTAAATTTCAAGGACGGAATTCTTATAAGTTGGGTAGGATATAAAACCCGTAAATTTCTACTACGATTTTTTTAAAAATAAATTTGATATCGATTTTTGTTTTCGTAATTGTACGTCTCGTACGTGTTCATGATTTTTCGTATTTTTACGTCACGTGCGAAATTGCGAGATGGTATATTTTTTATATAAAAATATTTTTTAAAAATATTTTTTAAAATTATTTTCCGTACAAAAAAATAAGTATTTAAATATTTTATTTATTGCATCGCGTCGAGTTTTGGCAAACGTTATTTGAAAAGATTATTTTTATTAAATGGTACAAATATAAGTAGTAATTTTGAAAACTATTGCTTCACGTAAATATATTATTGTGTGCGACTGACATGAAATTTATTTCAGGTCTACTCGATTTTCGAAAACTAATTATAATTAGTTTATTATTTATAAAAATAAATTTCCAATATTTAAGTAATTATCATGATTTTTGAAATTTAATATAATTATATTTTAATATTTACGAAAAAGAATTCAAAATTTAGTTTGATTTAATACTTGATTAAATATGATAATTTAGATTGGAAAACATAATATTGGATTTATCGGTTTTATCTTAAATAGCTTTTGGATTTTATCTATATTAATTTGGATCGAATCGAATAAAGGGGTGATTATCCACATGGGAATTTAAATTGTCCCTAGTCCTTATCTAAATAGGGCTTCCACCTCCTATATAAGGAGAGCCCCACTGCTCCTTTTCCATAGAAATTTCCAGCAAACAAATCTCCATAATTCGTGCAACGCTCTGTGCATCGTGTCTGTGATGCAGAATCTTATTCCAGTTCTTTATAGTCATCCATCTTGTGTCGGGACACTCCCGACACGATGCATCAACCCGACAAACTGAATCCTAACTCTAAACCCTGCCCCCTGTTCTGCCTTTCCATCACCACGCATCGACCGACCCACAACCCCTGTCCCAGACAAACTCCACAACCACAACCTCCTTCACCATCATTGCCTCCATCACCGTGCACCGCCACCCGACTCACCACCACCACCGGTGGCAGCACCCAGTTCTCCAGCCACACCCCTGGCCATCCTTCGCATCACCCCCGTGCACCACAAGAATGAAACCCAACCCTTCCGGCCAAACAACATCACCGTCGCCGCCGATGATTTTGCCAACGCCACAACCATCACCACCCTCATCCCAGAAAAAGAAAAAGAAAGAAACACGCCAGCCGCCACCACTCTCCTGCAGTAGCTCCGCACCTCTGGAACAAGCGCCGGCTTCCCGACGGTCAGTCACGACGACCGGATCTGACCGTCGTGCGGGTGAAGCCCCCCGAACAGTCCCTTCCGCGCCGCGTCCATCGTGATCCACTGCGGCCGGCCACAACTCTCGCCGGAGACTCCTCCATCGCCGCCGCACCGAGCCAGGCGTCGACCTTCCGCCGCCATAACAGCGACCCCATCGCCAGGCAACCCCGACGCCGCGTCGTGCTACCCCGGCCCGCCATCACCGCACCGTTGCGAGCGCCGAGCCGTCTGCCGCTGCTCTCTCCGACTTGGTAACCCTCTTCCTCCGCTCACCTCACTCTTTCAATTTCTCCTCTCCCTCTCTTCTTCAATGCTTTTGAGCCCTTCTCTCTCTTGCCTTCTTTAATAAAAAGAAAAACTAAGAGCAGTTGTTCTCATCAGGAGAACAATAGTTAGTGTATACACTATATATTATATAATTATATATTGTATACATTATATTATACATAGGTATAATGATTATTTTACATCTAGTTATTATTTATTATTATATCTTTAAATTTAGTTAGTTTGTATTACAAGCACATATCTACCCCCAGCATTAATATTTTATTATTAACATGTATAGATAGGAGTATATACATAGATTCTGCTTATTTTCTTACTATCATAGTATTAATCATTACTAAAATATTATATTATATCATGGTTTATTAAATTATAGCTTGCCAAATATAATATTATTATTATTTATTATTGTTTTCCATCAAACTAAGGTGGCAGTATACCTACTACTGGTTACAGTACAAAAATTTAGCACATATATTACACTTTAAAATTTTGTATAATATATATATATATATATTATATATATATATAATATATATATATATATATAAAGATAATATATATAAAAATATATATTATATATATATATATATATATATATATATTATATATATTATATAATATATAATAGATGTTTAGGAATATATATATCTATTAATATATATATATATATATATATATATATATATATATATATATATATATATTTTATCAAATATTAATAGAAAAAAAAAATATATATATATATAATATATCTATATTATATATATATATATATATATATATATTCCTAAAGTTATTATTTTTGGCCTAAACAATCTATTAATATTTGAGATTAATTACTTAATATTCTTTTATGAAAGGTAGTTTTATCTAAAAAGGCATATTTTTACAAACTCATAATTTAGCCTAAATTATTTTTTCTCTATTTTCAATAGTTATCAAAATTTATTTTTCTAGAAAATATGGTTTCGAGTAGTAATAAATTTTCTAAGGTAGTATTCCTTACACCAATTCCTCAATTATCAATCTTGACCATGACTAAATCCTAATTCCTCGCAACTTCATA
Organism: Iris pallida; assembly: GCA_029216955.1. NCBI lineage: Eukaryota > Viridiplantae > Streptophyta > Magnoliopsida > Asparagales > Iridaceae > Iris > Iris pallida. The sequence continues at coordinate 1,407,832 of JANAVB010038819.1, read as the reverse complement.
CCA